>PVIA01002077.1:0-231052 GCA_004024845.1 Tonatia bakeri | reverse complement strand
CCCGTGTCTGGACGTCCCCAAGTCTCCCACTTAGCCTGCTCACCATTCTGATGACATGCATCTGCACTGCTGTGAGCCCCCAGTTACAAATTACTTACCTGCTGGCCATCATTTTAATGTAAATGGATTTTAAAAAGCAGCAAAGGCATATATTTTCATTTGGAGTTAAGGCATCCATTTTTTATTTGAATCTGAGTTTGGTGTAGAAACGATGGCAGGAAAAAATGGCTTTGAGACTAATGTAGCTAATGATGATGATGGAGGTCCCACGAGCAGCCGATATTTCACTTGCAGCCACCTCTATCCCGGCTTCACTCTCTGCAGTGCTCTTTTCCTTTTTTTCACAGCCACTTCCATTAACACCCACCGTCTCTGATGGAACCATTATGATAATATCACAGCTCTCGGCAGCCATGATTGGTCTTGACACATTATCACCCTAAGAGCTCAGCTACCTCGCACTAGTCCTATTTATAATAACCCTTGGCACCAAAATAAAACCTGGTACATACTCACGGGCCACCTTTCATCTGAGGAAATCAGAAAGCTGTACAGGCTTAATTAAGCTTCAGCATCTCTCTGACTGATGAATTGCATGGGGCCCCCGGAAGCTGAGGAAGAGCAGCATTCTAATTGCACAGAGAAGGCTCTGGCTGGAAACAAACAGAGAAACCAACGAGCCTCCTTCAGTGGTGAACGTTTGTTGAGTGAACTTCTTCAGGGTGGGTGGAACCTTGAGTGAGTGATGAAGGGGTCTTGGACAGTCTCTGATCTGGCGCTTCGAGATCTGGGCAGGGGACCTGAGAGTTGTTTTTGCGAAAAGAGGATTAGGCTAACGTGACACACTCAAGCATTTTGTAAGGACAAGGACACTGAGCTGCTGAAGGGTGGCACGTGGCTGCTGAGCTCACAGGCTGTTCCCACTGCTCGCCCGAGTTTCCTTCTCCCCCAGACCGTGACCGGCAAACCCCATTTGCCCTTCAGGATGCAACATCTGTCCCCTTGGTGGAGCCTTCCTGGATTCCCTGGTAGAATCTGTTGCTGCCTCTTCTGTGCCCTCTCATCGATAGTATTTATTGAGCACTTCCTAAGTGGTTAATGTATATTTCATCCACACATGTTATGAGGCAGGTGCAGTTAGCATCTCCATTTTTCAAATGAGTTTACAGGCCCAGAGAGGCTCAGGTACTGTGCTAAGATAGCACAGCAAGTGCACAACTCCGCCTGGCTGCAGAACACATGTTGCAAAAGGCCTCACCACACGCCTCCCCAGTAGCACCGTTGTGACGGGAGACATGTCTACATGCTTGTCTCCCTCTCTGGTTGGTAAGCTAACCATTTGAGAGGTACGTCATTAGGAATCTAGAGGCTGCAAACAACAGACACCCTAGCTCCGGGTGGGTTAAACTATAGCGGAAGTCCAGAGGAAGGGCGGCTACAGAGCTGATTATTTCGGGGGCATGGTGACATCACAAGGATCCAGGTTCCTTCCATCTTCCTGCTCTGCCACCCTCAGAGTGTGTACTTAACTCCCCTTGCACTTATGCAATAACTGTCCCGGCTCAGGCCTCAGATCTGGACCTGAACCTCGGAGAAAAGATGCCATATTGTTGTCTGCGGTTTTTTGTCACAGCACACACTTATTTTCCAGAAAACCTCCCTGTGGATGCTCCTTCAGGTCCCACTGGCCAGAATGGTGCCACATGCTTATGACCATGCCCAAACCAAACACTGGCAAGGGGAAGGAAGGCACCATGACTGGTTTAGCCCCGTCAGGATTCAGCATCCCCTCCAGCATGAGGCACCGGGGTAGGGGCGCAGGGGGTATAGACACCTACCACGGAGAAGGAAAGGTGGAAGGTGAAGTGGAGACGGCCGACACTCCCTGATCGGGCCTTTCAGACAGAGCAAATTTAATGCCCTGTCACTTAGTGCCCAGTTCTTGACCTTTAGCATGTGAGCAGTAAATGTCAGTTGAACTAAATTATAGTAGAGAAAGAAGTTCATGTCCCCAAATGCCCGGTCCAGAGTTTTTACCATCATCCCCTCAAACTAGGGTGTGATGACATGTGACTGAGGTGTGTGTCACAACTGCTCTAAAATTCACTAAATTCACCAGTGCTCTAACCTTTACATTCTGGTCTCTAACAGGAAACTTTTCCAAAATCAGGTCAAAAAGAGAGCTACTCGGAATAAAGAGAATCATAAAAACATTAGTCTCCTCATAAATTAAGGGTTCGTGTCAACCTTGACATTCTTTCCACAACACACTGTATTCTTAAAAATGGGACTTGTTCAGGCAGACAGGTGAATTGCAGACTCCTACATTTCTTGACCTCCTTCTAGGTATCCAGTAGGATTCACCTGGAACCACATGTCTAAATACCAGCCCCTGATAGCAGGGTATGTGAAGATGAGATCATTTAAGCAATTCTTGGGAGATCCAGATCATGGTCCTGTAGAGAAATACCAAGAAAAAGACAATGATCTCCATGCACAGAAATAACGTGCCCTGGCAGGGAGAAAGAATGGAGAAGAGGGAGACACAAACAATGAAACTGACCCAGGTGAGAAAGCTACCCAAGGTCACACAGCCAGTGACGAAGCAGGAGCCATACCCAGTTTCAAGGAATATTACAGTCCTCTCTCTGACATGGTCTTTCTGTCTCTGCCTTTTCATAGAAGCATCTAGAGGGGTGTGTTTAGAAGCCTCTACCTTTGGGAGGGACTTGTAACTCAGAAGACCCAGAAAAGGCTGGGATTGAAGGAGGCAGAGTAGTGAGGGGAAGGAAGCCAGCTGCTGAAGGCTGGCTGGCTGGAGGCTCCAGCTTTCAAGAAGGGCTGCCCTGGGAACCTCAGTAGGGGCTAGCTGGCCCCGCTCCGTGGAGGACAAGAGCAAAAATTTCAGAGAAGATGCCCATCTGGGCATAAAGAGGGGATCCTGGGCAGGAATGCCAGTTTATTAGGTCTCTCAAGACCCAAGTAATGCTTGCCGGAGGACAGCAACAGGAAAAGGAGGAGGCCCCATCTGGGCAATGAAACTGGCACAGGAAGAAAAGGGAGTAATGGCAGTAGCGAACCCTTTGACAGCCATTCCAGCACCTAATAGAGACTAATTTAATCCCACAATAAGCTATGGGATTTGTAACTATTAGTTATTACTATTAATTATGAGATGTTATGGAATTCTTATAATTAGTATTAGTAACACCAATAACATTGTTATTACTGCATGTTGCAGATGAGTACACCGAGACCCAGAGAGGTCAAGTAACTCACTCAAGGTCACAGACCTGGTTTGTCTGAAAGCCAATCTGGCTTCAGAGTTCATGCTCTTAGCCATTTCACCTCGTAGCAACCCCAGAGCACATCGCAAATCAACACTTAATCCGAGTTGAGTCTACTTTGATTTAATGCAATCATTTTACATCCGACATTGTCCTATCAGTTCACAATTTGTTTGGAGTTGTGTTCCCATCATTCTGGAATCTCAGCCCTACCATTTACTTGACTTCAGGTCAGTTACTGGCTAAGCCTCAGTCTTCCCATCTGCGAAGTGGGGACAATAACACCCATTAGGAGGGTTAAAGCCCTATGCCAAGCCCATCACAAGCACTCAGTGAGTGTTTGCAGCTAACGTGGTGGTGATTATTAATATCTCACTAGAGCGTCGTAGCAGCACTGTGAGGTAAGATTTCTGTCCGCATTTCTCAGGCTCAGAAACCGACACGCAGGGCAGAGAAACGACTAGCCGGAAAGGAAACAGCCAGAACACGGAAACACCAGACTTGGAACATGTTCCGACTCCAAGCCTGCTGCCCTGCTCCCAGCCCTCAACTCCACCTCCTCCGTCTTCCTTGGGAGGCACTGTTACAGGAACCAGATCATTCTTCAAACAAGACCGTGAGAAACTCTGAGGCAATTGGAAGTCGGGGCTCAGGGAGAAGCTCTGCGGAATTATATTAAGAAAGTTTTCAAGGTGAAAATCAGCACCGATGTAGTGACAGATGAGCAGCACCTTGCCTCAGCCCCAAGCAACTGACAGAGGGGCAGGGGGGACCGAAGTCACACACCATGATGAGCCGTGCTACCCTGGAAGCCACAGTGGCCTGACCACGGGTGTGGGGCGGGGTGTCCTCAGATCAAGGAGTGAAGGGGAGCGGGACTGTATTCCTCCTACAGGTAAAAAGAAGAGCATGTTAAAACACCGTCTAAAATAACCAAACGCCACTTTAAAACAGCATTCCATGTTGGGTTTGTCTTTTGTTTTTTGCTTTTGATTTATTCCCTTGGTTTTCTGTAACACTGCACGTCAGCGAACTTGTTCAAGTCTCTGTCAGTGCCTCCTGTTCTGGCGCTCCGTGCATTCAGTCCTGCCAGAGGCTCTCCCACCGAGTCGGTCTGTCTTCTCAGCTGTAAGACCTCAGCCGACTTCTGTAAGACTCAGGTGCTTCATCGGCACCAGTCACGGGACTGGCCGATTCCGCGAGCTGGGGTATCCGGACTTGGGGCCAGCCTTCCCGGGCTGAAATTCATGTGCTTCCTCCTACATTAAGCAGAGGCTTCCCTGATATTTGTTCCTTTTAGTTCTTCTTTTGTATCCTTTTGTAGTAAGGTGTTTATAAAAACAGATTTCATATATGCTCCTTGCAGAGCTTCATATCATTAACATTCCAATGATTTAATCAGAAAATGGCTAATGAACACCACTAAGGGCCACTCATTATGTCAGGCACCCATAAAGCAGTGACAGACCCCTCCCAGAGCTTACAGGGAACCATCCCTGCCGTCATGTGTAGCTGTCGTTAACAGCTGAAAAGACAGAGACCCCAACTACTCGGGATTTCCCCATAGAATCTAGGATACGGTATGGGCCATGGTAGCCCCGTAATATTCTCAGAACTGAACTTAAACCATTAATTGTTCCATTAAAAATGTACACCGTTTTCTCTAATTTGATGATATTCTACTTATGCCCACAAGGTGGAGATCTTGCTTACAGTTTACCCAAGTTGAAAGTAAGGCATTTAGGGAAAGAAAAGAAAAAAAAAATTCTCAGCGGAAGTTACAACAAAAAGACAAAATATTAAATGGAATTTATTGAGCCCCTCTTTAGTATGATATACCATGTTAGCTGTTAAGAGAAATAGAAAGGTGATAGGACATAGTTCCTGCCCTCCAGGGAATGTTAAGTGACAGAGCTTGCACAAAGCAGGAAGACAGCACCCCTCAATGAATGAACACGATTTGATGTGTCCATATGGGAGCAATAGTAATCTCATCATCAGATAAGATCTATAAAAAGGCAATGATATAGCCACTGTATGATGCAGAACAGATGCAACAAAGATCAATATGGAAACACTCAGGGTATACTGAGTCGGCGCCGGGAGGCCCTCTGTGTGGTCTGCTGCCTCGGCTCAGGCACAGACATTAGGGTGTCTGCCCTACAACTCCAGAACGTTCATTCTTTGGTGAATAAAATACACTCAGTGCCAGCGGATGGCCTAATACAGTTGAAACCCCCATGTGCAGCTGATGGGGAATAAAAGGAGAGAAGGAAACACATGTAAGGAGACATTTAAAACTCCTGCTTTCAGGAGGAGGATCCCACCACCACCAGCAATCAGGTGTCTTACCTGGGAATTTTGGTTTGGGTCTGGAACACACTCTGGTACAGAGCGGGAAGGAGGGGCACCCCTTCTCACCCTAGAGCTTTCCTGGTATTGAACCAAAGGTGCCTGGAAGACAACGTGGTTTGTTGTTTTGTTATTTATTTATTTGTTTTCTTAGTTTGTGCTCCTCCACCCCTCCCCCAATTATTTATTTTTTCCCCTTAAATCATTACAGCATTAAGTCAAATGCAATACAGAGATTTTCTTTACTTGTGGAGTTGAAAATCACATTTAGGTAATAAAGTGAATGACTAAATCACAGTTAGTAAGAGAGAGAAATACTAACAACTTGATAAAAACATGGAGGGAAAACCAAGTGGCACGTTGCCAGGAGACCGGAGTTTGAACTTGAATTTCCCCTCTTGCTAACTGTGGATCTTCAGCAAACATCATCCCTGTTCTGTGCCTGTTTCCTCATAGAATAGTATCATTTCTTTAGAGAAATCCTCCCTGACACCCCTTCCCCCACACACACCCAGCCCTCCACCCACACTGGGTCAGATCCTGGGTTACAAGCCTCTCATAGCAACTTGAACAACCCCCTACAAGGTGAGCTCCATGAGCCCAGGGCCCTGGATCTGTGGATTTTACTGAGACCAGAACCGAGGACAGAAGCTTTGTTGAACCAGGGAACGAATGAATTGGCGCTGACCTAGGTGCTCTACTTGCACAGCGAGGTTTCAGTCCCCTGTCAGTGCCTTGGGAAAGCCGCAGGGACCAGTGGTGGGGAGCACGCTCCGGGGAAGGGGGTGTCGGTTGCAGACTGATTCCTCTCCCCTCTGGAGTCGCATACTCGGTGGCTCGGAAAAATTCCCAGAGGTTTACATAAGGCCGAGTGAATCACACCGCCTGAAACGGAGAAGGCCAAGGGACCCGCCCTAATCCTCGCCCGGCAGCACCCAGAGCACGGTGAGGGTGGGTCTGGAGTGCAGAAGAGGCCAGACGCTGCCCAGGCGAGAGACCCCCGCCAGGGTCGGGGGCGCGACTCTCCCAACCGCCTGGCCCCAGCTCAGTACCGCCCCCTCCGAGGCCCCTGCGTGGGCGCAGCCAGCCGGACTTCCTCCCGACCCCTAAATCCCCGACCCAGCGCGGGGCCGACTCTTCAGCTTGCAAGAAGCCATCGCCGCTTTAAGGGGAAGAGGAGGAGAAGGGGGCGGAGGAGTGGGGGGCGGGGAACGCAGCGGAGGAGGGGAGGAGGGATCCCCCTCGCTCCCACGTGGTCCGGACGCCTGTGAATCGAGCCCGCCGGAGGGTCTCACAGCGAAATACAAAAGCAGCTGGGAAGCAGCGGCGAAGCGAGTTCCCAGCACCGGGCAGAGTCCCGCACCGCCTCGCAGCCGCGATGGGGCTGAGACGTCCGGAGCCCCGGAGCCAACAAGCTGCGGGTCCCGCCTCGCCGCCGGGACCCGGGCACCCGGGCTCGGCTTGAAGAGGCGGCAGCACCAGCACAGCCGGAGGAGCATGGGCAGGAGGATGCGGAGCGCCGCCACCACCGCTGGTCTCTGGCTGCTGGTGCTGGGCTCGCTGCTGGCGCTGTGGGGCGGGCTCCTGCCGCCGCGGACTGAGCTGCTCATCCCCGGGCCCCCCGAAGACGGAATCCTGCCGCACCCGCCCGGGAGCAGCGGCCCAAAATCCGCTCCTCGCTTTCCTCAGCCCCCGCTCCTGGCGCGGGACGCCCGCGGCGGCTCCTTGAAAACTTTCCGGTCTCTGCTCACCTTGGCGGCCGGCGTAGACGGTCCGCCCCGGCAGCCCCGGGACAGGCGCAGGCGGCACGTGCTAGCCAGGCGGCCACGGCCGGAGGAGCGCGCTGTGGTGCACGGCGGCATCTTCTGGAGCCCCGGCCTGGACGAGCAGGTGCCCCGGGGCTTTTCGGAGGCCCAGGCGGCGGCGTGGCTGGAGACCGTGCGCGGAGCCCGGGTGGTGGCCCTGGAGCGCGGGGGATGCGGACGCAGCTCCAATCGGCTGGCGCTCTTCCCCGACGGCACCCGTGCCTGTGTGCGCTACGGCATCAACCCCGAGCAGATACAGGGCGAGGCCCTGTCGTACTACTTGGCGCGTCTGCTGGGCCTCCAACGCCACGTGCCGCCGCTGGCACTGGCCCGGGTGGAGGCTCGGGGCGCGCAGTGGGCGCAGGTGCAGGAGGAGCTTCGTGCGGCGCACTGGACGGAGGGCAGCGTGGTAAGCCTGACGAGCTGGCTGCCCAACCTCACTGACGTGGTGGTGCCCGCGCCCTGGCGCTCGGAGGACGGCCATCTGCGGCCCCTGCGTGCCGCCGGGGACGAGCTAGCTAACCGCAGCCAGGCGGAGCTGGTGGACCTGGTGCAATGGACCGACTTGATCCTGTTCGATTACCTGACGGCGAACTTCGACCGGCTGGTCAGCAACCTCTTCAGCCTGCAGTGGGACCCGCGCGTCATGCAGCGCGCCACTAGCAACCTGCACCGCGGCCCCGGCGGGGCGCTGGTCTTTCTGGACAACGAGGCGGGCTTGGTGCACGGCTACCGGGTAGCGGGCATGTGGGACAAGTATAATGAGCCACTGCTGCAGTCGGTGTGCGTGTTCCGAGAGCGGACAGCGCGACGCGTCCTGGAGCTGCACCGCGGCCAGGACGCGGCTGCCCGGCTGCTGCGCCTCTATCAGCACCATGAGCCTCGCTTCCCGGAGCTGGCGGAGCTCGCCGACCCCCACGCTCAGCTACTGCAGCGCCGCCTCGACTTCCTCGCCAAGCACATTTTGCACTGTAAGGCCAAGTACGGCCG
Organism: Tonatia bakeri; assembly: GCA_004024845.1. Taxonomy (NCBI): domain Eukaryota; kingdom Metazoa; phylum Chordata; class Mammalia; order Chiroptera; family Phyllostomidae; genus Tonatia; species Tonatia bakeri. The sequence goes on along the minus strand of PVIA01002077.1, from coordinate 222,618 downwards.
CCGACCTGGGACTTAGCATTATCCTGAGGAAGAGAGAGAAAGATCCCTGGCTGGGGAGTGGGTGATGGTGAAAGGGCTGTCTCCTCTGCCACCTCCTAGGACCAGCCGGCCAACGCCCAGCCAGTGGCGTGAGCGAGAAGGCGGCTAAAAACTTCCGTTTCACCCACCTGCCCCTTTCTTTCAGTTTCATGCTGTTTCCTTTCAAAGTTCTGGGAGAACTCACCGAGGTGAGAAGTATAACATCCCTTCCACCCAGTCTATAAAAAGATTATTTTTCTGCGTCAGCAGGGAGTTTGGATGGGAAGAAACTGGCTGCCGAGTTTGGCCCCCCGGTGGCCGTCTCTGTGGGAGATGCATCCCATTCCTTGCCCTCCTCCCCCTTTCCCAAAAAGGAAAACTTCTGTCTGAGCCTTTGAGCTAATTCTGCAGTTTCCTACCAAACGTAGCTCTGGCGGCCCGGAGGCGGCCGTGACACTGGCTGGTGGAGCCCCCTTCCTGTCTTCTCCCTTTGTTCCAGCTGGTGGTGGTGAGATCACCGTACTGAGCTGGGGAACGGATCCGGATAGGACAAAGACATCAGGACCTCCAGACCCCGGGGAGCCCCGCAGCCCCTGACTGTGTATTTGACTTGTTCTTGACCGCCTGTCTTTTTGGCCTGAAGGCTGCAAATGAGGGACTGACTGGCTGTGTGCACTGAGTCACATAATGAATTTCTCTCCCCTCCCCCAGTCGACCAAAATTTTGACAATGATGATGTTCAGCAGAAGAAAACAAAATCAGTTTCATGCACTTTACTTTGTTTTTATTTTAATTTTGTAATAAGAAAAACTTTTTTATTTGACGAAATTTGCTTAGTATGTATATATGTGCATAAAGTGTGGTGTAAATATACTAAACAAACTTATATTTCAATAAAAGGGAGTTTAAAATTTACAATTCAATTCCTGTGGTTTTAACTGTTTGAAGTATCTAATGCCCTGCCTGGTTTTAGAATGAGCTTTGGGGTTTCCCCCCTCGTGGGTGTGCTTTTAAAACAAAGGATGCATGTGTACCCCATTTGTAACTATGGAACTTAGCAGAAGCAAACAAAGACGAGAACAGATTCTCACAGCAATGAACCTTCATGCTGGAAATTTCAGAGTTCAGCATAGAATGTGGGGGAAGGCAGAGAGAGGGAAGGAAAGTATTCTATTTCCTGGAAAATAGAACTTTGATATAAAGGGATTTCACTGTAATATATTCCTATATTAATCATGTGGCAGCTATGATAGAACCAGATGTGCAGACTAAAATGACAAATGCCCCCCTTTTAAACTTAACTACAGTGGTCACATGTTGCACATTATTTTCAGCATTGTAATTACCATGCATCACAATGAGTACAAATAATAAATAATAAGCTGAACTCATTGCAAACACGTAGAGAAAGTCATTCATTAATTCTTTGCTTTCCTGGCATAAATTCCATTGCATCCAGGAGATCATAATCTCCAACATCTGGAGTCATCATCCAGTTCTGTTAGGAGACTGTACTGTGTTGTTTTGTTGGGGGGGTTCCAGGTACTAATTGCGTGCTCCCCCTCCGAGCAGCCATCGTGAGACTGAAAGTGTGCAGTACTTCGAGTCTGACATTGGGGCTCGCTCTTCTTCGGTCCTGCAAATTTAGAAAATACCTTTGGATTGCCTTAAACTGCTTTTGACCCATGGGGGAAGGGAAAGGTGATTCTTTTGTTGGACAACCCGTTGGTCTTTTATCTTGGCATTTTATTTGATATCTGGGGCCGAGTGATCTGGCCTATTATCTTCTTTTGACTTAAGGACATTTAACTCACGGCAACTTTTGTGTACTTTAATTTTTTCCATTTGACTAGCATTTATAAACCTAGAGTTTTATAGACTCCTGAAGATATTAAATCTCTGTGGGTTCCCTTCTCACTGTGTATTACAACACTGCATGTAATATAACTACTATTTAATGCCATTCTTATGTTTTCAATGCCTTCTGCTAAGCCACATCTTATCTCAACTGAAAAAAAATAATCTATAAACTTTGTGGTGGCAGCCAAATTTTTCACAATACAGCCACAATGTACTGATAACAACAAATACATGTTTTTTTCAAAACATCGTTAGTGTGAGATCTCTGATAATTACCTTCCAAACAAGAAACAGTTTCCATTTCTGATAATCAATGAAAAACTATGTGAGATTTGCTGCCTAAGTCAACGGAGGCTGCTCCAAGAAAAGGGTAACTATTCAGCAACCTGCATTTTTACCCGACATGTTCATTGAGGAAAATGATGAGCAGAGATAAACCAGGAGCTTCACAGGTTGGGCAGGAAATACGCTCTGACTCCCATAGAACTTCTGTGCTGGTGAGTTCTGAGCCGACGGCATTCTCTACATTCCTCCTTAAACTTCAGTTCCAAGCCCAGACTTGACCAGAGTTAACCCAGAGCAAGAAGCTACACATAATTTAAATGACTTCTTAGATCCTTCGGTGAATCATATCTGCCTGTTCAAGAAATAAGTTTAATTACATGGTGGCATTGTTAAGGGAACTAAGTCTTAATTACAGAGAACAGGTTTTAACTGTTGCTTATTCTATATGGATAATCAGTAGTCTGTGGCATGGAAAGATCAATTAAAGTTTCGCCATAGTCAGTGGATGCCACTAGGGCCAACTCATTTTTCACATGAAGAGGGGAATAAGCTCCAGCCTGCAGCACGATGTGGAAAGGGTAATGGGTTCTGCAGATAGACAACATTCGGAATTCTGCCCCCCACCTATTCACTTTCAGCAACTCATTTAACTTAGTTCCCTCTTCTAGGAAATGGAGATTCGATCAGAGTATTGTGGGATTTGAATGTTAACATATAAAACATAAGGGCACCTCATAAGTACTTCCAAAGAAACCCTCACTTCCTATTCATCTTCAGGTGGCGTGGAAAAAGCTCTTTCCTTTCTTGCACTTCAGTACACTTCTACTAATTTCATCATCAAAACCAACTCTGGAGTGTCCAAAGTCAGGTTCAGTTTTTGAAGTATGTTAATGAACTAATTCAACAAATGATTGAGGACTTTGTCCAGTGCTAGGCAAAGTCCTGAATCAGAAGGCCAAGGGCACTGGCCTGAGTGGGTTCTTTCAGGATCTAAGCAGACTCCCAGCACCAAGGGAGCTATACTACAAATATATGAGGAGATTTAAAAAAAAAGTAGATAGCTCCTTGCGAATTCATCACCACTTCTGGAAAGCATCAAAAAGTGATGAATCTTTTCAAGAACAATCCTCCCAATTCCTCTGCCAAGAGAAAGTAGGCAGTTGACCTTTTCTCCCTGGATTTGACTTGATTAATTCACATTGTCAATGACATAGTTCTAAACTCTATTAAGAGTACTCGCCCTCCTGAATCAGGAAGAAAAACAAATTATTCTAACACGTCTCCACACTTCTCAACCTTCTGCCTAGACTGCAGCTAGCAGGGCCCTCTAAGGCCTAGAGGTTCATTATGTGGATTAAACGAGTAAATATTTGTGATATTCTCAGAACAGTGCCTGCCTGACACATAGTAAATGTAATGTAAGTGTTTGTTTATTGGTGGGCCCGATAATTCTCTCCTCTAAGTCAAAACCAGAGGCACTTGGAGTCCCAGGCAGGATCCTCTTTCACAATCCTCCTATACCCTGCAGTCATAGAAGACTTTCTACGTGCTTGCTTTTTGGCTCAGGAAGACCAGCTGGAGTGCCTGAGTCTGGCAGGAATTACCTAAAGCCCACTGTTGTCAGCCGGTTGTCTCCTTTCTGAGAATGCCCTCAATATAAGTCTTGACACGCACCCTCTCTTTTTCACAGGGAGGCTGTGATTCGAGTTCTCATGTGGCTTATGGACTCCAGGGAACTGTGGGATTTTGCACCCTCTGAGCTACCTAATAGTCAGATAATCTCAGCCTGGGCAATCATTGTTCGTCTCTGCACACATCTGCCCCAGCCCACAGAACCACTGATCCTATATGGCATAAGGCCTGGAGTAGTACTAGATGAGGAGAAAAGGGAGTCCATTTGATGCAGAAACACAGGAATTGCTCCAGAAGAGAATAGAATGAAGTTGCCATGGGGTCTGCAAAGCCCAGGGCAGAGTTGACACCCACTTGCAGGCTTGCTTTGATCGTCAGAGGATACTGAGAGTCAAGAGACCTGAGCTACTTCTGACTCACATGCAACTTGGGAAAGTCAAGTCATCCCCCTCTCTGGCTCCAGGTGTCTTACCAGGAACAGGAGGTGTTTGATTTAACTGGTAACTTTCCAGTCTGTGTGTGTGTGTGTGTGTTACCAGAACTTACAGTAAGTCACAGACTGCACTGTGACCCAACAGGCGTGCACACACACACATACACTCCCATACAGCTGAAACCAAAGTCTCACAAAGCAGTATATGCCACACACTTTCAATACTCAATTCAATCTTGTTCTATTCCTCCTCTTCCTCTGCCTCCCAATGCTAAACTGATTTCAGTTCATGGGTGTGGCACAGCGCACACTGTGCAAAGTACCGGTGTAGGTTGAACGATCGGTAAGCTCCTTTCCAGATCTGAGATTCTAGAGAGACTCCACTTACAACCAGTTTACCACCTACTACAGTTTCCCCGCAAAGGGAATACAGATTTCAATTGTGTATACTCTTTAAAAACAAAAGAAACGACTTTTCAAAATGCAATTGGGAGAACTGCTTGACCTCTCATACGGGGGCTTTTTTTGAACATCTTTCAAGTCTCCTAAACCTGAGACCTTGCTTCCGGTCTGTCCTGACTGTGAGTGAGCAAACAGTGCGACGGTGGGGCTTGCGAAGGGAAACATTCGTTCTTTGAATCTCTGCCTCAACATAGCCTACGGACAACTCCAGAGGACAGTTTCTTTTTTGTGTAGTCGTAAAGATCAGATGTAAGAGTCGTAATTTTTTTATGTGATTGTTTTACCAAGTTCTCTGTCTGTGTCCTGCTGCGGGAGAGCCTGCATCAATAAACTACGTCCCAGTGCCGCCTCGCCGGGATTTTTCTTCTCGGCAGGACTCCACCAAATATAGTTAGAGGAATGCTCATTTTATTTATCTTTCCAAATTTCTTTCCATTTTGGATATGTCTTCTTGACACTTTCGGAATTTTCCTCTTAATGGCACCTTTATTATTTTTTTTTTCAGGAGAGTAGAGAACTAACTATTCCTCAAATAACAACAACAACAACAAAAATTCTTCCCTCCCCCCTTTCTTTGATGCCATATGGTATCTTTTATAGTTTTAACAGTTATTTTACACCCTACCCAGAAAAATTAAATAGCTTATGTATGGAACTGGCGTTTTTCCAGTGTCAGCTCACAGATTTTACTTTGCTGAGAAATTGCAGGCTGATAATAGAGAAGTGTCACTTTTTATGTGATGGTCCTACATCGTGCATTTGTCTCGGCTTGTTTTAGACCTTCCTCTCAATGTACTTTTTTAAAATGCCCATTAAGGTCTTTGTCCTCATCCTACAAATGGCCCGGAGAAGCAATGTGAGTGGGAATGACCACCACCATGATCTTTTTCTCTTTGTAGTTGTGATAAAATACACGTCCTAACGTTTGCCATTTTAACCATTTTTAAGTGTACAACTCGGTGATATGATACCATGAATGTTGCACGGCCACGCCACTATTTCCAAATGTATTCATAACCCCAAACAAAAATTCTCATCATTAAGCAATAACTCCTCAGTGCTCCCTTCCCCCAGTTTCTGGTAACTTCTAATCTACTTTCTGTCTCCATGAATTTGCCTATTCTCCGTATTTCCTGTAACTGGAAGCATGCAATGTTGTGCTTTCCTGCCTGGGTTTTTTTGCTTACACAGCCATGACCTTGAACCTAAAGTCAACACGACAGAATGTAAGCAGTGTCATCTGGGAACTGGCAAACCTGGGTTTGAGCCTGACTTCCACCACTTAATTGTCCTAGATTTTCAGCCAATTGGTGCACTCCTCACATTCCTCACCTGGAAAAGCAATGGCAGCACTAGGTGTTCTCTAGAGCCCTTTCAACTCTAGAAAAACACCTTGTTTGTATGCACGGCGATCCTGAAAAATGAAACTTATCCCTAACTTCCAGTTTCTTTTCTCTACCTGAAGATTCTAACTTTCAAAGTGCCTCCAAAAAAGTCCCAGGCCATGTGCTAGGCTCTGTAGATTCGATGGCAAACCAGATACTGGAGGTACCTGCCTTCATGGAGCGTACAGTCTAGTGAGGAAGACAGAGAATTTTAGGTTCAAAGCAAAATCGAGCAGAAGGTACAGGAATCTCCCATGTACTTCCTGCACCCACATATGAATAAAGTGCCCATTATCACCATCCCCACCAGAGTGGTTTATTTGTCACAATCTATTAACCCACATTAACAAATAATCATCCTCCAAAGTCCATATTTACTCTAAGGTTCACTCTCGGGGATGTACATTCTATGCATTTGGAAAAGTGCATAATGAAATGTATCTACCACTAGAGCATCAAACAGGATAGTTTCAGTGTGCTGAAAATCCTCTGTGTTCCACCCATTCGACCCTCCTTCCTGCTGGCAACCACCGATCATTTTATTATCTCCGCAGTTTTGCTTTTTCCAGAATGTTATAGAGTTGGAACCATATAATACGTAACCTTTCGGACTGGCTTCTTTCACTCAGCAATGTGCATTTAAGTCTCTGCCATGTCTTTCCATGCCTTGATAGCTCTTTTTGTGTGTGTGTGCTGACTAATATTTCACTGTCTGAGTGTACTGCAGCTAATTCATTCACCTACTGAAGAACATCTTGGTGACTTCCAAGTTTCGGCAATTATAAATAAAGCTGCTGTAAACATTTACGTGCAGGGTTTTGCGTGGACTTAAATGTTCATCTCCCTTGAATAAATACCAAGGAGTGCAATTACTGGGTTGTGTAGTAAGAGTACGCTCGGTTTTGCAAGAGGCTGCTGAACTACCTTGCAAAGTTATATTTGGTTCTTCTTTTCTTATGTTTTCAAGATGTATTCAATTATCTAAAAGTGTACATCTGATTGCCCCAGTGTTTGAAGTTCTGAGACAGTCTAACCCTGCTGTTGTGTCTCCTGACTTTTACACATATGGGGTTGCCCAGCCAAGTACAGCACACCCATTTAGCTTCAGGTTTTAGATAAATAATAAGCTATTTTTAGTATAAGTCAGTTGTGTGCAATATTTGGGACATGCTTATATTAAAAATTATGTTTTACTTATCTAAAATTCAAAGTCACCTTGGTGTCTTATTTTGTTTTGTTTTCCTAAATCGGGCAACCTGACTCACTGGAGCTTTGTGTTTTGTTATTTTGGACTCTAAACTCACATTCATCCAGATGTCTGTGTGGCTCCCATTTCATTCAGGTTGAAGGTTTGTCCTTCCCAATAGATTTTCATTGCCTCATGTCAGGCCCTCCAGGGTTAAAACCAAAACTGGTTCACTTTTATATTAATTATTTTTTCAGGAAGTCAAGGTTTTAGCAGGTAGCATAAATTTAAATACTAAACATATATGATGACAGGAATCCTTCCAGAGACTTCTTCTTCCCTAACCAGAGCTCAGGCTAAGACAAGCAATCTCCTCTCACATCTCCCTTTGCTGAAAGGCTAGAGTTTTTCTCAGAGGGTCATCCCTTTATTTCCATGGGCAGCATATTTGGCTTGAAAAGATCTAACTCCCCTCCCAAATCATCTTAATATAAAGATTCTCCCCCCCATGCACGTGTGTGCACACGCGCGCGCACACACACACACAATCAAGGCAGCCCTAGTTTCAGCTCACACCTATCACTCTGACTTTATTTCTTTCTTTGTTTTGGACCCATGGGGATCTTCCTTACATTTTCATGAGCTCAGCTCTGCATTTACAAAGATGTTTGTTATATTTGATGAAACATTTATAGGTGTTTTATACAGGGAAGGATTTTAGGTCATTTGCCTTATTGCTGGAAGCGACGTCCACCTGAGCCCTTTCTCCACCCTGCTATCAAATCCTGCTTGGAATGAGCTGGCCCTAACTTGAGGGCTAGATGCCCTATTTGGAGAGATTTCCCCACAGTGGAGACATTTACTTTAATAGGATTTGACCTGAAATAATTCATGAAACAAGTGAGCCAGAAGTCAAGAACAAATTCTGTTCTGTTTGCCACTAGCAAGTTTGAGATACAAACGAGGAACATGGTTAAAAGGGGGGGAAAGAATACATTGGAAAAAAGAGAAAAGAGGAATGAGAAAGGATTGTTTAAGAGATTCACATCAGTAAAGTGGCTAACGGGCAGTCTTTGCCTCTGGAATATCTAGCCCTCAGACTGACCTTCAATCATCATCAGACAGAGCAAAAGTAATGCCACATTGTAGACAAAGAGCTAGCACCTCTGTGGGTTACACTTAGGATTAAAGAAAGGTCAAGTAACTTCAGGGAAAATTACTTGCCATCTGCAGTTGGCTTCCTGCCTCCGCATCAGCTCTCAAATATGCCAAGTTCAGCCATCACCCCTTAATCTTTGGCCCCTTGACACTGATAACCAGACTCCACCATCCTCTTTGTGAAGGAAACAAAGCCTTTGCCACTGTCACACGTGAGTGTCAACCTTGCGTTCCCAGGGCCAGCACATTTGGCTTCATCGTTTAGTCAGTCCATTTCTAGCGACCTCTGAACAACATCAGAAATGCTAATGAAGGAAGAAGTTAAGCATCTTTGCCTTCTCAAGACATCCAGCTAATAAAAGATGTCCAAACACCGTTGTTGTGTGGCTCCCTTCCTTCCATCTGTTTGTAGTTGAGGCCCATCCTAGGTCTTCCTATAATACAGTCTGTCTGACCCATTCCCACATAAAGTATGTGTCTTTGATACTGTGATCCTGGGTGCGTGATCCACACCATACAAATTATTGCAATGCTTCCACATTTAGCATCTCAGAAGTAGGTGCTCCATGTGAAGTCCCTGTTGGGTTATTTTCAAGTGATTACTCATGGCCCAGGTTATGTGGAGTCTGTATCAGCACAGTTATGTTGGTTATTAGACTGTTGAAATACCTCCAGCTGGGTTGATAAATGCTTGCTTCCCTGAGTCCTGAGTGCCTTTCCCACTTTCCCAAGCACCCCAGTCTTTCTCCTGAGCAACCGGCTACAGCCTTCCATGATTCAGTCACTAAAAGGTTAATACCTGGACCGTCAGGGAGCTTCTTGGACCAGTGCCTGAGCACTAAGTCCAACAGTAAGGTCTGATTGCTCCTTCTATAGTTGGAATAACACCCTCTGGGTGGAAGGTACAGTGGTACCAATTCCTGGAAACAGGGGAATTGTGATCCTAAGTCCTATCTTTGGTTCCCCTGCTTTATTCAAAGCATTCATGTATGTGACAAGTAGACACTGAGCATCTTTTTATTCCATGAATATTTTCTGGCTGCTGGTTTTGGGTAAGGCACAGTGTTAGGTGGTGGGGACAGGACAGTAAACTACAGAGACATGGTCTCTGATCTTTTGGAGTGTAGAGTCTGGCAGAGGAGACAGACATTAAACCAATCATTTTGCAATGAATGAGATGACAGGAAAACATGTAGACGTATGAAAGTGTTAATAGGGGAGGGATGTGTCATTTAAAGAGACCAGAGTGATGAGTAGAAGTCAGCCAGCATAGAGGGCAAAGTGGGAAGAGTTTGGATCAGAAGAGATCGTAGGTTGGAGGCCCTGAGAGAAGGAGCTTACTGTTCAAAGGGGAAAGAAGGCCAGCATTTTAGAGAATGTGGCCCCACAAGGGGAACTGCAGGATGTGAGTCTGCAAAGCTGAGCGAGCACTAGCTCAGTGCCATGCACGGAGAGCAGGAGACGGATAACACAGCCCCTACCCTGTAGTGTCTCCCTGTCCTGTAGCATACTAGAGCATAGTGGTAAAGGCTCAGATTCTAGAGCAAGGCTCTCTGGGTTCTAATCCTGGCTCCTCTACTCTTTGGCTCTGTGACGTAGGGCAGTATTTAAGCCCTTTGACCCTCAGTTTTCTCTTTGGAAAATACGGAAAATAATGACACCTACCTTTTATGAGTCAACACATGCAAAACACTTAGAAAAATGCCTAGCACATATTAGAGAAACAGGGAAATGTTAGGACAAAATCAAGAAGGCACAGACAGATGAGTGGCTCCTCTTCCACCTCTTCCCACCCAAATATAAAATATTCTGAGCTTCCTACCGGAAAAATAAAATATTCTGAGCTTAACAATCCCACTTGGTGACACCCAGTGCTGTGTTGTTGTCACATAATACAACAGTCCATGAGGAGCTTACTTGCTGACCCCCTTCCCATGACCCATGATATCAAAATCAGATTCCGTGTGTCTTTGGTGGTTCATTATTGATCTTTCCTGAGCCAATCTCTTAGCATATTCCTAAAAAAAAAAAAAAAAGCCACCCCGGTCTGCCACTAAAGGAAGATTATCCAGCCAGTGTGAGAGAAACGAGGCCATCATCTACAGTGCTGTTAAAAAAAAATGAGCTAAAGAAGATAAAACCTTTCTAAATCAAGTACAATGAGGACTAGAAGGAAAAAGAAATTGAAACTAGAAAAAGCACACCTTGGCCCAGCAGTACTGCTGACAGGTTTACAAAAGCCTTTCCGGAGTGCTTAGTCGGTGCCTGGACAGAGGCCTGGAGGAAACAAATCATCCTAGGGTGCCACCCCAAGTTTATAGATCCCCAGGGATTCTGTGAAGCTGTCATCAAAGCCACCATCACATTAATCACCCTGGGCAGGAATAGGAGAAACTGGAGGTGAAAACGGCCGATTAAGTTCTTAAGACTTTCCCCAGAGGATGCCACACAGAGATCAGTTGGTAAAGTGAGCTCTCATGAACTCCATAAACTCTGGGATTATTCAAGCTATAGGCTTTGGGGGCATTCTTCTGTTCAGCCTGATGGGCCTTGGGTTTTTCCACTCATCTGTGCTGCCACCACATTCTGTGAAAAACCATGCACGTGAAGTTCAGTTGACATGACCATCCGCTTTGCAAAAAAAGGGACCGCAAAACATTTCCCACCAGGAGGGCTAAGAAGGTGGATGAACATTTGTCATGGTTGCGGCCCCCGAGCACCATTTCTTCAAGAGCTGGTGGTTTACTTTGGGAAATCACACAGTTGTGGGTAATTTTCTTGAGTCCTAAATCTAGATGCCCCCATAGAGCCAAAAAGTGGGCACATGATCTCAATTCAGGCAGTTGATTTCTTCCTCCTAAGACTGTGTCTTAAGAGAAAAAAAAAAGACTTAAGCAAGGAAAAAAAATTCTAAAGCTAATTATTCCAGCTGGTGAGGCAGTGCAGTTCCTTCTACCAGAACTTTCTACAGCTGCCTAGGACCTGCCTGTTCCAAACCACCGACATCAAACTTTCTTTCAAGCCTGTGAATGTAGCATTCCCTACCATTAAATTCTCCTTTTGCTTATGTTTATCAGTTTGTTTCTGTTGCTTACGATTAAAGATCCCTGACTAAAGAGAGTTCAAAGAGTAGGAGGGGTAGAAATGATGTCTGCAAAGACTGTCTCTGACAACAGATATTTCACCTACTACGTTGTCACAGGGACACATAGGGCTGAAGACTGCAGAGTCAGGGGAGGAAGAGTATCTGCCTCTCCCCATCAGCTTGATTGGGGAGTGACCTTCAACCTGGTTGGCACCCCTGTTTTTGTCTGGCTCTGGGACTGTGGAAAGGCAGGCCTAGCGGCACCATGGGTTTCTTTGCACCCAGTACTGTGTTGGTAAATGTTGATTGAGCTTGGGTAGGAAGAGGGGAGAAGAGCCAATGGGTAATGCTTGCCAATGTCCATGGTGTAAATCCTCCCAATTTCAAACTGATGTGCTGTCACTGGAAGAGATATGCGCCATAAGCTATTCGAAGCGAGTGTGAGCCAGCTCCATGTTCACCCCTCTAACCGTAGCAGCTGCACAGGAAAGCTTCTGGATAGTAATAATGGCTAACGTTTATTAAACCCTTTACCTGGTATGGGGCACCATTCTGGATATTTCACATGTATCATCTTGTTTAGTTTAATCAATACATCTGAGGCAGCTACAATTCTTATCCCTATTTTACAGATGGAGAAACTCACATACAAAGAGAATACAAAATTGTTCAAAATCACAAGGGTTAGAGGTTGAGGTGCCATGATTTCATCCCTGGTCACTGACTCCAGAGGCCTCTTGCTGTGCTGGCAGAGAGAATCAGATCACAACAGGCTTCTGTCCCCTAGAGTGTGGGAGGCGGCATCAGGCTCAAACATCCAGATAAATTCAACACCGATTCTAAATGTTTTGAGTCCAAATTTTATTTTTGTATGTACATTCTGATTCTTTACTCCCTATCTACCATCAGAAAGATGAAAGGTAGCTTGAAATAATAATATCTGACAACTATTGAGTACCTGCTCCGAACCATTTCATTGGCCTACGTTTTATCTCATCTCCACAACAATCCTCTAGAGATAGAAGTTATCCTACCCATTTTGCAGGTAAGGAAACTAAGGCTCATTAAAGTCGATCTATGAAAGCCCATATAGCTAATAGGTTCCCAAAGAAAAGTCGTTTTTTTTTTTTAAACATTCTTTTTTAAAATTTTTTTAAGAATTTATTTATTTATTTTTTATTTTTAGAGAGGGAAGGGAGGGAGAAAGAGAGAGAGAGAAACATCAATGTGCGGTTGCTGGGGGCTGTGGCCTGCAACTCAGACATGCACCCTGACTGGGAATCGAACCTGCGATGCTTTGGTTCACAGCCCGCACTCAATCCACTGAGCTATGCCAGCCAGAGCAGAAAAGTAATTTTTTAAAAAGAAATTCTCTTCATTTTATTGCTGAGGAAACAGGCAGAAAGAGGTTAAGTACTTTCCTATGTGACATAATTAGTCCTGGTGCCAAAGCCCGTGACAGCCACTCCACATCAGCGACTCCTCCATCTAAGCAGACCTCCTGATCAGCAGACGGAAGTGATTTTCCTACAAAACCCTGGCTGGCTGACTGGGGTAGGAGACTTCAGCAAGAGCCCATTGAAGGGCCAACTGCAATTCCACTGCTCAGAGGGTTTCCTCCTAAGCATTTATTCGTGATCCACTAAGAGCTTTTTTCCCTGAAAAGCTCGCCTGTCTGCTAAAATCAGCAACAGGTTAAAAGCAACATCCAAAGAATGAGTTTGTTTTCTGAATAGTGGTGACTTCTGATCTGCAACTTCCCCATGGGGACTGGCTGAATGGTGGTGAGGTGCATTAGCAGAGAGCAGGATTCTCCTTGTGTGTGATGCTGGAGCTGGCCTTTTGGATATGTGTACAGCCTTGACAGGTGTGATATGGATGAGGTGCGCTAGTGATTGGTGATAATGAGACTTCTCAGTGTATGTCAGTTACAGAACAATTGAAGTCATCAAGTGATTTGACAGCTTCTCATCTAACTTATTGCTCAGAGGCAGGGCTGCCGAAATATCAAATGCTTTGAGGAAGTCATTGATGCAGGCTCAGGAAGGGTTAACATCCCCAATGTGCCTGCTTTCCCTTTTCCAGCAGAGAGAGGAGCGGGTGGGGTAGGGGTGGGATATGTGTCACATTCAGACACAAATCCATAGCAAAATAGTGGAGAAACGGTTTTGAACCATATTGTTCCCTGTTCTGGTTTGCATACTAATATCTTTGGGATTGCTTTCCCTTGCTCTGGCAATCTGTCACCTGTACCAGGGGAGGAAAGGCAGGCAACAGAGATCCTAAATAAGTAAGTAGTACACTTTTGATTTTACCGAGCGGCCCTGTAGGTCCCTGAAGTAATTTGGGAACTGATGGTGGGGAAGTCCTGCAGGAGCACCTGAGAACCTCCCAGGGTACCACTCAACACCTCTTTTGTTCCAAATTGTATACATATATATATGACATCCAGACTCAAAAAATTAAACAGAGAATTATCTTATGATCTAGCAATCCCAATTCTGGACATATATATACCTAAAGGAATTGAAAGCAGGGATTTGTACACCCATGTTCACAATAGCCAAAAAGTGGAAACAGCCCAAATATCTATTAACAGATGAATAGATAAACAAATATGGCATTACATACAGTGGAATATTATTCAGCCTTGAAAAGGAAGGGGATCTTGTCACCGGCTATAACATGGTGACACTTAAAGACATGCTCAGTGAAAGAAGCCTGACAGGAAAAGACAAGTGTTGTATGATTCTACTTATATGAAGTACCTAGAATAGTCAAATTCATAGAGAAAGAAAGTAAAGTGGTAACTGCCAGGGGCCAGAGGGAGGGGAAAATGGGAAGTTACTGTTTAATGGGTGCTCGGTCGGGGCAGGCCTAGGAGGAATGAAAATCACCAGGCGAGAAAATGGCACCGTGGGAAGCTGCCTGCAGACCCTACCCAGGAAGATTAGGGTCTGGGATAGGCCTATCCAGCATAACAGGATGCAGCTTTTAACCAGCAACCAGCTCTAGCCAATCAGACTCTGATACCCCAACCACAGGTTTTTGTGCTTAAAAACCCTGACTTAAGAACAACCGAGTGAGTCCCAGCCTCCCTTGGCTGGCTCCCCAACCTCCCTTGGTTGGCTCCACTTTCCCTCTTATTCCCCGCTAATAAACCCTTGTTCTCCCTAGCTGGCTGCGTCCGTCCGGTTTCTTCAGCGACTCCGACCTAACAATGGGTACATAATTTCGGTTGGAGATGGAGAAATTCTGGAAATGGATGGCAGTAATGGCTGCACAATATTTTGAATGAACTTAATGCCACCTAAAAATGGTTAAAATGGTCACTTTGATGTTACAAATATTTTACCATTAATTTTTTAAGAAGACAACAGTACAGTGTACGTAGTCAGAGCACTTACACAGCCTGAACCAAATGAAAGAGCTTGGTATGCATTGCCGTAATCTGTAAAGTGAGCTATGAAGGTTAGCTAAGTGCACACACTTGCCTTCCCTTCCTTAAGCTTCTTTTGACAGAGGGGAAATCAAAGTTCAGAGAGGTAAACTAAGTGACCCAGGCCCTGCAGTGGTAGAAGGAGGGTTGGAACCTTGATCTGCCTGCTCTCAAAGGCAGCACAATCTCCATACTCCAAAATGCCTGGAAAAAGTGTCCCTATTTCAGGATGCTCCTATGCCAGGCAGTTGGATGGAACCCAATTTACGTGATCTCTGAAACATGTGAGACCCACACTCAGAGACACCTCAGAATTCATCGGCAGGAGAAGTCCGTTCACAATTCGTTTACAGAACTAAAATATATAGATGCTCTGATAAGAGCTAAATGGAGAGAGACCTGGAGAATTTCCCAAAGAAAGATGCAACTACCTGTCATGTCTGGCTTTGGCTGCCTTATAAAAATAGAACCGCAGGGTTCACAGCATTCTGCTGTGATCAAGAGAGCCACACCCAAACTGCACCGGTAATAACCAGGAACTACTGGTTATTTTTCTAAACCCAGTTGGAATAAATTATCCCTGGCTATGTCTCTCTCTTGGTTTAAAATGGTAATGGTGTGTCATTCTGACTGTGCTTTTCTTATAGGTTTGAAGATCTTGGGGATGTATGCTTTCCCCAGGTATTGGCCCCGCCCACATGTTTACATTAGGATGTACGCTATAGTCTGTCCAAGCTGGCAGGATATCACACAGTGGTGAAGATCATGGGCTCTCGGTCCCGCTGCTGGGGCCCAGATCCTGGCTCTCCCACTTACTGGTTATGTGACCTTGGGCATGTTGCTTCACTTCTCTGTGTCTCAGTTTCTCATCTGTGTGATGGGGATAATCACAGCCCATGCTTCCTTGGATTGTTGTGAGATTTGATTTATTTGAATAAATGAATGCACCTTATTTCCAAAGTTCCAGGGACATAGAAAGGGTCTGAGGTCACGTCTCTTTGGAAGCGTACCCATCACTATTTCGGGAGAGGGAGAGGCAGGGACTGGCAGGTGAAGAAAGGTGGCTTGGAAGCAAGTATCAGCATCATACATTCTCCTCTGGTACCAATTACTGTGATAAATTGAAGGTGACAAGTTATTTTATGACATAAATGCAAATCAGCATTCCCTTCACTGTTATTTTCCAATGCCCTGGCACTTTAATGGTCCCCATAAGTTTGCTTCACTTGCAGCAAGTATCGCTCTGTTCGCAGTCAGCCAGAGAATTTATTTTCAGGTGGGGAGTGCCACGAACTGAGCCCACTGGCTGACTGAGAAAAATGACCACATTCACATCCACGAATTATTCCCAAAGTTAGCATTTTCGCCTTTGTGGGTGAAATAACACAACAAATAGAGATTTGTCAAAAGGGCTCATTTCCACCTGCCAGGCTTGATTCTCTAAATATTGAACATTCACACGTTTGCGGGTAGGTGTGTGTTTATGTGTGTTTATGAGAAAAACAAAACCCTGCCCCCAAATGTAACATTCTCTGCAAGTGACGAGGAGTTGCGACCTGCTACTCCTACACTACATGCTGCAGAGAGGAGAGGGTGGCTTCCCTTCTGTGGAGCCAGGGGAGTCTCCATATACCTGCTGGTGGCGACTTCAACATGAAAGGAGACAGAAAAGAGAGCACCCAACATTTGTTTGCCTTTCAACAGTGCAGCTGATTTCTTGTCCTTCCAGTTCCACCAGCTGTTGTCACTTCTATAAAAAAATAGAGAACAGAAAAGAGAGAGACAATGGCATTGTCACTACAAACAAGAATGTGCCTCCCCACCTGCCACTCTCTGGGCTGTTGGCCTTAATGGACAGAAGAAGCTGTTAAATACATTGCCTAATTAATTTAAAATACAACTTCTGAGAGACAACCCCTAATTGTTAAAAGTGTTTTTACTAGGGCATAAAGAATCACCGAATTAAGTCATTAAGAGCCATAATAAGGAAACTGGTGCACATAGTGAAATGCAATCCCCAATGTCACCCTTTCCCTGCTGTGGAGCTCGGGGCTGCATTCATTCATCTCTCCATTAACCAAATATTTAGTGAGCGCCTGCAACTCTTTTCCTGCCCGTAAGGTCAAACACTCTGAAGAGAAGAGATTTTTTTGCTTGTTTGTTTTTCTGCTGCATCTTAAGGTTTACTGTTTGTGTGCATGGGTGTGCGTGTGTGTGTGTGTGAGTGTGTACGCAGTCTACATGCTGAGATGCAATCGGCATGCAAGGACAGGGAAGACTGAAAGAAACAGGCAGAGAGAGACATTTTTTATGCGTGACACACAGCAAGGAGTCTATCAACACCTTTCCTTAAGTGCATTGCATTAGGCATTCCATCTGACAAGTTGCTACTCAGAGACACAGTCTTACCCCCTCCCCCACCCTCCAACCTGAAACCTCACATTGCTTCACATCCAGTGTTTAGTTTCTCATTGTTTGAAATAAAATGGTATGTAAGGCATGCGTTGTCATGGATGCAAAACCCGACCATGCATTTGGAGGTTTTGAAGCTAGTAACTTTGGATTTGCCCAGGTAGCAAGGTGCTGAATAAGGGAGGGTGCTGACCCTCCCAAAGGATGCTTCCAGGGGAAAGTCTCCAGTTGCAGCCTGCCCTAGTATATTCGCCAGCACCAGGCTCTTTCTTCTGGCAGGAGAGAATGTGTCGGCTCCATTGTTGCCTCCTCTGTTGTCATGAAAGCAATTGTTTTTCCTCAAAGAAATGTTTCCAAGGGCTCAAGTCCTTACTTGAAACCTTCTCTGAAAACGCTCTGGGGCAGTGATCCCTGAGGGATGGAACCAAGGAAGCTTAATTTGCACACAGCACTTGAGTTCGGGCCATCTCTACTGAAGACTTGCACGTTCAGTTCCACTCCTAGGGACATCTGTGCCCAACAGAAATGCACACACGTCTTCGCAGAAGATGCACGCTAGAATGTGGATGGCAGCACATGCACAACAGCCCCGAACTGGGAATCGCCCGGCTGCCCAGCGTTGCAATGACACGCCGGCACGAGGGAATACGGAACAGCAGTGAGGGTAAATGAACTACACATAGCACAGATGAACCTCAGAAGTGATGTTAGGGAGAGAAGCCAGACCCAAAAGACAGCCTACCGTTTGATTCGATTTATGCACAACTTCAAAGTCTGCAAAACTAATCTGTGGGGTTAGCAGTCAGGCTAGTGGCTGCCTTCAGGGAAAAAGAAGGAAATTTGATTGGCAGTAGATACAAGGAAGAGTTCTGGGGGGTGCTAGTCACACTCCATTTTTTGACTAGGTGGTGGTTTTGTCTATTTTTTGTTTGTGTTATATATTTCACACAAAAAATAAAACATTAAAATGAAAACACCTTAAGGGTGGCCTTGAGGCAAGCAGGGGCAATGAACTCTCTTGGCTCTGTCTGAGTCTGCGGTTTCCCTCGGGTCAGTTCAGGGAAGCGTGAGGGGCAAGCAAGGCCGTCAGTGCGGCGGGGCAGGATCAAGCAAGGCTTTCCGCTCCCACCCAGCGAGGTGCCTGGGTCCTGACAACCAGCCAGGCTGCAGCACTACCTTGGTCTCCCTAAGGTGGACCATCTTTCGGAACAGGGGTCCCCGGCATCCCTCCTCCTGGTCTGTGGACTCTGCTCTCATTACAGCCTGAGCTCCGTCTCCTGTCTCCCACTCCCCAACCCCAGTCCGTGGAAAAACTGTCGTGAAACCGGTCCCTGGTGCCCAAATAGTCGGGGACTGCTGTTCCAGAAGATGAGTTCACAACAGCCATTATATAACTTTTTTCTTAAATCATTTAAAAAATCCATTGTAAGAGGCCCTTTCCCCCTACATACACAGTACACATGCATACACACACACATTTTCAAAACTTCAGATGGGGATGTGCCTTACTGTTGATAACAAGAAAGCAATGTGTCAGTGAAATTGGCAGCATTTTCCCTTTTTTTCACGGTACATAAAATAATAGTGTGCCTTAGATTTGATAAAGCACAGTCTGTCTCTGTACAGGGAAATAATTTGCTTTTGCTGGTTGCCCCACATGGGAGAAGCCAGACACTAGATTTTCCAGACCCCCTTCCTTGTGAGGGTTCAGGTTCACTGGGAAGGTAGGAGAGGGGAAGACATTCTCCTTCTAAGGGACCTGCAGGTCTGCTCTGTCTTCCAGGGAGACCTTTGAGGATCCGCTGCTCTGAGGCCGCCAGACCAGTTGGTCAGAGGCCGTGTCGGGGAGGAGAAGGTTTTTCTCAATCCCCTTAGGGTTCCTGATTGGGTCTAAAACTTAAGCGGACAAAGACAGATTAACAGGAGCAGAACGTACACATTTTATTGAAATTTTACATGTAGATGAGAGCACTCACAAGAGAATAAAGACTTCAGAAAGTGACCAGAGCAGAAAGCTTTTATACCTTCAGGCTGAGAAACAACACATTTGTGAAGAATTGAACAGAGAGGTCTGGGCTACAGGTGGAAAATGGATGTAGTAATAGAAAGATTAAGGGTGAGTTTTACAAGGTTTGTTTGTACAGATTTCTTGGCCCCCAAGTCCCCATCGCTGGTAGTAAGAATGTCTTCTTCCTGGTACAGGAAGATCACATGGGACATTTATGACCTGTTTCAGGGAACAAGTATGTATGTGGAGGTAGGAGATCAGGTGATCTTTCTGCCTTGCTGTTTCCTCGGATTCCTTCAGCTTAGATATTCAGTACACCGAGGTGACATATTTTGAGGGTAGTGTGTCCTGAACCCCATCAGCTGCTTCTCTGACCCTGGCTCCACCATCCCCTCCATTTAGTAAAACTACGACTTCCTGTATTATAATCCTTCAGCCTTGGAATGTATGGAGTGGCCTTTGCTTTCCTGCCTGAACCCTGGCTGGGTAGAACAAGCGAAAGTCACACGCACACACACACAAACAGGATTCTACCATTCTGAGGCCTAATGTCCCCTCTGGGCCTCACCAGAGGAGCTGGCTTCAGCAACAGGGCAGTAAGACCTCCGTCATCTCATCTCTGCTTCTTTCTGTGACCTCACACAGATCACCCCTCGCTCTCTGAGCTCCAGCCAAGCTGGGCCCCTTTGGCTTTTGGTTCTTTGACACGTTTCACTCTGTGCTGACGCTGAGACTTCACACCAGCTCTTCCCCTAACCTGAGTGCCTCTTACTCCTGGGTCCTCCCCGCCTCCAATCACTTTACGTGACTCCTTAAGGCACTAATTAGTCATTTCTTCGGGGAGGCTTACAGGTGGGAGTCATTGCAAATAATGAGTAAGAAAGGCGCAGTACTGGGTGCCTGGGAGCATATCCCAGGGGGCCTAAGGCATCCTGGGAATCAGAAAGGGCCTCCTCATTTTTTGAGAAACCGAGGCTCACAAGGGTACCTCTGTATCTCTGGCACCAGCACCCTCCCTGGGACCCAGAGGGCACTCAACAAATACTGGTTGTTGTTCATAGTCACACCCACCTCTTCATGGGCAAATAATGTATTTCCCTCCAGGCAGACGGGGCTCAGCTTCACAGCAGGGTGGACTGCCCGGGGAGCAGGAGGGACAATGCACTTGGCTAGGACACTTTCTGTGCACTGTTCACGATGCCGAGCATTTTCTCTGTGTTATCACCACTTAGTCCTTGCGAGAACACTGAGCAGTGGGTGCTTTTGTACTCCCATTTTACAATGAGAGAACTGAGGCTCAGAGAGGTTACCCTGTCAAGGTCATATCATTGTCCCAAATTTCAATCCCTCAGCCTCTGTTACATCAGGGATTGTTCATGGTGTCATATGTCCCTCACACAGCTGCAAAAATGGCTCAGAAACAGCAACAGTTAATTTCCATAATAATTATGGGAGGTTGTTTCGAACGGGTCCTGATATTCCATTTTGTCACTTTAGCAATGACAGGCTTGCATTACTGCATCGCTTAGCTACGGTGGCTTAGTCTTGACCTCTCACCTCCCCCTACTCTTTGAAATTGCTTCATTTCTCTCTCTTCAAAGGAAGTCTTCAGTTAGGAGGCTCCACGACAATTTCCTTCCAAACCCCTCTTTTCTCAGACTGCATTCAGGGTACTGGTTCTCTAAGAGGCTCCCCCCCCCATTCCTAACTAACTTCCAGGGCACATGGTCTGCTGGCAAAAGCAGGTGGATGTTCAGCAGTGTAGTGTCATGGCCAAGCACATGTACGGCCTTTGGAGTCAAATGTTGGTTCAAATTCTGGCTCCACCATTTACTGTGTGAAGTTGAGGCAAATAACTCTCTCTGCCTCAGTTTCCACCCCTGTAAAATGCAAAAGATTGTCGCATCCACCTTATCCAGTTGTTGAAGGCCTTAAACGACTTAACAAATGGATGGTGGGACGGTGCTTAGTGCGGTGCCTGGCCCTAGGAAATGCTTGATAAAGGTGAGTGTTTATCTTTACTGATGCCGCATACCGGAGAACTTGAGGAGGAACATAAACAGCTTTATCTCAAATCCAAATGGCAACCCCAGACCTCCTTTCTGTTTTGTTTCTTTTCCTTCTCTCAGTGGACTCCAAGCAAAGTCACTCTTGGGATATTTAGCAGTGAATTCAAGAGAGCTGGCTCCTAGGAGCAGGAAGAATAAACCCTGGTGGAATGAGCCACTGGCGGCTCCCCTTTCTTTGTTCAGGAGTTTTCTCCCTGCAACAGCACTATCGGCTTCCCACATCTCTCACCAGTGCTCTTGTGGCAGAGAAATTCATTCCCCTTTCTAACTGAATCACATCTTTAATAAAGCTATCGTATTTGACCACGGGCTTAGGAAACGGTAATATAACATAATAAGAGAAGATCATTAAAGTTCTGTAAAGCGAGCTTTCAGATCCCTCATTTCCCATGTCCTCGAGCCTCAGATAAGGGATAAACATTTTTAAATCAGAATCTAAATAACAGCGAACCTCGCTTTTCATTTCAAGTATTTTTCCATTTTAGTGTACGGTGTTTTCTAATTTCCTGTGCAGATCAGATGGGCTGTGAAAGTGTTTTGTTTTTACAGTTTTCAGGGCCCTCTTCTGACTGCGGTTCCAGCCCGTATCTTTGGTAAGGTTGGAGAAGTGAGCCAAGAATGATTAAAATTCTGGAGGCTGATTTATAAGGGAACAAGAACAAATGAGTATGGGGAGGTAAAAGCACTTATTGGAGGGATAACTGGGTAAGTAGCTTAGAAAGACTGAGAAAAAGCAGACGTTAAATTATATGATGCAAAGCATATTGGAGGAGAACATTCTATAAAGGAAAATCGAAGCATTCTTCCCCCTGCTTTTGCTTATATGAGAAACATCAGTTAAGGGCATAAGCACTGAAGTCAGAGGCAGACTCAAAGCTTATCTCTGCCGTTTGCCAGCTGGGTGGCCTTGGACAAGGAACTAAACGTCTATGAGCCTCAGTTGCCTCCTCTGCAAATGGCAATATTAAAAACCTAATTATTCATAAGATGATCATGAGAAATCAAGAGGGATAGTGCATT
Organism: Tonatia bakeri; assembly: GCA_004024845.1. NCBI lineage: Eukaryota > Metazoa > Chordata > Mammalia > Chiroptera > Phyllostomidae > Tonatia > Tonatia bakeri. The sequence continues at coordinate 200,166 of PVIA01002077.1, read as the reverse complement.
TGATACACTTAGCACAGAATCCAGCACATTAAAATTCCCATGTTTCACTAGTAATGTTTGTGGAGCTACTTTTTAATAGTACTTATTTTGAACAATGAAAAACTTCCAAGGGAATTGTCCAAGAGGCACTTACTAAGACATTTGAAACAGTCTGAGTTTAGGTATAAGAAATCTAAATCATTGTTCAGCCTGGGAGTGAATCAGCAATCTGGGAGCTGACAGTTCATCAACATCAACATTAAAAAAAAAAATCTTTAGACTCTGTTTTATGGACTCTAAGATGCATGTTTTTCCATATTTTGACATCTCTCAAACTGGGAAGTCTTACAATTCCCAGCGTTTTTTTCTTCCTTAGTGCTATATGGAATGAGGGTGCATATTCCAATTGGTGGCATCTAAGATTTGATGAAATATGGTCTTAATCATTAAGCTTCCTGGTGCTCTGTTCTGAATAAATAAGCCCAGACAGTTCTGGTCCTCAGATAATTTATAATGTGAGGTGGACTATACAAAGAACATCGAAACAACTAAATCAACACTGCACAGAAACAGGCAGGGTGGCAGCTGGGTTGTAACCAGGTCCCTGGAGGGAGGTTGGGAATTTAGTTGCCGGAAGGAAGCTGAGAGTATACTGGGTGGCAGCAAAAAAAAAAAAAAAAAAAAAAAAAAAATTCTATTGGGGCTAAACAGAGAGCAGAGAAGGTTTCAAGGCCAGGAGCACACTAAGCATTCACTGGGGAATTCACAGGGTCCATAAACCAAATTGAGAAAAAGTGGGATTGCCTCAGAAATGTAGGTCTAAATATGGACTGTCAGAGTCACCATGTACCCTAGGGATTGTGATGACTGATGCCAAAACTAGTCGCAATAATCTTTCCCATATTGCACGCTCTTTTATAATCTGACTTTGAAAGTCTTCAGGAGGTGGAGTCTTTCCCCCAACCCTAGAATCGTGGCTGGCCTGCTTGCTTTGACAAATGCTCTACAGTGGGAGTAACAGCGTGCCATCTGGCCTAGGCCTTAAGAAACTTCGAAGCTTCCATCTCTGCCCTCTCAGAAGCTAGCTGCCATGTAAAGCAGTCTTGATCATCATGCTGGAGAGCCCGTGTAGAGAGAGAATGGTCCTAGAAGATGACAATTCACATGGAGGCTGACAAATACAGCTGCCAAACATGTGAGTGACACCCTTTTGGGTGGTCCAGACCCAGCTGAAAGCAGCTGCACGTGTGGCCCCTACAGAGCAGAAGAACCACCCGGTTCAGCCCAGACAATCCATAAGACCCTGAAAACCAGTGAATCGTCATTGTTTTAAGCCACTAAGTGTTGGAGTGGTGTGTGGCAGAGCAATAAATACTCAAAGCAGGAATCATCTCCAGTTCATTCATTTCACAGAGGAAACTCCGAAACAAGAGAACTGGCCTGCTCTGAGCCACATGGTCTGAAAGTGGCCCAGGCATGGCAAAATCCTCAGATTTCTGCACTCTCAGTACACTGCTTTGATCATTAAACCTGGAATGAATATTTTATACAGGTAAAATAGTGCATTTTTCAAATTTTGCTAACGTGCATGAATATAGTAGCTTATCTGTTCTTGGCTTAGTGATAAATGCATTCTCATTCAATCCTCACAATGAGTCTATAAAATAGGTGTGACACAACCCCCCACTTTCCAGATAACATAACTGAGGTTAAAGAGGTTAAGTAACATATGCAGAGTTACCCAGCTAAGTAGGTAGTGGAGTCAGGGTTCATACCAGATCGGTCAGATTCTGAACTACTCGGTCTTTTAACCGTCCCGATTTGCAGCTTCTATTCACTGCAAGGGCCCTTTCCTCAAAATTCAAGTTTTTCTTTCTTCTAGTCAGCCCAACTCTGCAACTTTTTCTTAAACGTGCCTCCAGGTCATTATGGATTTCAGAATAAAGCCAGAGTAGACATGTATGAATTCTTTTAGGAGTTTTTCCTCCTCGAGTATTTGCTCAGAGGCACTAAGACTCTTTCTAAGGAGGGAAATTAAAAAGTCTTGAGTTTTTATCCCACGTAAGAACCATAATCAAGGCACTGCCACCCTCCCCCACTCGCTGTGCGTTTCATCAGGGTCAAAGGGCTCTTTTCACCCTTAAATTACCTTGTGAAATAAAGGAAGAGAATTGTAGCAGTTGTGGTTTAGCAAAATTATGAGTCTTACTGAGAAAAGAGAGAGACAATAAGAAAGGGAGGAGGAATGGAAAAGAAGGAATAAACAGGAAGTTAGCTGAACAAGTGAAGGGTAAAATATTGATCTACTATTTTTGGACTAGAAACCTAAGGCTGCCTCCCTAGCCGCCTTATCAGGATGACTGCGTTCCAGTTTACCCAAGGCCATTCTGGTCCATGCTAGTGTTCTGGCCTACTTGTCAGTAGTGCTCCATTTCACTCTCAAGGGGTCCCAGTTTGGATGGTAAGTCATATGGTGACTACAGGCAACCGTATCACGTGGCATGGGGAATGTAGCCCAGCCCCTGACTTGGAAAATCCAGTGGGGAACGAGTCGGCACACAGGACCCATGCCCATGGATAGGTTTTCCCATGGGGAATCAGGCCTGCATTGTACCTAGGCTGCTGTAGGAGGCTTGCTTTTGCTAAAACTTTCTCACCCTGGATTGAGGCAGCAAATGTTTACTGCATATTTTTAAAGTAACTTCCTAACATCTGAGCTAACCCTCCCAAGGATAGAGTGTAACTAGTTCAACCACTTTTCCACTTGCATTTGCAAACATCCTTCTCTTTGTAGTAATTAGCAACATCCTCTCCTTTGTTATCTGTAAAAGGTAATCACTTACAGCAAACCTGTGCATAGTAAATGAGGACCATCCTCTCTGTGATGCACCCAGAAAAACAATAAAAGCCTGTCCAGACAGGGGTGGGGACCCTCTCTCTCACTTAGAGAGCAGCCATGCCGTCCTTTTCCTCCACAGGACATCTGCAGTCTGTGCGAATTTGTTCATCGTAGCCACAACACAGGGACCCGGAGGGCTGGGGTCTGAATCAGATGACCTCCTCACTCATGGTTCACACTTAGCTCACCAGTTCAGGTTTCATGGGGGAAAATGGCTACTAGATGCTCTGAGGGGTTCTGAAGACACCACGGTCAGCAGATACAGCCCTTGACCTCAATAAGGCCACTGCACAGTATGAAAGACAGCTTTTGGATGCATGAAACACCGTAACAGAGGCACACTGGGAGCACTGGTGGGCAACAGCTGGGGAAGAGACTTGGCAGTGCCTTACAGACAGAGGGAATAGCAAGTGCGAAGGCATGGAGATGTGGGGAGGCATGGTATGGCTTAGAGAACCATAGCAACCAATCCCTCCTCATGGCCAAATGTAAGGCAAGATTCTCCCCCAAATTATTTTCCTGAAAAGGGTCATCTTATCTTTTATTTTTTCCAAAGTCTCATTTTGTGGAGTGAAATCCTGGTTACTTTATTTTAAATAAAATAAATTACTTTTGGGGGAAGAAGATGAAACTATTTGAGAGAGAGAGAGAGATGATCTAAACACATTGCATATTTAGTACTATTCCTTGCCTGGGTGAGATATGTACTCAAAATTGTTAGTAGCACATTTCATTATAAACAGACATTTTAAAGACAATTTTTAAAAAATAGCACAAGGCTACATCATGGAGAATACATATATACATTTATAGGAGACTTTTTTGAAATGTCCTACTGTTAAATAAAGGGGTACGGATGGATATGGATGGCTAGCTTAGGATAAAAATTCCAGTGGCAGCATCCCCACAGCTTCAAACAGTTCTGTACATGACAAACAACATACAAAGCCATAAAGACAACATTCTCTGCAAACCTGCATCCTGTGACTCAAAGAGGGACCTTAGTGGTGATGAAGACAAACACTGTTGTCAGAGCCACCAATGAAGAGTCGGAATATAATTATTTCACGAAATTTGAGAGACAAAAGGAATCGATATTTATACATTAATATTTCATGTACTATCTAATTTAAAATGTTTAAATTAATATGTTAGATATTTCAATTAGACATTTAAAATTTTTCAGCTACATCCCCAAACATTTATATAGATTCAAGTTGGCCATTGAGTTTTTATGGGTTGGTCCTCCCACAGAAAACGGGGAAATTGTCTTACATTTAGGGTCACTAAAGGTTTAGCCCTTATGATGGTTTGTTCTATTAGGGAGCAGCCTGTGGAGCTGGGGGAGCAGCAAGAGATGAAGGGGGTCGAAGCAGGGGAGACATTGTGTAACATTCCAAGTCTGCAGTAGGCGATAGAAATCTACTGATGAAGGTTCTTAAGGTCAATATATCTTAATTATATTTGCATCATGGAAGAATTATTGTAGTGACAATGTAGAGAGGGAACCAGAAATGTCAGAGTGTCAACTCATGCTAGAAATACAAGTACATTAGAAGTAGCAGTCTTGACCATCTTGTTTTGCGCTTGCATCCTCAGAGCCCAGAAGACTGCCTGGCCCATGCAAAGCAATCAAAACTTACTAAATGAGTGAATGAGTGAATGAATGGCCCACTGTGAAACTACCTGTCCTCACCCTTCATTTCACCCTCATCTGAAGAGGCCACTTCAAGAGTTTCCAGGATAACTCCTTCAACTTTTGACTGTGTCTGTGCTCCCTCCGGTTTATCTGTCTTTTTCCTGAACTGAAGCTAATTCTTCAAATCAATTTCAGTCCTGTAATGCTTCTTCATTATAGACTAAATGACAACTGTTGTAACAGGGTGCAGCCAAGGGGGGGCCCGAAGAGGGATTTGTAATGGGGTCCAGAACTTGGTGTCCAGGAAATATTAGAGAAAAATATGTAAATGATGTCCTTACCTCCACAAGTCTGAGCCAGGGGATGGAACACAGGGAGCAGGGCCATTGAGAGTTGTTTTGAATAGCAACAGTTTTGCAGATAACCTCTACAATGGTCGTTTAACATATCCCTAGCCTCTAACTGGTTGCATAAATATGTTAAACAGCTGTGGCCATGCTTTGAACCAGGGGGATGGGAGTGACTTCAACCCAGGGTGTAACTGGGAGGCAACTCCCCCTGGTTACAGAGCCTGCGTAAGAGCTTGGAGATGATTTGTTCCACACCACAGGGCTATGCCTGCCTGGACTTACTATGGCAGCCCAGGAAAGCTGGAAAAATACAGGAATTCTGGCATCTGTAGCCAATTGTGTGAGGAGTCGGAAACGGTGCGGCAGAGGAAGATGGGCACTGGGATTTAAACCCAGGCTCAGCAGCCATTTGAGGTCTTATTGGGACCATGTGGCTTGGGCAGAGAAGAACCACAGACTTCCACTTCTTTTCCTGAGATACAGTACCCCAGACTGGGCAGAGGGGGAAGGGAGGACTGTGTGCATTTGTGGGTATTCTAAGGGACTTCAGGATCTCAGTGAAGACATTAAGTCATTACTCTTAAGTTTGTATAACTCTTTAAATAAATAATTCCTTTTCTTTTCATCAGTCTCTGTCATCGAGAGACATCTTTCCCTGGTGGCAGGCAAGGAAAACCTAGTATGGGGCCAGAACACAGTAATAGTATATCATTCACCCTATCCCCTGTGTCTGTTCTGTAACACTATGAAGATATATTACCTTAAAATTTTTTTTAAAAAGGTGCCACTTTTAGGGAGCATACTTCAAAGGAGTAAGTCACCTGTTTACCTGCCCCTCCCTCTTAAACACTTCATTGTGGTAACTCCCATAAGACAAATTTCTTCATTCATGGTTAGAATTAAAAATTGAGTCAAGATATGGAGAAAAGTGGTTCACTCTACTGAACAAAAAATTAACTTGGATCTCTATCTCAAACCATATATAAAGGTGACCTCTAGATGGACCGCAATGTGGACAGTAATGCCATAGAGATGAAAGAAGATGTTGGAGTGCAGATGTATGATCTCGGGGGAGGGCAGGACTTCTTAAACAGGAGGGATGTGACTACATCAGAACATGAGATCTCCATGCAAAAAGGACCTCACTCCAGACAGTGTCAATGGCCCAGGGACAGGTCAGGAGAAGATACTTGCAATGTCTAAAACGGACCCGGGGTAATATCTGGAGGGTACCAGAAAATCCTGCAAAACAATAAGGAAACGACAGGGAATGCGGCCAAAAATAGGCAAAAGCTAAAAATAGTCCATTCACTATGGAAGTAAATTTCTAGGCCCCACGTGGAACCGTTCCTGCCCGGGCTGCCATGCCAGCACACTGGACTTTGATGTCCCTGTAAATGCACTGCTCAGCCAGAAACAAAGGGTGTTCAATCAGCCAACAAAAATGCAAGCCAACTCTGGGCTCTATGCTGGTTTCCTGGTTCCTTGATTTTTCTAAATAAGGTCAGATATGCAGCCCCAGCTCTGTTCCCCATCGCTGCTCCTAATGTTCTACAAAACTCACTCTTGCCCAAAATCTCTCGGGAAGAGTGCCCCACTGCTCGTGAGGCACTGTACTCCCCCAGTCCCTGGATCATTTTCCCTTGAATAAAGGATGCCAAACTCATGACTAAATTCTTTTAGTTTTGACATTTGGTATCATGTAGCTAGGGTATAAAAAAAAACTATTCATCTTTAAAAGTAACCCAAGGAATGCAAATAAAACCACAATTAGTTATCAAATTACACCAGTTTACCATTAAATTGACAAAAAGTAGAATTTCAGATAAGACCAAATGCCAAGGAATGAATATGCAAGATTTCAACAATCATAGCATTAGGTTTAAAAAAAAAGAAACAGAAACCAGTTTTGAGTGTCTATGTTGACTTTAACACACACATAAACACAATTGGATACTTCTTAAAGGTACATATATATTCAAGGACATTTGTCAACCATATCAGAGAGAATTTCTGTGGGGAAGTTGCAGGAATGGGGATGGGGTTTGGCGATAGAGGAAAAATAAAGTTAAATTAAAATGAAATGAAGTAAGAAAGCTGCCTTGCATGAACCAAAGTTATCATCTGAGTGCTATGATTAACTAGCCTATCTGCACCTGGGCTCCTAAATAAATAAATTAACGGAGGGCTCGAACCTTGGGAGATTTTCCTTCACAATCCCTGGTCTACAAGGGCAGTGCACTAACCGCTGAAATGCAAAGTCTTCCATTAGTTCCTGTCCATAGGTGACTGCTTTTCCAACTGGAGTAATGGAAAGCAAATTTAGGGATTTTTCTCACTCCCCAAAATTACTGATTTTACAAGTGATTAAGTGTCCTTCTTATTCCCCGCAGTCCACTCAGATGAAAGTTAAGACCACCCGTAAGAAAGCATTTACAAAGAGGGAAGTTTAAAAAACATCATTTTGCCAAAAAGAATTAACTTCACCCAAGGGTTAGGGAGCTGGCTGGAAGACCAGAGAGGAAGTCAGAGATTAACTCAAATTGACTGAATGTTCTTTTAAATAACTCTCTTGGCATTTAGTTTCCACGCTGTTAAAACTGAGGCATGCACAGGCAGGCACTTTGTGAAAAGTATCTGAAGAAAACGGAAACAAGTACCAATGGAATTCTTGAGGCCAATGAAATGGTGGTTATAAAAGGAGGTATTTTTATTATTTGTTGTGGTTGTGGAATTAACACCATTTAGCAAGTAACATAGTAAATGAACGTACTGAAACTAAAATACCTTGATCAGAACTTATCTGGAGTTACCTTTACACACACTTATTTTTAAGGGGTTGGGGGTGTTTAGAGCATTGTAATATTAAAAGGCAGTGAACCATTCACTTGTAAGAACTGAATGAAATGAAAATGTTCAGAAGAGTGTCGGGCCGAGGAATCATTTGGGTATCCATCTTCAATAAGCTTCTGAGGAGCAAAAAGGGTCAGGCTCACCCATAAAGCTTTCATTCTTTATATTCTGGCAGAGTTGGGATTGGCTCGAGGATACATTTCACTGCACTGGCTTGAATAGGATAAGATGTTAGCTGATATGATAATAGCAGGAGATGAGCTTTAGGGGATTTCAGGGGCTTGGGGTGCAGGGAAGGAAATCAGTCACTGAGGTGACAATCTAATGACATGAGAATGGGACCAACTGGGGGGGGGGACAAATACTTCCAGGAAAGTAGTGGACTTGTAAATTCCACCATATTCTCTCAACTTTTTAGGGCTGGGTTTGTTGTTGTGTTTGTTTTTTTAAAATTAAATGTACTATGTTATGAACCTTACTAAATCCAGTTTGTCTCTTTGGAACAGGTGAAGGGGACAGAAATTGATTTCATGGCTGGAAGGAAAAGACAGTTCAGGTTACTGAGAAGCAGTCAGGCAATTGAGGGGTATGCCCTGTTTCATCCACAGGTGAACGTGGTAAGATGGACTCGAATAGCTCTGAGTTTGAGTCCCAATTCAGCCAACCTTCTGGCTGACTAACATTTAACAAGTTTTTTCACCTCTCTGAACATAGACTGCCACATGTGTAGCGAGTTGAAATGTCTAATAACTCAAGAGCTACCATCCACATAATTAGCAGACACCAGATTATTTTAGGAGTAGACCATTTAGTTCTCAAAGTCCCACATGCACTCACAAAACAGTCTCAAATGTAAGTGGCTTGTCCTTCACAGCTGCTGCCTGCTGACCATCTTGGACATGCCTGACAGCTGTGACTGACCCAATGCGAAGGCAATGCTAACGTCAAGTGTGGTCATTTGCCCCCCAAAGGACTCAAAGTTTGGAGGTAATTTATTATTAATTAATAGACAATAATGCATATTCTACTATAAAGAGTAAGGTGTTTCCATAACAAAACCCTAAAGTGTTGGAGTGGCTTTGGAACTGGACAGTTGGAGAAGCTGGAGGGACTTGGAGGAGAGTGTTGAGTGTTGAAGAAACTGCTGGAAAAATTCCGATGGCTTTTGAAAATACTGTAGATTAATGCTTTAGGGGAAATAAGAAAAGTGTGATTAGAAACTGGAGGAATAGGGTCCTTTTTATGTAGTAGCTGGGAGTTTAGCAACTCTGTCACCTGCAGTAATGTATAAAGTAGAAAATGCACCTAATTAATTGGGTGTTCTCCCTAAGTACATTCAGGTAGCGTGCTGAATGCCCTGACTGATGCCATACTTCTGATTACTAAAGAGTGTGAGAAGAAACAACCTAAAGGACTTTAAAAAAGAGAGATCCAGAGCTTGCTAGACTTGAATATTCCATCTTCTTTACATGGCAACGCTAAAACGAAGAAATGGCTTCCAGTCAAAAATAGACTCCAGGAAGCTGCAAGGAAAACACTATCAAAGGACGAGGCTGAGAGTGTGGCTATAAAGCCCTTTGCTCACACCTCAGAAAGATCTGCAGCAGTGATTCAGAGAATCATTCAGACAAATGACATGGCTTCAGAGAAGCGTAGTAGTGTCGTACCTGAGCAGTTTCAGGAGAGGGACCTCCACAGTACACTTTGGGATACGATTTTTGTCCAGTGAAGCAGTGCCCCAGTTAGATTCATAGGTGACTCACAACATTTTTAAAGGAATTATATTGGCAGAGACAATGCCAGCATGGACTAAATGGAACAGAGACAGAACACAATTAAAAGGGCCTTTAGATTGCCTATATTCTACAGGCAGAAAGCAGACTGACAAAGTATATAGCTGCAAACATGGTCCACTTTTTATAGAAAAGGAATGATGATTCAGAGAGTGGAATCAAGAGCTTAAAGGGTGAAGTCAAAAGCCATGGAAAGTCATTCCTGAGCGGAAGTAGAATTGAGCTCTGAGGAACTTCTAACATGTGTCCAGCTGAATTTCAGGATTACTGTGGCGTCTCGTCTCCCTTTAAACAGGAGTGCCCGTACCAGTTGTTCTAAGCCTGTGTCATCATTGTATGTTGGTACTGTGGAGGAAAAGAAGTGTTCAGACGGAGGGGAACTCCACTCGAGGAGCCGCGTTTAAGACACTACACTGAGCAGCTTCACCCACACCTGGACCTGATTTAGATAGATTGTGTACTTTAAACTGATGCAGTGAGTTGAGACACTGGGCATCTTAGGTGGAAGTGAGTGTGTTTTACATCTGAGAGAGATGTGAAGAGTTGAAGGCAAAAGGGCAAAACATGGTGGTCAGCCTCCAAGATGGCCCCAAAGATCCCCGCCTCTTGGTGTTCATGCTCTTTGCATAGTCCCCTCCCGCAATGAATAGAGCTGATCTCTGTTCCTAATGGACTATTTTGGAAACGATGATGTGACTTCTGAGCTTAGGTCGTAAGACACTGCATCTTCCATCTTGCCCTCTCTCGGATCAGTTGCTTTGGGGGAACGCAACTGCCATGTCATGAGGACACTAAAGCCGACAGAAAGTGGTCTTCCTGCCAACAGCCACGTAAGTGGGCCGCCTTAGACGCGAATCCTGCAAGTCATGCCTTAAAGTCACGCCTCCAGCTCCAGCCAGCATCCAACATCCTCACTGAAATCTTTTGAAATACCTTGAGTTAGACCAATCAGCTGAGCCGCTCCCATATTCCTGGCGCACAGAATGTGTGAGATCACAAATGTTTATTGCTTAAGCTACTATGTTTTGAGGTAATTTTCTATGCGATAATAGGTTAATATAACAAGGCTCCTATCTCTGATGCTCCCAAAGACTCCAATTCCTGGGGAATCAGACTGTTCTGATTTCTGTACAAAGGATTACAGAAGGTCTGTCTCATTGAGTCTGCCATACCTCAGGACCTGAACTTTATAAAGTCCCGTTATAGCAGTTCCATCAGCTTCTACCTCTAAACCCTCTTATCACAGAAGGCTCAAAAAAGATGTGAAGTGTCAGATACTGAACTGCACAGAATTATATTTTCATTCCCTGTCAGGTAAAACTAGGAACAAACAGTAACAACAATAATGACAACAAAAAGACACCCCTCCTTCCCCACCAAAGATCTTGGACACACACACACATACACAATTGTTTTAAGACATTAAAAAATTGTTTTCAGTGAAAAAAATTTCTAAATGTTATAACATTATGTTTGTAAAAACTATTTCCTTTTAAGCTCGGAGAGGTGGAAATTAGTATACCTAGAGAATTGTGTTTCTTCAAGCAAGAAACACAATTCTCTAGGTATACTAATGTTGATGTTTGAGTTGACATTTGTTGAATTTTTTTTTCAGAATGTGCATCAATCCTTGTTTTCAATGCAGACATAGAATAATTTCCAGAGAAATGAACTGGAAACAAATAGAAATGTGTATTGAATTAGGGGGGAAAAACCCTTCTTTCTTTTTTCCCAACATTTTATAGAATTGTTCTGAGGTTATAAAAACCCAAAGATTTCTAAGAAAAAAAAATCTCTAACCAAAGCTGTACAGAGAGCAGCTTTTATATGTGGAGACACTAAAGATTATTTAAATGATTTTTATACCACCCCATCCTCTGGCATTTTTGTGATGTTCATCTGGAAATTCAGGCTCAAAGTTATCCAAGGGAGTCCGCGGAAAACAGACACCACTCTTCTCAAACACATCTCAGCCTCTGCTGGCGCGAGGTTAGAATGTCCTCTTTCTCTCACAAATACAAAACAAAAGCTCTTCAATGACCGGGGGGGGGGGGGGCACAGATATGGGGTAGAGCTGGGGATTGATTAGGCTACCAGCAGCCAGCCAGAAAATGCTTCATGTGTTAAAAAATATGTTTAAAACCTCTCAAAGGGTCATTATGTCCATTAAAGATAATCCGTACCAGTAATAATAGTTGAAGTATAGTGAATACTTCTACAAGGCAGGCACCTTCACATTTCCCCCATAGAACAGCCTTATGAAATAGGTATTACCATGATTTCCAGTTTATATACATACTTTTTTTAAAAAAGTGGAAAACAGGAAGATCGATTAAATTCTCCATGGTCACAAAGCCAACAAGTTGTATTATCAAATTTGGGAGCCTGTGGGCAGTGGATTTCCAAAACCCCCTTGTGAAGAGCCACAAAAAGGTCTAGCCCAATTCTTGGCACTTTAGTATTGGTTAATAAATAACACTCCCCATCCTCTCTTTGGAACCCGATCTGAACATAAACAGTCTCCTTACATAAGGGAAAATGACTGCACACTGGAAGTCTCGTTTGATCAATACCGTCTCTCCAGCTACCTCACCTCAGATCTCAGCCAAACCCATGGCAGGCTCTCGGAAAAAAGGTACAAAGGTTGTCACCCTATAGGTTCTGAGCCCCTCGGAGGCAGGATGCAAATAGACCTTGCAAACAGACAAAGTATAGTATTGCCTTGGATCGAAAATGTCTGTTTGCTCAAGCTGACTCTGAGATTCCCTGAGCCTAGGAGAACAAACACAGTCCTTCCCAGGGCCCTCTGGAAATCCCAGGCTCTCGGGTTCATTCTGGTAAACAACACTCGGTCCTGGCACCTTCCAGAGCACGCAGCAGCAGGGACTTGGGGGGATGGGGGGAATCGGGAGACAAATGGGAAGGAGACTGAAATACACACGTACACCTGCCTAGTGGCCTTGACAAGTGGGGTTGACACCTCTAGGGAGGAAGTGGGGTAGGCGGGGCCCAATTCCCCCCGCCGGCGTGAGAGGGAGGCCTCATCCATCCTCCCCCTCCTTCCGGGGATGCGGAGCCCCCGTGGGAGTGGCAGAAAAGGGCCATTGCCACTTTAAATGACTCAGGAAGTGAAAGGAGCCCGCCTGACGGGGAAGGGGAAAGTGGAACCGGGGCGGCGGGGGCCGCGGCGCCGAGATCTCGCCGGGTAGCGAGAGGCCGAGCCGGCAGAGCGGCGTGGGGGCCGACAGGGGCAGGGGCCGACAGGGGCAGGGGCCGCCGCGCCGGAAGTGGCCGGGCGGCCCGAGGAAGCACAGCCGGCGCCAAGCTTTCGGTCGGCGGGAAGGCCCTCGGCTCCCGGGCCCGGCGCAGGCTGCAGGGAGCAGGCGGCACCGGCGCCGCGGCCGTGGGTCCGCACAGAAACACCGCACAGCCCAAGCGGGGGCTGCGAGTCCCTGGGACAGGACCGGGTGGGGAGGAGGACGTGAGGGGGCCGCGGAGGCCAGGCGGCGAGCTCCGAGGCCCCAGGACCTGGGCCTCGTCCCTGCACCCACATGGCCTCCGGAGGGGGCGCGGCCTTGGAGGAGCTGCCGCACGATGGCACGTGTGACCAGTGCGAGCCCGACGAGGCTCCCGGGGCCGAGGAAGTGTGCCGAGAATGCGGCTTCTGCTACTGCCGCCGCCACGCGGAGGCGCACAGGCAGAAGTTCCCCGGGCACCACCTGGCCGAGTACGTCCACGGTGCCCCCCAGGCCTGGACCTCCCGAGTCCAGGGGGAAGGCCAGGGGAAGGAAGGCGTGGAGGCCGAGGTGGGGAATGAGAGGGACGTAGAGAGCGAGGCCGGGGAGCAGAGCGAGGAGTCCGAGGAGGACAGTGAGTCCGAAGAAGAGAGCGAGACGGAGGAAGAGAGTGAGGAGGAGAGCGACGAGGAGAGCGAAGAAGACAGTGAGGAAGAAATGGAGGATGAGCAAGAGAGCGAGGCAGAGGAAGACAACCATGAAGATGGAGAATCTGAGGCCGAGGGAGAAACTGAGGCAGAAAGTGAATTTGACCCGGAAATAGAAATGGAAGCAGAGAGAGTGGCCAAGAGGAAGTGTCCGGACCATGGGCTTGATTTGAGCACCTATTGCCAGGAAGATAAACAGCTCATCTGTGTCCTGTGTCCAGTCATTGGGGCTCACCAGGGCCACCAACTCTCCACCTTAGACGAAGCCTTCGAAGAGCTAAGAGTAAGTATTGGGCATTCAGAACATAGGCCTAGAGGTCAGGACGCCTGGGTTTTGACTCAGGTGGCGTGGTTGTGGCCATGTTCACTTTCATCGTGTCCCTAAGAAGCTCGTTATTCAGCTTGTTGGAAGCAGGGCTTATTCACCCTTTGGTTGACCTCAGTCAGATGAAAGTTCTGAACTCTGACTCAAGAAAAACACGTGTACACGAAGTCCAGTAGACAGTGCCTGGAGAATTGCAAGCCTCTGGTCTCTGCATCCCAACTAAAGCATCTCTTGGGAGTTTTGAGCTCAGTTAAGCCGATTCCCACGGCAACACCATTATGGAGACTCGTGCCTCGACTTAGGGCTCTTGATAAGGCAACCACTTTGCCTGCTTAGAAACATGGGAAACCATGGTTTTGCCAAATGAATCCAAGCAGGTCAAAATTCCCAAAGGTTTGGGTTGTGGTGATAACCTCATGGGTGCTCTGCCTTCCTTTTAGATACTTTGTGTTTGATACTTGTCTGGAAGGGAGGATGAGCAGGTGGAGACAAAATTGGGATGGGAGTGGGGGTCCCAGTCCTCCATCTTTTGTAAGGGGGACTTGCTGGTTCCCTAGAACAGTGTTTGGAAAGCACGTAGGAGACATTAATAATATTTGTTGAATGAATGAATTTGCAAATGACTTGCCTTTTATTTGAATTGTGGATGTATACACTGAGAGAAACTGCTGCCATTCACCAGGGAGGAATGGTTGAGTGGAGGGATCAGTTTATTAAGTGATGAGTTCTGTTAGTGAATGTTGCCATCTTACGACCCCTTTTGACCCCATAAGTAACCTTGCAGTTGCTGGCACTGAGATAACAAATCCTTTGATAATGAAAACCCCTCTATTAAGATTTTCCCTTTTTTATTGTAAAATACACAGAGTGTGTAAAAATATATGTCCAGTTTAACAGGTAATTAGAAAGCAAATGCTGATGTAACTTCCACTCATTAAGAAATAGAGCATTAGCAGTATTAAAGCCCCACGCCCTTTTCTAGTTGTAATCATCTCCCTTTCCCTGAAGTAACAATTGTCCTGACTTTTGCAGTAATAATGTGCCTGCTCATCTTTATACTTTACCACATATGTATGTGTTCCCAAACTTATTTGAACTTGGCAGATCGGTGTCATATTATTATCATGGATTCTTTGGGGTTTACTTCCTTTTTTCAACATTGTATTTGTGAGATTCATCTGGTGGGTGGCTATGGTTTGTTCATTTTCATTGTTGTATAGAATTTCATCTAATGAATATGCCACAAGTTACCTATTCTGTCAGTAATGAACAGTTGATTCCCAGATTCTGGAGTTTCTGGCCATTATTTAAAGATGTTGGTATAAACATTCTTGTTCATGTCTACCAATGCACATCTACATATATTTAAATGAAATTATAAACCTGAGGGTAATTTTTGGGTCATAGACTATGAATATCTAGTATTACCAGATGCTGCCAACTATTTTCCAAAGTGGTTGTACCATTTGCTTTGCCATGAACAGTGCTTGGGAGATCTTGTTCTGTATCTTCACCAAGACTTGCTGTTACAGAATGTTGAATTTTTGGCAGTCTTGTGAATAATGGTATCTTCTTGTGGTTTAAATTTGCATTCCTCTGGTTACTGACAACTTTGAGTATCTTGTGTTTCCTCTTTTGAAGTGCCCATTCAGGTCTTTTACTCACTTTTCTATTGGGTTGTCTATCTTTTTCTTGTTAACATACAGGAGTTTTTATACATTTATTTCTGACTTCTTTGTTGTTGATACGGGTTGCAAGTATCATTTACTCTATTTTCTCTTTCTCTTTTTAGAAATTTGTGCCTTGAATGAAGTTCACTTTAATGTAGTAGAATTTATCAAGAATTTCCTTTATCGTTAGTGCTTTTTGTGTGTTATTCAACTTAGTATTGATTTTTGTGTAGGTGAGGTGGGGGCTCAATTTCATTTTTCCCTCCATACAGATAGCCAGTTGCCACCTGTCATTTCACTTATCAAGGGCCCATTTGTGTGTGTATGTGTTTCTTGGCTTTTTTATTCTGCCCTGTTGACCTATTCGTATGTCCCTCTGTGAGCATGCTTTTTCTCAGTTTCTGTAGCTTTATAACATATCTTCATGTGGTAGAGCAAGTTCTTCCACCTTGTTCTTCTAGGAGAGTGTCTCAGCCAGTCCTGGCCATTTACATTTCTTAGACTTATACTATTAAGTTATATAAAATAAGTCTGCAAGGCATTTTCTCTATTGTATTGAATTTATAAACCAATGTGTGAATAATATCATTGCAGCATGAAGTTTTCTAAACCATTTATTTAGGTCTTTTTATTGCCTTACAATAAAGTCTTATAATTTTTTTTCTGAAAGATTTTGTACAACATTGTGATATTTATTCCTGGATACTTAAATTTCACAGTATTGTAAAAAAGGTTTTTTAATTTTTGCTTTCTAATTGTATATTCAGGAATATGATTAAGTTTTATATATTATCTTCTAAATTCCCTTACATATTCTAATAACCTATAGGTTCACTCTACATACACAATCATATTATCTGTAAAGAAGGACAATTTTCATTTCCTTTCAGTCCTTATAACTGGCATTTGTTTTTTTATTGCCTTACTGCCTTGGATAGAACCTCCAGTATAATGTTTAATAGAAGTAATAGTGGGTATTCTAGCCTCGTTCCTAATTGAGGGATTATTTACAATATTTCTCAAATAATGTGATAGTAGTTTGTTTCTTTTTTTATGGATATATTTTATCTGATTAAGAAAGTTCCCTTCTAGTCCTAGTATATTCAATATTAAGAGTTTTCTTAATATGGAATGGATACTACATTTTATCAAATGCTTTTTCTGTATCCGTTAAGCTGTTTGTGTGATTTTACTCTTACTATGTTGATGTGCTTAATTACATTAATTGATTTACTTTTTAAGTTAAATTTAAAAATCAGTAATATGTTCACATGTCTCAAAAGCCTCTCTTTCACCTTTTCCCCTTTCACCTGTGTTTTTGCTTATTATTCAAGTGCTTCTTTTAGGAAATACAGGCATGTTCATATGTGTGGTCTTATTTCCTTCCCTTTGTGTTTTTATTATTATATTGTACAGTTACAGCAGCCATGTGTTTTTAGGATAAACCCAACTTGGTCATGATGAAGTATCCTTATATTTTTTAATTTGGCTTATTAATAATTTATATAGGTTTTTAATTTATATTTATGGGGCAAATTAGCTCATAAATTTCCTTTCTTGTACTGTCCTCATGAGATTTTCTGTCAAGGTTATCTTGACTTCATATAGAGTTAAGTTGTTTGCTTCTCATGTATTTTCTTTTTCTTTTTTTTTTAATGCTCTGGAAGTGTTTGTATGAGATTGAATATTTCTTCCTAGAATGACTGATAGAACTGACCATAGAAGCCTTCCAGACTTGAAAAGAGAGAGGGTGGGGGGAGACGGAAGGAAGGTGGGCAGAAGCGGGAATTTTATTTTGTTTTGTATAGTATTTCTGGCTGTGATTCAATTGAATGGTTATAGTTCTGTCAAAATTGTCTATTTTCCTTAAGTCAATTTTGTTACGCTATTTCCCCAGAAGTTTATTTTGCCTAAATTTTCAAATGTATTAGTATAAATTTGTGAATCATATCCTCTAAATATCTTCCATTCATACTGCGGCTGTCCTCTTTACTCCATGAAGAGTAAGCGTGTTCACTCATCATCTGCCTCTCATAATTCTAGTACGTGAAGATTTTGTGGAGCTCTCTCTGCTATCGTTTTCATGGTATTTTTCATGTTTCTTTACTTCCTTTCGTTCATTATGTTTGACTGCATAGCTTCTCATTGCCTTTAAAAAATTATTTGTGGGGATTTCCCAAGTCTTGGCATGAAACTGTATTCTTTGAAAGAGGATTTGAGTTTGCTTCTGCTAAGGCCTGAAAGCACAACTTATTTAGAACCTCTGTAAACTAAATTAATTGTCTGAGACCAAATTTTCAGGAGTCGTGTTCCCAAGTTTATAACCCCTTGAAGAATTTTCTTCTATCCCACCCCAAGCCACCCCTTTCAACCCACTTGGTTCGGCTCCAAGGCAACACTCCCTCAGTCCCCTTCGGAGGGTGACGTAGTGACAGATTTATTTCAGTTTGCCTTTACTCTGAGATGTTACTCCCTGGCGGGGGCGGGAGGTCCCATGTCTGCATGGAAGGGGCTCCTTTAAATGTCCCATTCTGAGCATGCCACAGGCTTTGCTTTCTGTCACTTCTCCCCTCCTGCCTCCTCATTTTTGAGCCCTAATCAACTAAATGCTCAGCCCAGTTTCTTTCAGTCAGTAAGTGTCCTGACTTCAAAAGCTGCTTACTGTACTCTGCTTATCTTAACATTGGACCAGTATTAGTAACTAAACTGTAGACTTTATTAGAATTTCACCAGTTTTTCCTCCAGTGACTTTTGTACCAGGATCCTATGGCCATGTTACTCTTTCTAATTTATGAGGACCTTGATAGTTTTGACAAGTGCTAGTTGGATGTTTTGCAGAATTCTCTCAGTTTGTATTTGATGTTTTCATGGTGAAATTGGAGTTACCGGTTTTTGGGCAATATAAATTCTCTTGAGCATTGCCTTTTTCAGTTAGCAGTATGTCTTGGAAATAACTCCATAGATCTGTTTGTTTACTTTGACATTGATTTTATAGCTGCAAATACTCCATTGTGTGCCATTCATTAAATTCTTAATTCATGATACTGTGTTTTCAACTCCAGAATGCCTATTTGTTACTTTTTAAAGATTTGTGTTTCTGTATTTTGGGGGGTCTGATTCTTGATTGTATGTCATTTTTTTTTCTTATATCAATCTTTCATCCTATTAGATACTTGTTTAAAAGAATGGTAGACACTAGAGTAATATTTTCTCCTTGAGAAAGGGCATGCCATTTGCTCTGTTTGGTAGCTATGATGAGAGGCTGAAATTTTTGTTCCAGTAATGATTTGAGCTTAGCCAGAGCTTGGTTGCAACTTTAATTAGTTTCAGTTCACCTCTATGTTCAGATGTTTTGAGGGCAACGTGCATTTGCTTATTGGCAAGAGAGTAGGTTTCTTGGGATATTAAAAGTGGTTCCGCGTGATGATGATGAGAGCAGAGGGCGTTTGCTGCAGTGCATTCTTTCGCTTGTTTGTTCAGCGAGCACTTACTGCACATCTCCAAGGGCCAGAACTTTCTAAGGACTGGGGATGCAGCAGTGAGCAAAATGGGGAGAGTCCCCGCTTTGACTGGAGCTTATATTATCAGGAAATAGGGAAGAACAAGTAAGCGAATAACCATGTAATGAGTGCTGTAAAGAAAAAATAAAACACCATGTAGGGCTAGAGTGAGATAGGAAGTGCCCTGGCCCTGCCACTCACTCTGTGACCTTGGGCGAGTTGTGCAGCGGTTTGGACTTGTTTCCATGTCTCTAAAATGGATATGATTTTAAGAAATAAAACAAAATAAAATTTTTTAAGAATAAATGACTTTGTGATAAGATACTTAACAATGCTTAAGACATTGTAAGTGTTCAGTAAACATTAGTCATTGTTTATATTATTATTATGAGGAGTCTAGTTAAACATACAGGTGTGGAGTTGAGTTTGTACAATGTATGCGATACCTCCGTGCCCGCGGCTGTGCCCCAGGGGTGGGTGGCATTGGTGGTAGAAGGCCAAATTGTTGCCAAGGGATGCTGATCCTTCAAGCATGTTTCAGAGCCAGCCAGAATGGGCAGAACACCAGGGCGACTGTACAGCAAGAGGGGATTAGGGCGGAGGAAACCTGAGGGATAGGCCAGAAGAAGTAAGGTGAACACCTTGAGGAGACAAGGTTAACACAGTTACTGAAGTGACTTTTACGCTTTATTTATTTGTTTGAGAGAAAGGGGAAGGGAGAGAGAAAGGGAGGGAGAGAAGCATCGTTGTGAGAAAGAAACATTGGTCAGCCACCTCTCTCATGTGTCCCAGCCTGGGACCGAACCTGCAACCAGGCGTGTGCCCTGACCAGGAATCAAACCAGTGACCTTTCCAGTTTGGGGTGGGAGGAGGCAGCGGTTATGCAGGGAGATGGTGACGGGAGGAGGCTTGACTCGCAGTGGTGAACCCACAATACAGTGTACAGGTGGTGTGCTGTCGAATTGTACACCTGAAACCTGTAGAATTTTGTTAACCAGTGCCACCCCAATACATTCAATAAAAAGAAAAAATTCTTATGTTAAGGGACTTTTCATTCATAGTTACATTTAATGACTCATTTTTGTTGAACAGTAAAATCTCAGTCAGGTATACTCAGAACTGTAGACCAGTAATTTAAAAAATATTTTGAACATAACTTACAGTAGGGGAAATGTATTTTACATTGTGACCTTGTTTACGCACACATACACATACGTATAATTCAAATAGAACACTGTTTACCTTAATGCTTATCATGTGTTCTGTTTCTGTTCAGTTCAAAAAAATTTCTGGATTCTCCCACTAAACTCATATCATTGCACACTAATGGGTCATGTCCTGTGGTTTGACAAGCCCTTGTCTAGTTCACTCTCTGATCACCTGAAGGAAAGGTGGGGTCTTACAAAACGGCAAAGGGAGAAGGGTTGGTAGAGTTCAGCCGATACCTGTGAGCATCTTTGGATTCTTAACATGGCCTTGTTATGGACCAGACCCAAAGGTTTTGAAGCCACATGCTTTGTCCTTGAGATTGCGCCTTTAAGGTTGGTATTTGGGGAGAGGAATGTTTGCTTAAGTGATATCGGGAACAACGACGGGGAAGTGGAGAGGGGGCACTGGTAGCAGGGCGGTTTGAGGGATGTGAGCATGTGCTCAGAGCAGCTGTGACGGCAGAGGGGCTGGAGGTGGAGGCGTGCCACCGCCGTGTCCCTCAGAGCTCAGTGGCTCTGGCTCTCCAGGCAGGTCATACGGAGCAGCTCTGGTAGGGAGGCAGAAGGTGCAGGATCTGCGGGAATTGTGACTAGTTATTTTTTTATTCTTGTCCTAAAGGCTTTGGGGTACCTTCTAATAAAACTGTGAAGCACTGGCTACTTCAGTTAGTGTCTTATTTGCTTGTATAACATAAGACACTAGCTTACAGCTTTTGTATAACATAACAAAAGCTGTAAGACTAAGGTACAGGGAATGGCTTGGTGTCGGGTACAGCCACCCAGAATGGTTCTATGCAAAGCTTATGTGAGGCCTGCAGTTCTGGGATTCCCCATCTCAGTCTACCCTTCAGAATGTATTTTCTTAACCTGTAATAAGTCTTAGAAGTATGCAGTGAGGACGTATTGGGCACTAGCTTTCATGCAGTCTACCTGCTGGCTAGATAGAAAGGTAGAGATATTTTGGATGGTAGTATGTACTATGAAAAAAGTGATTTATAGTAATGAAAGAGGACTACTTTTGGATAAGGTAGTCATGGAAGGCATTTCCAATGTCTGACATTTGGGCAGAGACTCGAATGATGAGGTCTCACAAAGAGCTAGAAACCCTCCTATCATGTTACTATTCAGTGCTGCTTGTGCAGAGTCCAACGATTCTTAGCAGAGACCATTGGTTTGATTCATACAACTGTTCATAAAGGGATTAGCTGGCTCTTGAGGTAAGAGGAATAACGTAGTTCTAGCAGTTGCAATGTGCTGTTAGCACAGGTGAAAATACTGCTCTGTGGAGAGAATATGAGCTTACAGAGATCCCTTTTACAACAGCTCATTTTTTTCAGGGGATCAGCATTTATAGTGACGGAGCTTCATTAATGGGAGCCTAGGGGCCTTTTGCAGGGTTAAGTGGAGGGGAAAAGCCATCTAACTGTGTCCTGTTGAAGGCGTGGACTCTTGCCACAGCCCTCATGATGAAAATTACACTTGATAATCTTAAGAATTAAGAAAACATCTGGGAGAAGCATGGTTAAGGCCGAAAGAATGTTGAATGCAAAGGCTTTAAGGTAAAGGTGAACTTGGGGTGTTGAGGGACAGCAGAAAGGTCGTGGAGTAGAGTGGAGTGAAAGGAGTAAGAAATGGGGTCTACAGAGTAAGCTGTGCTTCTCACCTCAGTGCTACATTTTAAAATTACCTGTGTGCGTGTGTGGGGGGGGTGCTATTCTTTAGAAAAGACCTGTGATTGGCCCCACCCCAGCCAATGAAATCAAATCAAAATCTCTAGGGGTGGTCAGGTGTATTTTGTAAAATGTCCTGTGGGGATTTGCTTCATATTCATCTCAAGATAAGGGTGGAGTTACTGGGTTTGGGGAGGAAAGTCAAAGGTAAGGGTGCATGTCAAGATGACGTTACTGTTGATATGTGGAAGACGGGGTCTCGGAGACAAGAACAGAAAGTTCTCTGGCAGTTTCTATCTGTGACCCTCTTCTGCAGTGTCACATGAGCAAGGACCGTGTAATGTCTCGTGCGCTAGCCCAGAAAGTGTCCCCTTGCCCTTCCTCTGCGCACAGGTCATCATTTGAGTGCAGCCTGACTCTCGGAAGAGAATTTAGTCACATTGATAACCTAGCACTCACATAATAATGTGTGCCAGGCACTGTTCTAAGTACTCTGTACTCATATTAACTCATTTGATCTTCGTAAGGACACTACAGGTACATTTTATTGTCTCTTTCACAAAAGCAGGAAACTGAGGCATAGAGGGATCAAATCGTTGAGGTAGGGTCATACAACTGGAACATGGCAGAGTTTAGCTAAGCTTTCTTAACAGCTGACTCAAGAGAAAAGATCTAAGTTTTCTGGGCTCTCTCTCCCAAGAATCTTGTGCCCTCTTGCTTTTCCTTGACCTTTCAATCAAAACAGAATGGATTAATAGATATTTTAGACTATTAGATAATTGCTTTTCAGGGTAAGGTTGCTGATGCAATAGGCTTATCCCCTTTCAGGATAAAGGACCATATGTCTGTGGCACCGGCCTTTTTTGACCACAGCCCATGGCGTGGAAGTTGCCCTGCCTGTTCATTGGTATACTCATCTTTTCTCTTCCCTTGCATTTGACTCAAGACTGAGAAGTCATCAGAGGTTGATCTGCATCAGTGCACAGTGTGCCTTCTGCTTGAAGTTAGTTTAGTCCGGGGTGAGCCACTCAGTTTTATCCTCCTGTTCCTGTTGGTTGTTTTAATATCCAGAGCCAGGGGCTAAACTTGTTTGTGACAGGAAGGATGCTCGTGGATCTCAAAAGAGGGAACAGATAGACAAAGAATGGGTAGAACAAAAACTTTAGCCTTGATATGTGGGGTAGAGGTGAGAATGGGGTGAGAAACACAGAATTCTGGCCCTGGGAGACTTAAATCCTTTGTATGTGCATTTTTGTTTTGGGGGTGTGTATATCACTGTCATAGGGATCAGGTCAACATGGTATCGGGGAAAAATCAATGTTGATGCCCTTTTCAGATGTCAAAAATGAATCAAGAATAAATAAATAAAACCAACCTTGGCTAGTGTGGCTCAGTTGGTTGGAATGTTGTCCTGTAGACCAAAAGGTCATGGGCTCAATTCCCAGGCAGGGCACATAATCAGGTTGCAGATTCGATGCTCAGTCAGGGCATGTATGAGAAGGCAACCAATTGATGTTTCTCTCTCACATTGATATTTCTCTCACAGTCTCCTTCTCTCCCCGCTCCCCCTCCCTTTCTCTCTCTCAAAAGGCAGTGAAAACAAACAAATAAACCAACAAACAAATAAATAAAACCAAACAAAATTCTCTAAATATACCAAAGGCTCAATCCACAATTTGTGTCAATCAAACATATGGACAATGACTCAGGTGTACATTATAATGTGCTAATTATTCTTGTTGAACATTTAACTATAAAGCTCACTTCAGATGTGTTTAGTTTTTTTTTTTTTTTTAAATCAGGTGGCAGAGTAGTCTGCTTTTAACTTAAATAGAGTATTAGAGAAAAACATTCATTGTAATATGTTGAAACTATAGCCTATAATTATTCTCAGTGTCAAAGATGGGTATTTTAAGTTAGTTTTATTTGTCTGAGTAATCTTTGAGTCCTTATAGTGAGCTGCATGACCCACTGAGAAGAGTAACAGGTGGTTCCCGACATCAGGAAGCTTGCAGTGTGATAGGAAAGATAGGAGCGGTACAAACAGTGTGTTGTCAGGTCTCAGAGAAAAGAGAAATTTCTGCTGGAAGCATGGAATCAGGAAAGACTTCTTGGAAGTGATGGTGTTAGAGGCGGGCCTTCGAAGATGGATAGATTTGACGAGGGAGATACAGGCTGTTAGGTAACCTCCCTCTGTGTTCCCCTAACAGTGGCTTGTGTGCATTTATAGTAGCACTAAATGCAGTGTGCTGTCAGTGTTACTTCTTTCTGTGTCTGTGTCCTGCGTGGGTTGTAAACTCCTGCAGGGTTAGGGCTGTATGTTACTCATCTTTGTGTTTCCAGCACCTAGCACAGGGCCAGTTGATAGTAGATATACATGAAATATTTGGTATATTTATGATACGAAGGGCAATCTCATCTCGTTTCAGAGCATCACTGAAGAAGTGGAAGAGACATTGCATAGTGATTTAGTATATCAATGTTTACATTAAGTTTACCTGCTTCTAAAATAATGCAATAATTTGGAAAAATCCAAAATAACAGCAACTCAAACAAGATAGGTATTTATTTTTCTCTTGCATAAAAGAAGTTTGGATGTAGGCAGTCTAAGGTTGGTATTGAGGAACCATGAGGTTATCAAGAATGTAGGCTCTTTCCAGTTCCATCCTGGCATCCTTAGGGTGTAATCCTTGTCAGGGACCCAGATGGCTGCTGGAGGTCCAGTCAGCACATTCAAGTTCAGGATAGCTAGCATAGGAAATGAAGAAGGGCATACCCCTGTATTTTAAGAGAACCCTCCAGAAGCTGCACACATTGCTGCTTGTTTCATTGGCCAGAATTAAGTACCATGGCCTTATCTAGTTTCAAGAGGAGCTGGAAACAGTCTTTTCTGCAGGCCACAGTGTATCTAGCTAAAAGCTGGGATATGTTACTACGGAAAAACGGGAGAATGAATATGAATGACTAAGCAGTCTTGCTTTAATTGGCTGCTTTGCAGTCTGTGGGTTTGAATCCTGGCTCTGCTACTTACTAGCTTTGTCATGTTGGATAATTTACTCAGCCTCTCTGAGTTTTGGTTTCCTCATCTGTAACATGGCTTTAATAATTGTTTCTCCTATTTAGGTTATAGTGGGGAACAAACAAGATCACACACATAAAGAGCACAATGCTTGGGATATAATAAGCCCTCAGCACTTGGTTGCTCTTATTCTTATTACTGTTATAGAGCCATCTGAGGTTCTATTCTGAGTTCAATGCCAGAAGTTAGTCTGGCAGCAGTAGTTCTGGTTACCAAGCTTCTTTGGGTGAAAACTGTTCAGCCCCCTCTCCTTCTGCTCCTTCTGCCTTCTCTACTCTGGTAGGTAGATAGGCTGGTGAAAAGCTTGTCTTCAGAGAAGAGGCTCTTGTATATTTTAGTGTCTTGCTGGTGCCTTATGCACTAGCTAACCAAAACACAGCTGAGAGGCCTAATTTTAGGTTCACAAGTCTTTAAATTCTGTTCTACATTCTGAACTGTTGGAAATTTTTATGGAAGCAGAGGGGAGGCAGGGGCAGTATTCCCTTTACTTTCTGGCTAGAACATTGCCTCCATATTTTTGCAGTAGGCCATCATTGGAGAAATGTTATAGGCATCCCTACTGTTCTCCTGTCTGTACTTTGGGTCTGGTGAACCCTGGCGGGGTATAGTCAGAGTGGTGGACTCTGACTTCATGTGTGCAAAGAATGAAAATGCTAACCTTCAACTGCGGTTATAAAAGTAAGATAAGAGTCAGGAAACTCTTGCTATTGAATTTGAGGTTCTTTTCAGAGATAAGAAGACTAATAGTAAGAGTTATTGAGTGGTTTCGGGTCAGGTGCTTTTCCTTTATTTTTTCAAAAGATCTCAATACAGCTCCCACAGTCAGCTTTGTTATTATGATTCTCGTTTTACGGATGAAGAAAGTGATACTCAGAGAGGTTGAGATTTGCGGATGGTCACTTAGCTAATAAGTGGAAGGACTAGGATATGAATCTAGGACCAATCCCAAAGTACATGTTCTTTCCACCGTTTCATTTTGCTTCTATTCTTAATTATTCCCACTTACATTTAGCCTCTCTCAATTGCACACACACTCTCCTGCTGTTTACTATCTGTATGAAGGTGTTTTTTAAAGATTTTTTTTTTTTTTTTAGAGAAGGGAAGGGAGGGAGAAAGAGAGGAAGAGAAACACTCATCAGTTGCTTCTCATACATGCTCCAACTGAGGACAAACCCAGAACCCAGGCCAGTCAAACTGGCTCTGACCAGAAATCAAACTGGCAGCCTTTTGCTTTGCAGGAGGATGCTCAGCCAGCTGGGCCACACCAGTCAGCGCAGTATGAAAGTATTTAATGGATACATACCTTCTGAATATTCTAAAACTATTCCTTCTATCTGAAGTTTTCTTCCTGGATATTTTGCAGAGTATTTTGATTTTACAGAGTATTTTGATTAGTAACAGATTGTTTTGTTAATTTTTTCCATTCAGCACTTCTCTAGCTCAGTGCTTGATACTTAGTAGTCAGTCACCCACTGTATCGTTATTCAGTTAACAATAACAGCAATGATAGCTACAATTTATTGAGAACTTATTATGTGCCAGGTTCTGTACTGTAAACTTTCTACATATTTCATTAAATTTTTATAATTCTTTAAGGTAGAATATTTATTAAGATATTTTTATATATTGTTTGAGGTTGGTGACATCATTGTTTTTACTTTGATCTTTTCAATTAGATGAAGTATTTTGGGAAGTAGGAAATTTAACAGTGAACAATTCTAAGTGCCTGGTCTCATGGAGCTTATATTGTATGAGCAAAATAGATGTAAGCAAGTAAAATAGTAAATAATATTTCAAATAAGGATGGGTAAGTCCTATGAAGGCATTTGAGATCTTGCTTCCTGGCCATTGTCATCAGTTTGGCTTAAATAAACTGTTACCAAAATTCTCTTTAAAAAAGTATAAGGATAAGTACTATGAATAGCCAACTAGGTGAAGGAAAAAGAGTGTGACTGGGATGGGGAAATGGGAGGGAGGCTGGCGAAGAGTCTGAGAGGGACTTTTTTGAGGCAGTGACCTCGGTATGGTTGTAGCCAGCAATGGGAAGAGCTGAGGGTGTAGTGGTCCCAGGGGAGGAAACATCAAGTGTGGAGGCTCCAGAATGGGACAAGCTTTCTGGGGGGTATAAAGGATGGCTGGAGGAGGACTAGAGGAAGCCAGATTACCAAGCAGGCCGTGATGAGGATTTGGGATTTTATTTCCAGTGGCCATGGACTGTTTTAAGTACAGGAATTAGTGATCTGATATATGTTCTTAAAATTTCACTCTGATTCTTTGAGAAAGTGGCCTGTAGGGTAGCAAGAGTGGGGCCAGTGCTGCCGCTTGCACTGGGTAGTAGTGGGGAGGGTGCAGAGTAGTTGGAGATGGCACATCTTTGAGAGTTAGGTGATGAGTTTTCTCAGGCCCAAAAATGAGTTTGGATCTGAGAAATTATGTAAAGATGGTTGCCTAACATATGAGTGGATTTGAAGTTGGAAAATTAAATAATGTGAAGAAGATGGTAAAGAATTTTCGTACATGGCATGGCAATACTAAAATTCAGTTCTGTTTCTTTTTGACAAGGCTTTGCTTTCTGATTTGATTCCTTAGGAAGACTACTTACATATTGTGTCTCATAATCCTTTCCCACTGTTTCTCCCAAACAAAACCTGTTTGTAGAAATGACAGAAAGTTGGGTTGACTTTTTTTTTTAAGCATGGTACCAACACAAGGCCAGTGGGATAGAAAAAAGCAAAAAACAAAACAGGCAGTCAATTTTTTTTTCTGAACTCAGCATCTCCTGATTCTTTGTAATACAGAATTAAATACTTAGGAGCCACCTGAGGATATTTAAGTGATTTTCATTTACATTTTTACTGATACATGACTTTTCTTTTGGTGCTCAGCTGGCTGACCCCTATAAAAATACAGATACTGGTTTTCAAAAAATACTTCTTGTTCTGATACCACTTTCACCTACCATAATCCACCTTTGTTTCTGCCTCTTGCTCATTTTCAAAGGATGCTTACATTAGAATGAGCTATCTTATTTCTGTATTTTGGGGTCAATGATGGGCATGTGTTTATGAAGTATTTTGAACCTGTATGAAGAAAGAC
This sequence comes from Tonatia bakeri, assembly GCA_004024845.1. Classification (NCBI taxonomy): domain Eukaryota; kingdom Metazoa; phylum Chordata; class Mammalia; order Chiroptera; family Phyllostomidae; genus Tonatia; species Tonatia bakeri. Next base: position 172,162 of record PVIA01002077.1, on the reverse strand, counting down.
ATCTTACCTTCCTTGGTGTTCAAACAATCACCCTTAGAGGCTTTAAAACACCCTTCAGAGCGAATTGCTTCCAGAGGTAGCAACTTCAAGTGTCCATAGGGTCAAGAGAGGTGATGTGAACAGGAGAAGCAAGCCCGAGTTACTATGGCAAACGGGAGAGAGCTGGCCTTGCCTCAAGTGGGTAGCTGCTATTCAGCATCAGCTCATTGGTGTTGTGGGATTGAACGCAGTACAGTCGCACCTTCAGATTTTCAAATGAAGCTAGAAATTTTTATCATATCATATTTCCTGATTTTTAAGTTAGTGACTAAGTTAAAAACTCCCAGTGTGCTGTGTGGAACAATACTCTGAAGGCCTAAAAGGTTGGCAGGCTGTGTACATGTGGGTTCTGATTTGTCCCATTTTCCTCATTTACAGACTGAGGAACAGAAACCCAGGGATACAGAATGGCTCACCCGCACTCACACAGCCGTTAGTGGAGGAGCTAGGAATAGAGCCCTCGTCTCCTTTTCTTGGTGCAAGACTCTTTACACTGTAAGAAAGTTGAACTTCTGGCGGACTCTGGGGAAAGCTAAATTCCTTTCCCTAGAAAAGCACATGCACATTTCACATTTGGCATACTGTTTTGGAGATTTCAAACTGCCTGAAGGCCATACGTGAACACCAGGTCAAGAACTCCCTTTCCCCTGCTGGTTCATATGTTTGCAGTGCAAAGGGAACAGTGTCCAGTATTTATACTTGGGCAAACTCATGGAGAGAAGCACTCAAAAAAGAGGCCCCAGGATTTTCCTTCCTTGCTCCCTCCCTTCCCCTTGTATGCTAAATCTTAATTAGACAGTACACTTAGGAAGGTCTAAAACTCTTCTGACTACTGTTCCTGACACCAGTCGCTCAGATCATTGCTTTTCTAGTATTTTATGTACATATGCATCACCCAGAGAAAACAACAATTTCGTGGGTTTATAAAAAACTAAGTGATATTTATACTATGTATCATTTTGTAAGTTTAATTCAACATTATGTCTTGTCTTATATCCAGGTACATATAGGCCTACTTTATTCCTTTAATTTGCTATGTCATGTTTCATAGTGTCTCAATTCTGTAATTTATTCAGCCACTCACTATTGATGGATGCTTAGGATGTTTCCAGTTTCACAGTATTACAAACAGTGCAGCAGTAAGTATTTCTGTGCATGCCTTCTGGATATATGGGCTAGTGTTGTTTCTCAAGGGGTGAAAGAGAAATTAAACTCACCGGGCATGTGGCTTCAGAGTAGCTCTGTCATTTTAATCAGCAGCGTGTGAAAGCCCCCGTTTCCCCAGAGCCCCGCACCACCTGGTATCACCAAATCAGAACTTTTTTTCAGTGTGATGGATGACATGTTTTGTTGATTAAGTAATTTGAGATTTTTTAAAATATATTTTATTGACTATGTAGTACAGTTGTCTCATTTTCCCCTTTCACTCCCTTCCATCCTGCACCCCCCCACCCACATTCCCCTCCCTTTAGTTCAGGTCCATGGGTTGTTGTACATGTAAGTTCTTTGGTTTCTACATTTCCTATATTCTTACCCTCCCCCTGTCTATTTTCTACCTACCATTTATGCTACTTATTCTCTGTACCTTTTCCCCTTCTCTCCCCTTTCCACTCCCCTATTGATAACCCTCCATGTGATCTCCATTCCTGTGCTTCTGTTCCTGTTCTAGTTGTTTGCTTTTGTTTTTGTTTTAGGTGTGTCTGTTAATAATTGTGAGTTTGCTGTCATTTTACTGTTCATATTTTTTATCTTCTTTTTCTTAGACAAATCCCTTTAACATTTCATTTAATAAAGGTTTGGTGATGATGAACTCCTTTAACTTGGCCTTATCTGAGAAGCACTTTATCTGCCCTTCCATTCTAAATGAAAGTTTTGCTGGATAGAGCAATTTTGGATGTAGGTGCTTGCCTTTCATGACTTGGAATACTTCTCCAGCCCTTTGTTGCCTTTAAGGTCTCTTTTGAGAAATCAACTGACAGTCTTATGGGAACTCCTTTGTAGGTAACTGTCTCCTTTTCTCTTGCTGCTTCTAGGATTCTCTCCTTCATTTTAATCTTGGCTAATGTAATTATGCTGTGCCTTGGTGTGTTCCTCCTTGGGTCTAACTTCTTTGGACTCTCTGAGCTTCCTGGACTTCCTAGAAGTCTGTTTCCTTTTCCAGATTGGGGAAGTTCTTTATTATTTGTTCAAATAAGTTTTCCACTTGTTGTTTTCCCTCTTCCCCTTCTGGTACCCCAATAATTCGGATGTTGGAATGTTTAAAGATGTCCTGGAGGTTCCTAAGCCTCTCCTCATTTTTTTTGAATTCTTGTTTCTTCATTCTTTTCTGATTGTATGTTTCTTTCTTCCTTCAGGTCCACTCCATTGACTTGAGTCCCAGTTTCCTTCCCATCACTATTAGTTCCCTGTGCATTTTCCTTCATTTCACTTAGTGTAGCCTTCATTTTTTCATCTAATTTGCGACCAAATTCACCCAGTTCTGTGAGCATCCTGATTAACATTGTTTTGAACTGTGCATCTGATAGGTTGGCTACCTCTTCATTGCTTAGTTGTATTTTTTCTGGAACTTTGATCTGTTCTTTGTTTGGGTCTTTTTTTTTTCTGGTCTTGATGAGCCTGTTGCTTGGTGAGGGGCGGAGCCTTAGGTGTTCAAACGGGCGGAGCAACCCACGTCACTTAGTTGTGACACCGTTTGTGGGGGAGGAGTCCGAGAGGGAACAATGGCACTTGCTCTGCTCTCTGCCGACTTTCAGTCACTTCCCCTGCTTCCCCCAAGCAAATAGGACCCTTCTGGTGCTGATTCCTGGGTGGATGGGCTTGTGTATGTTCTAAGACCCTGTGGGTCTCTCCCAGGATCTCTCCAGTGAGGATGGGAGTTTCTCCCCCTGCCGCCTCAACCCCCACAGGTGTTTTTAATCAGAGGTTTGGGGCTTTATTTCCCCTCACTGGAGCTCTGGGTTGCGAGGTCTGTCTTGCTCCCCAATTGTTCCTCCTGGTTCATTTGCATGCGAATGTGGGATTGCCCGATCCACCAGCTGCCACCGCAGTCTTGCAGGCCAGCTGCAGCCTTGCGCTCCCCGGTCCTCCATCTGCCACTTTGCAGCGGGTCCTCTCCGCTCACCCGTCTCCTATCGATCTGGATGAGTGTATCTTCCTTAACTCCTTGGTTGTCAGACTTTTATACAGTTCAATTTTCTGTTAGTTCTGGTTGTTTTTTGTTTTTAAATTGTTGTTGTCGCCCTGGCTGGTGTAGCTCAGTGGATTGAGCGCGGGCTGCGAACCAGGCATCGCAGGTTCGATTCCCAGCCAGGGCACATGCCTAGGTTGCAGGCCATGACTCCCAGCAACCACACATTGATGTTTCTCTCTCTGTCTCCTTCCCTTCCCTCTCTAAAAATAAATAAATAAAATCTTAAAAAAAAAAAAAATTGTTGTTGTCCTTCTTTTGGTTGTGCAAGGAGGCACAATGTGTCTACCTATGCCTCCATCTTGGCCGGAAGTCCTAATTTGAGCTTTTTAAAACAACTTTTATATGTTAATTAGCCATTTCACATTTCTATTTTGTTCATATCCTTTGTTGGGATTTTTGGGGGGCTTGTCTGTATTTATAGAAATCTCTTATGTATTTTCTTTATTAAAATGTTTTATTTATTTTTAACTTATAATACACTTTTATTTAATAATTTTATTGTATTTTTAAAATTACCATTTAGTTCCCTTACCTGCCTCTCTCCCAGAATCATAACACTTTTTCCCATGCCCATGAGTCTTTTGTCTTTTTTGCTCAACCCCTCCACCCCTCCCATTTGTTGTCTTCTTGCTCTCTCTGTGAGTCTGTGTCTATTTTGTCAGTTCAGTTTGTTCATTACCTTCCACCTAGGAGTGAAATCATGCAGTATTTGTCTTTCTCTGACTGGTTTATTTCACTTAGCATAATGTTCTCCAGGTCCATCCATGCTGTCACAAAGTGTAAAACTTTTCTTTCTTTTTTAAAGCCAAGTAGTATTCCATTATATAAATGTCCCATAGTTGTTTTATCCACTCATCTACTGATGGACACTTAGGTTGCTTCCATATCTTGGTGATTGTAAATAATGCTGCAATGAACAGAGCGGTGCTTCTGTTCTTTCGAATTAGTGTTTCACGTTCCTTCAGGTATATTCCCAGAAGTGGAATCGCTGGGTCAAAAGGCAGTTCCACTTTTAATTTTTTTAGGAAACTCCATACTGTCTTCCACAGTGGCTGCACCAGTCTGCATTCCCACCAAGAATGCATGAGGGTTCCCTTTTCTCCACATCTTCTCCAACTCTTGTTGTTCACTGACTTATTGATGATACCCATTCTGGCAGGCGTGAGGTGATATCTCAATGTGGTTTTAATTTGCATCTTTCTGGTCTGATTAGTGACATTGAATTTTTTTCATCTGTCTACTGGCCATCTATATATCCACTTTGGAGAAGTGTCTGTTCAAGTCCTTTGCCTGTTTTTTAATTAGATTATTTACCTTTCTAGTATTAAGTTGTATGTTATTTATATATTTTGGAAATTAACCCCTATCAGATGTATCAATGGTGAATATGTTCTCCCACACAGTGGGTTCCCTTTTTATTTTGTTGACAGTTTCTTTGCTGTGCAGCAGTTTTTTAGTTTGATTTGGTCCTATTTGTTTTTTTTTCCTTTATTTTCCTTGTCTTAGGAGATTTATTAGCAAAAATATTGTTGTAAGAGATATCTGAGATTTTACTGCCAATGTTTTCTTCTAGTATTTTTATGGTTTTGTGACTTACTTTTTTAGTGTATTTTTAATTTTAATTATATTTTATTGATTATGCTATTATAGCTGTCCTGACTTTCCCTCCTTTGCCCCCCCTCTACCCAGTAACCCTCACTCCCTCAGGGAGTCCCCCCACCTTTGTTCATGTACATGAGGCATGTGTGTAAGTTCTTTGGCTACTTCAATTCCTGTACTGTAGTTTATATTTCAATGGCTATTCTGTAACTACCTACTTGTACTTCTTAATCCCCCACCTCTTCACTCATTCCCCCACACCCCCTTCCCATCTGGCAATTATCAAAATGCTCTCCATGTCCATGATTCTGTCTCTGTTTTTCTTGTTTGCTTAGTTTGTTTTTTAAATTCGATTGTTGATAGATATGTATTTACTGCCATTTTATTGTTCATAGTTTTGATCTTCTTTTTCTTAAATAAGTTCCTTTAACATGTCATATAATAATGGTTTGGTGATGATGAACTCCTTTAGTATTTTCTTGTCTGGGAAGCTCTTTATCTGTTTGCCCTTCCATTCCAAATGACAGATTTGCTAGAGCAATTTTGGCTGTAGGTCCCCGCTTTTCATGACTTTGACTATTTATTGCCAATCCCTTCTAACCTGCAAAGTTTCTTTTGAAAAATCAGCTGACAGTCTTGTGGGAACTCCCCTGTAGGTAACTAACTCTTTTTCTCTTGCTGCTTTTAAAATTCTCTCTTTATCTTTAACCTTTGGCATTTTTATTTTGATGTGTCTTTGAGTGGGCCTCTTTGCATCCGTCTTGTTTGGAATTCTCTATGCTTCCTGGGTTTTCATGTCTATTTCCTTCACCAAATTAGGGAAGTTTTCTTTTATTATTTTTTCAAATAGATTTCCAATTTCTTGCTCTTTCTCTTCTCCTTCTGCCACCCCTATGATGCAAATATTGGAATGCTTGAATTTGTCCTAAAGGCTCCTTGTACTATTCTCATTTTTTTGGATTCCTTTCTCATCTCGTCTGATTGGTTGTGTTTTGCTTCCTGATGGTCCAATTCATTGTCTTGATTCTCAGCTTCGTCCACTCTACTGTTGCTTGCCTGTAAATTGTTCTTTATTTCATTTAGTGTATCCTTTGTTTCTGAGTGGATCTTTTCTATGTTGTTGAGGTCCTCACTAAGTTCCTTGAGCATCCTTATTACCAGTGTTTTGAACTCTGCCTCTGATAGATTGCTTATCTCCATTTTGTTTAACTTTTTTTCTGGAGTTCTGATCTGTTCTTTCATTTGGGCCATGTTTCTTTGTCCCATCCTTTTGCCAGCCTCCCTGTGTTTGTTTCTATGTTTTAAGTAGAGGTGCTTTGACCGCATGTCTTGGAAGTATGGCCTAAAGTAGTAGGTGTTCTATAGAGTCCAGTGGCACAGCCTCTCCTATCACCCAAGCAGGATACTTGAGGTGTGCTCTTCCTGTGGGCTGAGTACACCCTCTTCTTGTTGTTGACCTTGGATCCTGTTGGCAGATCAATGGGAGGGATTTACCTAAACCAGTCAGCTGCAAGGGTGGCTGTGATTACTTACCACCAACCTCCGTCCTCTGTCAGGGAACAGCTGTGCAGGGTAATAGTGGTGGTACTCTGACATGGTCTGTAACTGTTCAGTGGGTGTGCTGGCTCTGGAGTTTCCCAGGTGGTGCAGCCCCCACCTGTGTTTTGCCTGGGGCCACCCTGCCTGAGCCATAAAGCAATCTGAGATGGCTGCTACTTGTGCTGGGCTTGGAGATTCCCAGGTGAAGCCAAGCTGTGAATCTAGGCTGGCTGCTGCTAGTGCCAGGCTTGGGGCTTACTGAGGCCAGCTGTTTCTTGTTTGTAGTATTTAGGAAGTTGTGAAGTGTAGGCCAAGAGCAGCCATCCATATGGAAAAGCAGCTTGGGTGGGCCCTTAAGTTGGGTGGGCAGAGTCTCTGGGGATCTCTAGGATGAGTCAAACAGCGTTAGCCAGGTTGATGGAATCTCAGATATGGCACCAGCTCGCCAGCACTGGGCAGAGGGTTTAGAAAAGGGACAATGGCCTCTGCTCACCTTGATGCCGGACACCCCAGATTCTCCCTCTGTACCACTGTTGCCTTTCAAGCAGCTACCCCAGTGCTGCCGCTCAGAGGGAATGAGTCTGAGTAGGTGAGTCCGTGTGTGGGTTCGTTAAGAGAAACTGTTTGGGGCTCTAGCAGTTTCATCCACCAACTCAATCCCCGCTGGCTTTTGCAGCCAGAAGTTGTGGGGGATTATCTTCCTGCAACCAGAATCCCGGGCTGGGGGCCTGGCGTGGGACTGAGACTTCTTGCTCCTGAGATATCCCTCCTGAATTTTTATCTGCCACACCTGGGTGTGGCACCAGCCCATTCTGTGTCTGTGCCCCTTCTACCAGTCTTGATGGACGTGGTTTCTTTAATTCCGTAGGTGTCAGACTTCCATTTGACTTAATTTCTGACTGATCTGAGTGATGGTTTTCTCTATTTTACTTGTAATTTTGATGTGGTTGTGCAAAGAGGCGAGCCATGCCTGCCTACGCTGCCATCTTCTGTGTGTATTTTTTGTGATTAACATATAATCCTTCATCCATTTTAAGCATATTCTTGCCTGTGGTGTGAGTTAGTAATCTACTTTCATTTCTTTTGCTTATACCTGTCTAATTTTCCTAGAACCATTTATTGGAAAGACTGCTTTACTGTATGCGCCTGATTCCTTTGTAAAATACTAAGTGACCATCTAGAAATGGGTTTATTTTTGGGCTCTCTGTTTTGTTCCATTGATCCATAAGCCTGTTTTTATGCCAGTGCCATGCTGTTTTGATTACAGTGACCTTGTAGTATAATTTGATATCAGGTATTTTGATCCCTCAACTTTGTTCTTTCTCAGTATTACTGAAGCTACTTGTTGCGGCCACCAACCCACAGTGACCGCGGAACGCTGCAGATGGCTCGTCGACACACGAGAAAAACATACACAGAGACAACCAGGTCCTGTGGATAAGTAGGAACGGAACGGTCACTCTCTCTAGTGGGGAGCGCCGGGCCACCCTCCCTAGGGGAGAGCGCCCTAGGGGAGAGCGCCCCGTTCTCCTGTCCCAGCAGGCTTTTATTGGGTTCGTTTGCATAAGAATTCAGGTAAAGCTCATTACTCATTGCCAGGAAGAAAAGATCAAACAATAGACAACAAGGAACTCTGAGGGCCTACTTTGAGTCAGGGTCAAAGAGCTGTAAAAGACTTTAAGGAACAAACTTACTTCCTCCTTGGACCCTTCTCATTCAATGGAGAGCATTCTAAACAAAGCAGGTTTCACAGGATTTTACATATTCTTTCTTAGGCCTGATCACCCGGGGAACCCGCCCTTTTCAGCACAGGGCTGCACCACGCTCTGTCATTGTTTCAGGCTTAGGTGGAGCAAGGGAACTAAGGCAGCCAAGAGATTAGGAGATTTTCTCACAGATGGAATGAGGACTCAGGCTTTGTCAAAGCCGAGGGGCAGGGGTCCATCACCCCCTTTTGCCGTAACCCCCAAAGTCCTTCCTTGGGGGCCTCCCACGTGATCGTGCCTGTCTTAGGTCGTTCCCCCCTCGGGGAATCTTACCCGTCATTGGCTAACTGACCAAGCATTGGGGACCAGGCAGGTTGAAGTAAAAGGAGCAGAAGTGGCGCTCCTGCCAGGGAGATAAGCTTTTGTCTTCTTGCTGGCTTACGGTTGTTCCCTCAGCCTTAGCCTAGGCTGGGGTTACAGCTTCTGATACCAGGCAGGGCAGTTCCCAACAGCTATTCAGGATCTTTTTGGTTCCATATATATTTTTGGAATATTTGTTCTAGATCTGTGAAATATTCCATTGGTATTTTAATAGGAACCGCACTGAATCTGTTGATTGCTTTGGGTAGTATCTTCCGACTCATGAACATAGTATATGGTTCCACTTGTTTGCATCTTCCTCAATTTATTTCCTTAATGTCCTACAGTTTTCCAAGTTTATCTTGTATTCTTGATACCAGCCTCTTCTGTTGTATGTTTTAATCTTTCTTATTTGCATCTTTATAATTCTGGTTTTGGTATTTACTAGCTGTGTAATTTGGGAACATTGCCTGACTTCCACAGAACTATTTTTCTCCTTTGAAAAGTGTAGACACACTACTTGGTTATTTTGTTGCTGTGAAATGCCAATGAAAGATTGTATGAGCTCTGTGATCTTTGGGTTCTTCCCACCGTTTTTTAATTTTCATCAGCCATTTTCTTAAATATAAAGTGAGAATACATTACTTTTTAGGCTTATTGTGAAAGACCAATGGAAAAGCATATGAAAGTGCTTTGGAAAGTAAAGACTATCTTTACATGTAAGGCCTTTTTTGTTTTCTCTTGTCTTTGTTATGAGTCATCCCTAGGAGCTGGCTTTTATGCAGCATCCCACATCTCCACAGATTGATCAGACTCTGAGGGGTGGGGTGGGTGTCACAGAATAGCACTTCTCTCTTTTTTATTCTACACGCTCTTAGTGGGGAGAGGCGCGTAAACCAGGCACGCTTACATGGAACCCTGTGCTCTTGGGATGCATGGTGTGGGCTGCGGGTAGAGAAGAGCAGGGCCAGGAGAACCTCATTTCTTCATCTCTCCCAGTGCTTGCCCTAGGGGCTGACATAGTGGAATCCACCCGTTTATGGAACCAAATGTCTACAAATTTAGAATTAGCTTGCCTTTTGTTACTATTCTGGTCTGCTTCTCAATTAGAATGCAGATTTCAGAGGCAGCTGTTCTGTTCCACCGTAGTAGGGAAGTATGAGAGTACAATCTCCTGTTCTCATTCCCTTTTGACTGATGACGGTCCTCTGCAAACAGATAACTAACTAAAGCATGATAGCACCGTACGGTTGAGGGACGGTCATGCTTCAATACCGCCTTAGACCTAGACAGCCCTGTGCCGTTGCCCCACACCCCATGCTTTAGAGGGCTCTCCTTTGGCCATACCTGTCTCCTGGACCACTCTCCAGGTACTGAGGACCCAAGAATTACCAGACAAAATGTCCTGAACCTGCTTCCAGAGCCTGCAGGACCTGCAGAGCCCCTTTCTGAGTTCATCCTCCCAAAGATGGATCAAGCCATTAGACCCCACCCCTGATAGGCACTTTCCTAGGTCAGGATGGCTAAGGACAACTACTTGAGAGGATATTTCCAGAATTTTACTAGCTTGAATGTCTGTGTATAAGGCTTCGTGAGGTACAGGAGGACTGGGGTGTGTGAGGAGAAAGAAGGTGTATTGGGGGCCCAGGGCCCTCCCTTTGTACTGTAGCCCAGTCCTGTAGCTATCAAGGGCAGGTCTGCCCAGAGGAACCTCTCCCTTCTGACCAACTGTTTATTTTATGGTTTCTTAAAAAAAAAAAGCCATAAAGGGTTTTTTCACCACTCATTTACAGACTGAGTGTAGCTGCCTCAATGTAGACCCCAGTTGATCTTTGAGAATAATTCTCAAAGAGGGTGGGGTGGGGAGGTGGAGTGGTGACTTTCCTGAAGGGTGAGTCTCTGTGCCCCCCCAACCCCGTCTCTCCCCTGGAAAGGCAGTGCTGCCGATGCTTTGTTGAAAGGAGAAAGGATTCTGCTGACACTGTATTTCTGTGAAAGAAGGCGGACGGCTCCCTTATCTCTCCACACAAGGCACATCTGCCTGCACACAGGCTGTCTGCTTCTTAGGGATTCCTTTGTCGTCTCTTCCCTTTCTGAGTGTTTTAAGGCAGTTTCATGCATTCCTTTCTCTTCTCTAGAGCCAGAGGGGAAGTCATAATATATCGGGGCTCTTGCTGAAGAGCCTAAAATGGGCGCTGGCAGCTGGGATGTGGGGGACGAGAGCTTTCCAGGGACAAGTGACCTGCGTGGTCAGCCAGTGAGAAGCAGGTGAGAAGAGTGGTACTGCCGGACAGGCTTTATTGTCTGACCATCTCGTAAGAGCAGAACCGTGTCTGTCAACTTAACCCTTTTTTAGGTACGTTGGGTCTCACCCACACTCTGGTATGTGACCTCTAGATTTAAATTGGTGAAGAAATGTGGAGAGTTGTAAACCACCATTTTTAAAGTACAAATTATTAAAATTGAGAAACATAGCTAAAGTGGGAATGTCAATCAAGCTGTGTTTGGGTGTCAGTCTTAGTCCTGTTATATCAGACATTTTCTGTATAGGCTTGGGAGAGAAAGGAGGTTAAAGGGTAAAAAAAAGATTTAGCCTTTAGTCTATTTTAATCTGTACGACAGGATCTTACTGAGTATGTGTTTCCTGTTTTGGAGGAATTGGAATTGGTTCTTCAGGTTTGGGAAAGGTCACTGATTCCGTGGACAGTTTCAAGTAACAAGATATTTGTAGTGTTTGTTTATATGGTACTTTTTTGCCCCTCCCCCCACTAAAAATGATAATTATTTTACTTCCTCGTGCTTCCTTTTTGTCACTGGTAAAATGAGGGTGAGCCCTGGCTGGTGTAGCTCAGTGGATTGAGCGCAGGCTGCGAACCAGGCATCGCAGGTTCGATTCCCAGTCAGGGCACATGCCTGGGTTGCAGGCCATGTCTCCCAGCAACCACACATTGATGTTTCTCTCTCTCTCTCTCTCTCTCCCTGTCTTCCCTCTCTAAAAATAAATAAATAAAATATTTAAAAAAAATAAAATGAGGGTGATGATTCTACCCTATCCCATAGAGGAGTTGAGATTAGAAAATAAAACTAATTCATGTGGTTTTAGATCGCGCTACACACGTTTTATTATTAGGACATTCATGTCTGAAGAGTGTATGTTCATTCGTTCCTTTGTTCAGCAGACTTTTTAAAAAACCCTCTTGATGCTGGCACAGATGCAGAGATGACAGATGTAGTTCTTACCTTTAAGGAACTTGAAACATCGTGAGGAAGATAGGCAATGATAAAAAAGTCTCATACATCCATTGTGTTTACCCTGTGCCAGGCCCTGTTCTAAGGATATATTATCTCATTTGACATATATTAGCTCATTTAATATTACTACAACCTTATGAAATAGACATTGTATTTAGCCACATATGATAGACAAAGAACTCAGGGCACAGAGAGGCTAAGTGCCTTGCCTAAGGTTACACAGGTGGTGGTAGAATTGGAACCCGAACCCAGACCCTGGCGCGCTAGAGTCTGCGTTCTGCATCTGCGCTGACCCACACACTCAAAACTGAATTGGGCTGTGAGTGTAAATGTCAAAGACCTCGTATGAAAAAACACACAGAATACGTCATGTCGAAATTGCATATTGCAGTGATAATATTTTGGATATACCATGTTAAGTTGAATACATTAAACCTAATTTCACTTTATTTTTGTGGTTATTAGGAAACTTAGAATTACATATGTGGCTTGCACTTGTGGCTTACATTGCATTTTTTGTTTTATGTTTTTTACATTGTATTTTTATTGGACTCTGCTCCTCTAAGTCGTTACAATGCAATAACAACAGTAAGCTAGTGGGTGACGTTTATTGAGCACTACTGTGTGCCACATACTGTGCTAATACCTTTATAAATGCTATTCTACTTAAGCCTCCAAATAACTGTTTTATTATCTCCATTTTATGGAAGGAGGGGAAAGTTTTGAGCAAGTCAGTAATTTGTCTGAGGTCAGTCAACTAGTGAATGACAGACCCCAAATTTGAAACCATTTATGTCTGACTTAAAAACCTGTACTTAACCAGCACACTGTGATACCATTTCCAATTATATCTCAGGGCATTTTTTTGGTGTTTATTTTGTGAAGAATATTTAATATTGCATACTTCTGTATTGGGTGTGTAGAAGGTCAAAATAAAAGTCATTGGGTCACAAAACAGGCACCCCAGAAGGAAATCTCTTCGGCAGGGCCTCGGCCCTTGGCCCTCGGTGAACACTGGCGCAGTTGGGCACTGACGTGAAGCAGTCAGCCAGCCAGTACAAATTGTCTTTAATTTTCATTCCAGTAGTTCTCTCAGGTCACTGGGCAATTCATGTCTCAGCCCTCTCTATCCACAGAGAAGATGAAGGGCAGTGCAGCTCTCCCTAGTCGTTTAGTTTTCTTGGCTGAGAAAAAAAAATTGCTTTCTGTTTCATTGTCCCATGAAGCACTGTGATCGAGAGAGCAACAAAATGCTGTCTAATGACTCCTGACTTTTCTTTTTTCTAGAGCAAAGATTCAGGCGGATTAAAGGCGGCGATGATAGAGTTGGTGGAAAGGTTAAAGTTCAAGAGCTCAGACCCTAAAGTAAGTATTGTTTTGGAATTTATTGGATATTGGTATCCCCAAGTACAGGTATCCCCCACTTTCTGAAAGTTCACTTTACGCCACTTTGCTTTTATGAAAGACCTACATTAGTACCTGTTTTAGTTTTTTTTTTTTTTTTAAGATTTTATTTGTTTATTTTTAGAGAGAAGGGAAGGGAAGGAGAAAGAGGGGGAGAAAAGCATCTATTTGTGCCTGCCTGTCACACGCCCCCTACTGGGGACCTGGCCCACAACCCAGGCGTGTGCCCAGACTGGAAATTGAACAGGCAAACCTTTGCTTCAGAGGCTCGTGCTCAAGCCACTGAGCCACATCAGCCGGCCAGGGCTAGTGCCTGTTTTCACTAACTGAAAGAAATCCAAAGAGAATTTTCACTTTTATGAAGAAAAGTGAAAAGAGCCTTCAGCCTTTGTTTTGCAACGAGCTGTTGCAGAGGCAGCACAAGCCCCAGCAGCCAGTGGCCCTGCCGAGCCCCTTCCTGAAGAACTACACCCGGCATCTCGCTGTCAAGCTGCTATGGCTTTGAACTGTGTCTGTGAGCATCGTGTTTTATCTCCATTTATTTTGTGCATCTGTTAGCAAGATGTGTCATAAGGCATCAGAAAAGCCTGAGAGAGCTCCGAAGGGTGTTACACTTAGCGTGAAACTGGCAATTAAGCATCTTTGGTATGATTTGGTAGGTAATTTTGGGGTATGGGAACACTCAAAAATTTTTCCATATAAATTAATGGTAATTGCTTCTTCACTTTATGCCATTTCAGCTTACAAAAGGTTTCACAGGGACAGGAAAACCTGTATTTCATTCTCCTTGAGCTGAGTTTGAGGGGTGTTAACAATCATCTATCAGCACACTGCATCAAGATCTAATCAGGCCTGCTCATCAAAAGCAGTGTTCTGATATGGGTAGAGATAAATCATCTATTTTTCCCTTTCTGTATTTTATGACTTACAACACATAATCATTGTTTTCCCTGAACTGCAGACAGGTTCATTTTTAATCTTCCTTTACCAGGCCTTTGAGACTATTGTCCTCTGTGTCCATTAAATTCAGCCAAAGGCATCTGAGATACTGATCAGCTTAAAGCTGGAAACTGGAACAGGATCCAGACCCATCCAGTTGGTGTTCAGCATTAGCATTTGTCTCTCCCCAACTTACAGGAGCCAGCTGCCCCTGCTAATGCTTTTGTCCTCATGACTTGGAGTCTGGTCTGGGAAATGCTTTAAGCTTCCCAGCTTTCTTTGCAAGATGTTGGGGTCTGTGGGATTGATATTCTGGGAGATGCCATACCAGGATGGGGGTGGACTGGGAACTGAACATGCTGGAGGGCTTATGGCTAACACAGCGTCCCTTCTCCTACCCAGATACTTACTATGGCACCACCTGGCAGTGGTACCAGCTGGCTCTGCCTGAGAGTCAGAGCTCCTCACAAGCAAATTGGGAGAGAAGCGTGATTGTTTGATTTTCGGTATCTTTTCTTTCCTTTCCTTTAAAGTTCTTTATAGGTGGAATAAGACTAGCACTTTTTGAACACATACTAAGATCCAGGCACTGTGCTAGGAGTCTAATGTACTTGTAAAAATAATTGTGTAAATACATGTAGTGTAGTTTACCTTTTTAACAATTTTTAAGTGTACAGTTCATTAGCTTAAGTACATTCAAATTGTTTTCTAACCATGACTACCATCCGTCTCCAAAACTTTTTTGTCTTGAACTGAAACTCTGTACCCCTTAAACACTAACCCTTATTGCACCTCTGGCATACTCGTGGCTGCTTTAGCAACTCCATGAAGTAGCTTATTATTCCCACATTATTGATGAGGACACTGAGGCTCAGAGAGGTAGGGTTATTTGCCCCAAATCCAGTGTAATTTAGATCTGGGATTCAAACTCTGACACCAGTGCCCGTGCTCTATCTTTCATATCTCGTTGCAGACCAAGCCCTGGGTTTCGTCTGTTTTCTACCATGTAATCACATTGTGTCTCTTTTCTAATCTGAAGTACTGTGTGAAGCAGAGCCACAGAAAATGATAGGATTTTCAGAAGTTGGCTGCAGCTACCAAACACAGAATTTTCTCTTCATACAGCATTAAAAGTACTGGGGCATTTGTTGTTTTCTTGTCTCCAGGTGTAGTTGGGGTTCTAGAGGCAGAGAGCATCTTGATAGATAAACAATTTGGGGGTAACCGTTATCGCTTTCTTTAGCTCAGTGTAAAAAGATGCTTGGTATAAGTAGTTTTCCTTTATTAAATATGAATCAATTAATTATTAAAGATCCCTGAAAGCTTTTTTTTCTGGGTTTTTCTGGCTTCTGGGACAATAGCTGTACCAAAAGAGACAACTGTATGTTCTGTTCCCGATAAACACAGGTAAAGCGCTTTGGGGTCCTTTATGAACACATGTAGTACTTCCGGTGGGAAACGTGCCTTAAGTGAGAGAATGAGTGGTCCTGTGAGAGCAACCCAGGGAAGCCTCAGGGTTTTCCCATGATGCACCGTAGACCAAAGGACATTTGTTAGGGCCTGGCTTTATCTTGGATGTGTGTATACACAGTCAGCTCTCTTTTATCTTCTCTTTATCTTGCCCTGCATTACTTTCCACGAACCAATTTTATTTTCAAGCCTCTTTCTAGGCTGTCATATGCATATGCTGTATACGCTTGGAGCCAGCTTGAAGAAGGACATTGTAATTACAGAATGACTGCCAGATCACAAAGTGAGGGGTGGCAAAAAAATGGGACACTTAAATACTTAATTTCTGCAACAAAGAAAATGTTCCCCTCAATAAATTGGTGTCTTCCAAGAAAGTCTTTAGTCTGTTCTGTTTTCCCTTGGAACCTCACCATCTCCCCTTCCTTTTTTTTTTTAAGTTGGCCTATTTAAGAAAGGCAGAATGTCCCAGACTTTATGACTTGTCATTCCCCGGTACCGCAGCTTTCCACAGACCCGGCGTCAAGGAGCACTGAGCACTGTCTCTGCCTCCCTCCCTCTGCGCTTCCCGGAGCGTCGCAGCGCCCGATGAGTCCGGGCGCTGAAGGCTCCTGGGGGCTGAGTCAATTTCTACCTGTGAATTTTTCCAGAGAGGAGTGGCAGGTGCCTAGATTAACCATTTTTTTTTTTAATTTAAAAATAATATAGCTTATAGATTTAAAAAAAACAGGTACCTATAAAGGTAAAGTAAAACTTCCCCCAAGTTGACCACTTCAACAGTTTTTCCTGTAACCTCACATTTCCGTGTGGAAATACACTTCTAAGATTTTTTACAAAACTTAAACCACACCTATAGTTTTATTACACAGAATATCTTAGACATTCTTCTTTGTCAATAACATAGGCTTAATTAGGTGCCTCATTTTGTCAAAAATATCTACCACACCCCCCCTTTTCTTTCAGACTAGTAGTTGTTAAAATTCATTGTGCATGAAAATGACGAGGAGGACTGATTAATAGAAGACAGTACTAGGCCACCCCCGCCCCCAGGTTTAGGATTCAGTAGGCCTGGGGTGACTAGAGGCTGTACTAGACTTTGGCTATGTTCCTTCTGTCTTGTTCTGATTTTTTTTCATTCTTTTGAGCACATAGCCATAAGACCCCTCATAAATAAGTCCAAGTGATTTCAACTTTGAAAAAAAATGTGATACATAAAAATCTAGGTTTAGAAGACAAATACATTGAGCCAAGGTAGCAAAGGAGTGGGGGAGGGGAAAGAGAGGCAAACTGAGTAGTCAGCTCAAGCTGCCTGAGGTGACAGGGTTCCTCTGAACAGTCATGTCCAGTAGAGAAATGGCAAAGCCTAAAAAGGGGGAAAGGAGTCCTGGTTGGGATTTAAAAGGACGATCAAGGTCCGTGCCATGGTCCAAGAATGGGCTGAGTTATAAAACCAGAGGAACAGGAGACATCACATTCTAGACACAGGGGGGAACCTGAGGACAGGAATCAGCCCGCGATGGTTGGTAAATAAGGCACAGGGTCAGAGGAAGTCATGTGCATGCACATTGCTGCCGTGAGCCCTGCTTCAAAGGGTGCATACATCCAGAAATCTAGAACTCTGTATACAGTGGAAAGAGATTGTTTTTAATAACAATGTCTATTTTGTTTAATTGGAAGTGGTCTTTTCAATGATAAGAAATCCTAATGTATTTGACATGATCCAGTTTGCAAACATCTTTTTCAGTCAAACTTCCCAGAAACATTTATTACACAAAGTAGAATTTTTGTCTATAGATTCCTTATATTTATGATACACTTTAGGGAAATTAAAAGATGTAATTAATCTGTGTGTGTGTGTGTGTGTCTGTCTGTCTGTCTGTCTGTACTTGGATTTTTAAGAAATTTAAAGTGTTGAGTTTTTTACAGCTTGCCTTTGTAGTGACTAGGCAGTTATCTTTCACAGTTTACCCAGAGGAAACTGAAGGTTGGAAAATATGTTGCTTCTGTTCCCTTCCCTCTCGCTGCCCAGTCTCTCAGAAAGCACTGAACTAAAAGCATAATGTGCTAAGCTCATGTAAACTAACCTCTTACTCTGACGTTAATAACAACCGCTTTCTCTGTTATACACTGGTCGTTTTCATTTCATCTAAGATACACTGTTTATCGTTTCCTATAGCTGGCATGCTTGAAACAAACAGAGACACAGTTGTGTGTCTCAGATTCATGCTAATCTTTTAAGAAGTTATCCTTTTTAAAAAGTGCCTTCAGACTTGACCCTAGTGGCTCACATTATTTTGTCTGACTGGAGTGGTATTAAACATGGAATGTGGTCATACCAAGCCTGAAATACATCAGGGTCTTTCCTCCTTACTTTCTTCCATTTCTAAAGATGGTTGGTCATACCGAAGTGTGAGACGAAAGATTTGTCTAGGAACATAAAATTAGTTAAATGGATCTGATCATTATTTTCTTGTTTTTATTTAGCATATACATAAATTTTATAATTCCAAGGGAATTTTACAATCCTTGTTAAATAGCTGACATCATTGAAGTGGAACACAGCCCAGTTCTTCACTCTTTTATGCTAATCAGACTCTTGCTGAAATGATAGGTTTTGTATGTACAAATAGTAATGGGTATGTGCAAAACCTAACTGCAATTCTTATTAGGAGTGTCCTGTTGTTCACCAGGGTCAAGCCCGACCTGGTGCTGGTCCTTGCGGTGCCACAAGACAGAAAAGCATTTTCTGAGGCTGTGTTTATTCAGCCAACTGAAACAGAATTGAAGTGCCTCACTTATCAGATTGATTCATTTGGAAGTGTTCCTTTGGTTAGAAGGTTATTATAACTATTGATCTCTTTCTGCACTTTTCATATAAACGAAGTAAATAGTAATCTTACAGAGTGTGAATTGTGTTTATCTCTGTATCTGCAAGCCCTAATAGCGTGGTACCTGGCACAAACTAATGGATACACATTATCTTACTACAACACCTATGAAAATATTTGCCCTGTTTTATGGGTGAGCAATACAAGACTAAGAGGGGTTAACTAGCTTGCTAGTAAGTTTTGAGACCAGGATTTAACTTCAGATTTCTCTTACCCATGTTCTTCCCTGCACTGCTGCTGAGCACATGGATGAGTGAATGCGCATATATATAGCCTGCCGTCCCTGGCAGCGTGACTCTTCAGTGACCACTTTTCCCTCACGCCCTTCTTTTCCCTCCCTTTCCTGGATCCTGCAGTCACAGTTCCCCACAATCCTAGGCTCCCAGACCTGGAAAAGAGGCTTTTCCCATAGAAAATGTGGGGCAATGGCAAAAGAGCCACGCCAGCTCCAGAGCATCTAGCCCCGGCTAAATGAAAAACTCAGACAAGTGCTCAGTAGCTTCCCCTTATTGATGGAGGACACCAAATGGGAAAAATGTCTGTGCTTTCTCAGGCTCTGTCTAAGCTCTGAGGTATGGAGTCCTTGCAGAAGTGAGTGCGGCCCCTTTTATCGTCTATATCCTCATGGGCAGCAGAAAGAGGAGAAGCAAGCACCTTGCTGTCCTTCGCCATCTCCCTGACTTTTTTTTTTAAGATTTTATTTATTTATTTTTAGAGAGAGGGGAAGAGGAAGGAGCAAGAGAAGGAGAGAAACGTCGATGTGTGGTTACCTCTTGCACACTCCCTACTGGGGACCTGGCCTGCAACCCAGGCATGTGTCCTGACTGGGAATTGAACCTGTGACCCTTTGGTTCACAGGCCTGCACTGAATCCACTGAGCCATATCAGCCAGGGCTCCCTGACTTTATCAAAACAAAACAACCTCTCTCTTCCTCTGTCCCCCAGTTATGAAAGTAATAGATGTTCTCTGTAGAAAAAGGTGGAAAATTCAGATAAATATAAAGAAGAAAGAAAAAAAAATCAGCCATTCTTCTGCTCTCTGCAATGAGTTGTAGACTATGAATACTTCTAAAAATACAGATTCTTGAGCCTCACCCAAAGCATCTAGTTTGGTAGTTCTGAGATCTGCCTCTTAATATGTAGCCTGGATTATTTGGATACACCTGGTGAATACATCACACCTTCAGACATGTTTATGAAAAAATTGGTTAATATTATGGTGCTTCATCTTTCAGATAGAAAATGTGCTTTGCCTTTAAGATAGAAATAGTTATTTATACACACATATATAACTATTGTGTGTATGCACACATAGTTTGTATTCTACTTTTATCACCTGTTATCATTCCTTATAAGTGTATGCTCTTTTATCATTGGAAT
This sequence comes from Tonatia bakeri, assembly GCA_004024845.1. Lineage (NCBI taxonomy): Eukaryota > Metazoa > Chordata > Mammalia > Chiroptera > Phyllostomidae > Tonatia > Tonatia bakeri. Next base: position 152,399 of record PVIA01002077.1, on the reverse strand, counting down.
CCAATTCCAAATTTGAACCCCAGTTTAGAGAACTGAAATCCTGAAGACACCCTGTCATTATTGCCAAATAAAAATTTCACTTATAAAACATTTTTATTTTCTTCCTGATAAGCAGATTCCATGTGGTTTGTTTCTTTTACCTTCTGTTTTGTTTTGTTTTTCCCCCTTAAGCAAGTGTGAGAGAGTCACAGTCCGAGGCACAGTGGTGACTGAGCTAATGCAAAGTAAAATACAGTCAGGCAGGCAACCCCAAGCCGTCCGTTTCACTGCATCTACCTCCCCACTGGTCACGGTGTCTCACTCGATGTGCCTGAATGAATAAATGTAGGGCTCAGTGGGAAGTCTTAGGCCACCGTTCCAATCCATTCCCTCCCACTCCATAGATGAGGAGCTAGGTGCCAAAAGTAAGGGTTCCTGCCGGAGGTCACCCAGGCAGTTTTGGAGGCAGAGTTGGAGCAGTTCGACCGCTCTTATAAAGGGCTACAGCTCTGGTTTTCCCCAATAAAGAGAAGTTTTGTTCATTTGGCTAGGATGTAGAAAAATTGAGACCTTCATAGATTTCTGGTGGGAATGTAAAATGGTGCAGTCACCTCGGGAAGCAGTTTGGTAGATCCTCAAAAAGATAAACAGAGATGCCATATAATCCAGCAATTTTATTCTTGGGTATACACCCAAGAGAAATGAAAATGTGTGCCCACACAAAAACTGCATACTTGTTCATACTACGCAAAGTGTGTAAACAACCCAACCGATGAAAGGGTAAGTAAAATGCAGTATATCTGTACAGTGGAATACTATTTGGCAATAAAAAGAAGTGAATTACTGATAAATGCTGCATCAAGGATAATCCTCAGAAACATGCTAAGTGAAAGAAGCCATTTACAGAAGACCAAATATTGCATACTTCCGCTTACGTGGAATGTCCAGAATAGGCAAATTTGTAGAGATAAAGGGTAGACTCACCGATGTCTGGGGCTGAGGGCGATGGAGGGATGGGATTGCGGGGTGACTAATGGGTAGGGAGTTTCTCTTTGGGTTGATAAAGCTGCTCTGGAATTGATTGTGGTAATGATTGCACAGGTCTGTGAGTGCACTAAAAATCAGCTGAGCTGCATACTTTAAGTGGGTGAGTTGTACAACAGGTGAATTACATCTTAATAAAGCTGTTCAGAGAGATATTTACTATCTGAGTCCATTTTTTCATCCCCTCACTTGAAGAGTCAGCTGTGAATAGTCTTTTTCTCTCTCTTTCCTCTCTGAGACAGGGATGAAGGTCAGAATCCTGCTGTTAGCCTCAGTCGGGGGGAGGCAGTATTTGACAGTTATTAAAAGCTCAGGCTCCGGAATGAGACTGCACTGGGACAGGTCCTATCCAGCATCGATTGCTTTGAGATCTTGGGCAGATCCTTTGCTTAAAGTCTCCATTTCACAGGTTTTTTTTGTTTTTATTTTTTCAACTGCAAAATAGGGGATAATAGTACATACTTCATATGGTTGTTAGGAAGATTAAATGAGATAATCCACGTAAGGTGCTTAGTACAATATCCTATAAGCAGTGGCTGCTTTTTCCTAGTCCTGAGAACCACCCTGCTTCCAGAAGAAAGTACATGGGGGCAGCTCCCCAACCAGCCCCCAACCAGCCCCCAACCCCCAACCCCATTGTTCAGGAAACCTTCTAACCCTTGCAGAGAAAAATACTTTGATCAAGTAACACTTCCCAGGGTTAGTGACTCAGATTGCAGGTTTTAAAGGGCTCCTGCTACCTTTTTGACTGATAATGACATGAAAATTGAGTTAAATTTTCATAGTTGGGACCTCTTGGTGCTGCTTTCTGGCTGACTGGCTGACTCTGGGCCTTGTATGGCTGCCTGGCCTGAAGTTAGTTCAGTGTAGCCCTGCTATCTGTTCAAGCCAAGGCATTCCACCTTGGGAGTGTGCAGCTGTGCGTCCATATATTCCCAAAAGCAACAGGAAATCAATGCAAATCAATTATGTTTATTATTATGGAGCACATTCTAGTTAGCAAAACTGCCTGGTGCCAAATTAAATGAAATTAAGAGTCACAATAGAAATTGTGTCCCATTTAAGAGACACATTAGGAGCTATAGCCCCACTTTAAACACCACTGAGATTCTTGTTCCCTTTTTACCTCCCCTGCCCCCTGCAGCGTTATCCTCTGGTTTGTCTCTTCCTGTTGGGGCCCCAGAGCTCCTAATGGAAGCACTGCGGAAATCGACTCTAGGCCTTTTAAAACGAGGGTTGGACATGGTTTCTGAGCTGCCTGGTGAGCTGGAGCATTGTTAGAAAGCAAAGGGATTGAGCTTTTAAATGGCTTAATAAAATTAATACATTGTGATGTCCTTCTCCCCCAGTTCCAGCTCCTCTCGGCACCGATAGAAGACTTGATAATTTACTCTGCCACAGCTTGAAGGGCTGATTACGTGGCCAACATAGAGAAGGGAGTGGAGCTGTCAGGACTCCCCATACCAGCCACGCTTCACGTTTCCAGTGCAGGATTGTATTTGACATTTAATTTAGGAGCCTAGATATAATACTTTACTGCGATAATAGTGATAAAAACCACCCAGACTTTTATTTAAGGGCCTACTTCTCCCCTGTCCCTCTCCTGTCCCCTTTCCTATTAGTTCAACCTTTTGTTCAGCTAGGAAATAAAACTGAGGTTTGCTCAAGGAAAAAGATTTTCTTTGATAGATTAAGGCTAAAGCTAAGCAGTGCAATTCTCGGTCTACCTTGGGTCTGTATGTAGATGCTTGTAGGTATATATACAGTCCTCCCTCCGCACCCACAGGGAGTTGGTTCCAGGGCCTCCATGGACACCAGAATTGGAGGAGGCTCAAGTGCGCCTCGTGTGAACTGGAAAGTATCTGCATGTAGCCTATTCGCATCCTCTGGTATACTTTAAACCATTTCTGGGTTACTTACAATACCTAGTACAGTGTAAATGCTGTGTAAGTAGCTGTCATACTGCACAAGCATACCTCTTTTTATTGCACTTCTGCTTCATTGTGCTTCACAGATGTTGTGTTTTTTACAAATTCAAGGCAAGACCCTCTACCAGCAAAAAGATTATAGCTTGCTTTATTGTAGCACTTGTGTGGGGGAGGGACAAACTTTCCTGTATCCTCAAGATTCTTCTGGCTGGTCTAATGATCAAATGGACACAAGACAGATTAGGAAGAGAAAATGATCAAATTTAATACATACATGCTTATGGGAACCCTGCATATGTGAGAGTCAGAGACCCCACATGCAGGGGAGGTTCAGAGGTAGAAAAGGGGGATTGAGTTATACAGGATAATCTGAGCTAGGGATGAAGTCGAGTGCCTTGGGGGCCTCAAAGGATCCTTGCAGGACGATTAGAAGGGCAGATATTTAGTAAATAAAAGTTTGCCCTGCTCTATAGGTGGGTCAGAAATGTTATCATTGATAATCTCTTATGGGCAAGGTCCCTAATTTGAACTCTTCCAGGTAAAGGGAGGGGAAGAAATTTCTCTTGAGCCTGAAGGTAAAATTGCCTTTAGCTCAAAACAATCTGTGTATCACAGAAACACATCTTGGAGTGACTCTGAAACTCCCTCCAACCCCTCTGCCCCGCCCCACACACACACACTTTACTGCAGTAGTCTGGAACCGAATCTACAGTATACCCAGGTATGCTTGTATTCTTTAGGGAATAATGACAAAAAAATCTGTACATATTCAGTATAGACACAGATCATAGGCCTAACTACATAGTGCACACCAGCAGCAATGTAACAATTTTTTTTTTAATTCTTTATTTTATTGATTATGCAACTACAGTTGGCCCATTTTCCCCCCTCACTCCCCTCATCCTTGCGCAGGGGCCATGCTAATCTTCTCTGTATCGTTCCAATTTTAGTATATGTGCTGCCGAAGCGAGCACGCAATGTAACAATTTTTTTCCAAATATTTTTGATCACTAGTTGGTTGAATCTGCAGATGCAGAACCCTAGAAACAGAGGGCCAACTGTAATATAAAATTTAAGAACAATGCCTCTTACCTGATTGATTCTGCATTTAGTCAAAGGGCAAACTCCATCTGGTCTCTGTGGCTCTGTAGAGAACTTCCATTCAACCCAGTGATCCACATGATGACTATCCCCTTGTTGAATGGCCTATTTACTGCTATAGTGGGTGAAATAGATTCTTTCATACCTCCTTAATTTTGTAACTCAACCTGTTAGTCACACATTATAATCCCCATTTTACAGATGAAGAAGCAAAGGTTTAAGAGGTTGAATGACTTGTCCAAGGCCACAGGGCTAATGAAGTCAATACATTTCCTTTCTATGATTGCTATATGGAATTAGTAGTTATAGGAAGTTCTTAACTTTTTACCTGTAGAAGATGTTTTGGGAGTAGAATGCCAATATAGAGTTTGTTATAGACTGTCGGGGGAAAATTATTTTGAGCATGACACAATTTTATGGTGAAAGAGCATAGATATTGGAGTCCGATGACCTGAGTCTATATAATGGCACTTCTCTCTATCACTTGATCTGTCTGAGCCTTCAGTTTCATCTATAAAAGAGGACTAATCATATTAGGTTTTTATTAATGTGTACCCTGAAAACAAATTTTTGCAGAGGAGATAAGAAATGATGGATAATGATTGGTATCATGGCTTTGGAGGTCTGAAAAGTCTTTTATCTGCTGTAGTTAGTTAACAAGCCCTGTGGTTCTTAGATAAGCAGATGGTTAGCTGAAGTGTGTGTAATAGCTATTCAGTCTGCAAAAGAGAGAAAATACAGTAAGTCTTCAACGTCATCGACAGGTTCTGCAACTTTAAGCGAAATGACATATAACAAGACAAGTTTTACCATAGGCTATTAGATATAAACAAGAGTTAGGTTTCTATGGCATCTCAACGACATTATGATGAAATGACATTGAATGAAGTGACATTATTAATTGAGAACCTGCTCTATGGGAGAGGCAGATTGTGAGATCGGGGAGCTGACTCTATCTACAGACTGCAGGTGGGTGCTGAGGAGCAGAATGTGACCTGACTTTCTGTGAAGTAGACCATGTCTGATGTTATCAAACTAGAAAAGGTAGCCATTTCTCCCTGACAGCCTCTGGCCATTTACTAAAATTGAGGTAAGGAGCTGCTGAGTGACATCCTTACTCCTAAATGCCTAGGATGTGTGAAGAAGTCCTTCCTGTGTTCCTTTGGGAAATTAGAATCTGTGCTCCCAAGGGTGTAGACTCTCTTTCTCTTAATTGGGAGCACTCTGTCTGTGAGAGCTCAGTCGGTACCACGTGAGAAGCAGCCAGTAAATGTTCACGGTGACTCTTACTTGCATCGGTCCTGCTGATGTTCCTTTGTGCCCAGGGAGTCCCAAGTTGTTTCCATATATTATTTTGTGTAAATGTCACGAAATATCTGTGAGAACAATATTATTACCCCTCTTTTTCAAGTGAAGAAACTCTTACCTTTCTGAGCTTCCGAGCATAGTTAGCAGAGGCAGTCACTGCCCAAACGTCTTTTCTCTACCACAGCTGTAGGCTGTGAAACAGTAGAACTACAAGCTTGACTGTTTTCTCTGTAGCAAAAAAGATGCAGACAACACAAAACCTACATCTCAGTGCCCTTTCCTGAGTATTCCTGGTGGTGGGCAGCTGTTTGGGTCTCATGGTTTTGGTAGTTTACAAATAGCTGTAGCTTTGCAGGGAAGGTGTTTGGGTAGAGAGAATGGATTGGAAGTGGAGGCGAATTACTTTAATGTTCAGTAGATAAAATGCCTTTCTTTGTATGTTCAAGTCTGTGATGCTTAAAATAGCATAATTTCTGTTTATTTGCCCCCTGAAACTTTCAGCATCAGTTTTCACCTCTGACTTCTTATGCAGTAATTCCTGAAACAGAAGCTGCCTTTCTGGTTTATGCCCAAGTTATGGTGAAAAGAAAGCAAGAAAACAAGGTGGAGTAGAAGCTCTTGCTCTTATTCTTGTTTGTTACAGGTCCAGGGGTTCTCTGGGGACTCATTTTTCTACTTTTACATTTCTATAGGGGAGTTACCCAGAATTTTTTCCCGTTCACTCAGGAAGAGTGATGCTCAGAAGTTTATGATTGCTTTCTTTATTGCCACCCTGGGGCAGGCAAAGAGAGAGGCATCTTAAGAGCAAGCAGTAGTATTGATTCAAAGTGAGTCCAACCTCCCATTGAACTGTTCTCTGGTGCCTCCAGTTCAGTACCATGACACTGGCTTGCACATCAAGTTGTCATGACAATAAAGTCATAGCGGCAGACAGCATGAATAAGCAGCCTAGCAAGGAGAGGATGCTTAGCAATGGTTCCATAGCGGTGGTGGTTAGATCTCCATCTCTCACACTGAGAGCTGCTTGTCATTCTGCTGTGGCTACACCTCTCAGATGACTGGGGGCACACGGCTGTGTTCCACTTCACAGCTGATTAACAGATTCAATTCAAGTGTTTATTAGGGTCTTTCAAGTGCAAAGCCTCTAGGAAACATGGTCCTGAGCCTCTGATGTTGTGTATGTGCACACACATGTGTTCGCATGTGTATTCATGTCTATGTGAGGGAGGGAAGACCATGAAAGGGAAGAGATTCAGAAGAAGCATATTGCAGAGTTATGTGCATGAAGCTGTTAAAGAACAGTCGAGTACTTAGGCTCATGTGCCAAAATTTATCGTCTCAGGAAGGGGCACTCCGGTAGAAATAGAAGGCTGGGCTATTCTGACTGAAATATAGGGCTGCTATCTGAGAGAATGTTATTCTGAGAGTCAAAGCCAAAGACTAGGCAAGGAAAGGTAAGGTTTAAACACCAAGGAGGAGAGAGTTGAGTGGCACATGTAGTTACTAGGTCTGAAGGGTGAAAGGTGGGATTTGAGGTCAAATATAGGAAGCCAAGAATTCAGGGCCAAGGGAGATGAAGAGGAGAGAAAGCTGTTGTAGAACAAGTTGGAGGTATGATAAAGATCCTAAACAGTTTCTTTAAATCACCCAGAAGCTCTTTGTGACTTAGAGTTTTGTTTCAGCTCTTTGTGACTTAGAATTTTGGTACAGACAAGTGGGACCGGATTACAGGGCCTGGGCGGGGTAGGCTGGTGACACTGAGCATCTTTTCTGTGCTTGTTTGCCGTCTGTGCATTGTCTGTGGTGCATTGTCTGCTCATGTCTTCTCCCATTTTTCAATTTGGTTGTTTGTTTTCTTGTTGTTGAGTTTTAGGTGTATTCTTTGTATATTTATCAGATGTGTCTTTTGCAAATATTTTCTCCTAGTCTCTGACTTGTCTTCCTATCTTAACAGTTTCATTCACAGAGGAATTTTTAAATTTTAATAAAGTCCAGCTTATCAGTTATTTCAGGGATAGTACCTTCAGAATTAAACCTAAAAGTTATCATCCTACCCACGGTCATCTAGATATTCTTCTATGTTACCTTCTAGGAGTTTCATAGTTTTCCATTTTCCATTTAAGTCTGTGATCCACTTTGAGTTAATTTTTGTGAAAGAGGTAAGGCTTATGGCTAGTTTCTGTCTTGTGTGTATGTCTAGTTGTTTCAGCATCATATGCGAAAAACACTTCTTTTCTCAGTTGTTATTACCTGTCCTCCTTTGTTCAATATAAGTTGATTACACAAAGTCTATCCAGAAAGAGTCCAGCTATAGTTAATATAACGAGACTTTGTGTGACATTCATGTAACGTGGCAGCCAAGAGGAGTGGACTGGAATGGGCATGCGTGAACAATGATGACTTCACTGTACTAGTCAGTAGGAGCAGTGGGCACCATTAAGTGAGCAGGTGTTATGTGGCCATCACAGTCAAAATGAGTGAGCAAATAGAGCAACAAATCTGTGTCAAATTTTGCATGAAGCTTGAACATTCCTCTGGGGAAACTATTCGGATGACTCAGAAGGCCGTAGCTGTGGGCAGCTGGTGACTGGCAGCTTCGTCACAACAATGTGCCTGCTCATGCGTCACATCTCATGCAGAGTTTTTTTGGCAAAACATCAAATCACTTAGGTGACTTTGCTCACAAGATTTCTGGCTTTTCCCAAAACTAAAATGACCTTTGAAAGGGAAGAGATTTCAGACTGTCAATGAGATTCAGAAAACTAGGATGGGGCAGTTGATAGTGACTGGGAGAACTGTGTGAGGTACCCAGGTGCCTACTTTGAAGGGGACTGAGATGTCATTGTCCTATGTGCAATGTTTCTTGTGTCTTCTTCAATAAATGCCTCTATTTTTCATAACACACAGCTGGATACCTTCTGGGCAGACTCATATTTATGTAGATCCATTTCTGGGCTTTCAGTTCTGTTCCACTGACATATTTGTCTGTTATTTCACTAGTACCACACTGTCTTGATTCCAGAAGGGGATTTTTGTTTGTTTTTGTTTTTTGTTGATTCAGATTTTCTGCAAAGGTGATTATGTTATTTGTGAACAAAGACAGCTTTATTTCTACCCGCCAAATCTGTAAACCTTTTATTTTCTTTCTTGTCTTATTTCATTTGGTAGGACTTCCAGTATGATGTTGAAAAGGGGCCGTGTCAGGATACATCGTTGCCATATTTCTGATATTAGGAGGAAACCTCTCGTTTCACACCATTGCATTAGATGTTAGCTAGAGATTTCTATAGATGTTTTTTATGAAGTTGAGAAAGTTCTCCTGTGTTGTAGTTTGCTGAGAGTTTTTCCCATTAATGGATGTTAGATTTTGTCAAATGCTTTTTCTGCATCTATTTATATGATCATGTAATTTTTCTTCTTTAGACTATTGATGCGATAGATATATGAACTTAATTTCAAATGTTGAACCACCCTTCCATACCTGAAATAAATCCCACTTGATCATAGTATATAAATTATTTTTACACACTGTTAGATTCAACTTGCTAATATTTTATTGAGGATTTAAGCTGCATTTAAAAAGATAACTATTGTTGAATACAAAAATGTATTACATATTATTATGGAAAACAGACAAAAAAGAAAAATACTTTTAATGCCATCACTCAGAGGTAACCACTCTCCAATATTTTGGTCTATATTTGTAGTCTTTTATGGTAGAAAGAAGAGTAACAGCAACTTCGTTGAGTGGATACTTGAAGTAACTAAGTGGTGACTGGGGTAGGAGCCCCGTGGTGCTCCGTTAACAAAATGGGGGTGACAGGAGGAAAGAGGACTAATGAGTGCTTCTGTCTAGTGCTTCTGATGAAGATAAGAAAAACGGTTTAAGGAAGAGATTAAATGTACACTTGAATAACCTTTTCTCTACCCTTCTCAACACCCCGTTGTAAAACCCAGCAATCCAGCCCCTCCCTGGGTTGTCAGGATAGTGGTGGGTAGCACTGGCAGTGCTGGTGATGGAATGCAGTTCATAGTTCACGTCTGCTGCGTTTCCAGGCTGCTGGATAATTTTCCAGCCCTTAGGATGGGCAGTTGTTTTATTCACAGGTAGTGGCTTTTCCGCTCATGCACAGAAGATAGAGGAAATGGGAGGTTCAGCCATATGCTGAGAAAGGACTCTGTCTTCCTGCTTGTGGATGAAGCTCTTCCCTTGCCTGCCCTCACTGGAGCCTGACAGGGGTTTGGGAGGAGTTCTCTTGTAGTAAAATTGAAATGCCAGAATAAATACTGGAGAACCTTGCAGGAAATTTGGTGAATAGAACAAGTATTTTTGAAATTTTCAATCAATATGGACTTGGATACTTTTTTGTGTGTCCCTTCCTGCTCCTGACCCTGGTTCATCCTTCTCAGTTTATCTCAGCAGCAGTTTTCTGGAACAGATTTTCCTTCAGCCCATGTGATGCTTTCTTGCTAGTATGCTTGTTTTTATAATCTGCCTATAACAGAAAAGTAAATAAAACCTTAGTTTCTTACAGGACAGCTAGCTAGGAGTTAATGGCTTCCAGCTATGTCGAACACATTGAAAGGGGTTGTTTTTAGGTACAGGTTCTTAACTCAAGGTTTTATGCATTTAATTATGTATGTGTAAAGTGCCAGTCTGCATGCCTCTTGGGTGCAGCCTAGTTGGAAGTGTTAACTACAGGAGCATATAGACAGCACCACAGGATGCAGCTGAACTGTTGAGATGTGCGTGCTTCAGTCCAAGATTCACGTGGTGAGGGTAACGTCCCAGAGGGGATGGCAACAGAAGCAGCCTGTTGACTGAGGAAACGTCTTGATTAAGAAGAAACAAATTTGAAGAACCTGAAGCAGGCAGTAGGGGTCATTAGGGGGAATACATTGCAGAAGAAAGTGTACTGGACCGTCCAGGGGGAAGTTGGTTTCTAAACCGGACGTTATCACTGCACTTCTCTCCGGCCTTTTCCCCGCTCCTGTACAGTGTGGCGGTCGGACACAGCTCTGATGCAACAGTCAGACGTTCAGTAGTTAGTTTGGACCGTTCCCAAATAAGTCACCATTTTTTTTCCAATTATAATACTATGCTTAAGTAATGATACAGCTTTTCACCCTAGTGCGCCTGTAACAAAGATATATCAATACGCTTGTAACCTCGGCCCTTAAAGTTTCAACAACTTAAGGGCCAATCAGTTGACAAAAGGGAGAAAACTCCTTTTATCCGTGTAGAGAGGACACGGGTCCCTTGGGTGAGATCTTCTTGGAGACCAGTACCAGTGCCCTAGGAAGTTACTTTAAGGCGGAAGGGGAGAATTTTTTTTTAACCAGAGTAGCTGTACTTTTGGCTTTGTTACATTTTGGGGTGAGGGAAAGGGAAGTTCCGTGACTTTAAAAAGGTTTGGCAATTTCTATTAGATGCTATATAAAAGGAACCTTTTACATCCCCAGTTTTATCATTATGTAATATACATCTAGCCTTCTCTCTACATATGTAGAATTTTCTCTTTTTATGTAGTACCGCATGCAGTATTGTCAGTAGTATGAGTCTGTCACTCACGTTTGGGCAGCTATTGGAGAGAGGCAAGAAGCCCTAAGAAGCCTACTCAGAAAGGATGTCAGTGGCTCCGAGGCAGCAGGTGCTAACAGGAAGGGTGTCATGCTCTTGGAGAACGGTAAAGTTTCTGATAGAGTTGATGGCAAGGCAGTGAAATGGGACCAGAAGGGGGACTTTAAAAGCTGCTTTACTCCTGCCCTTGGAGAACCAGAACACTGAAGCTGCTGTCGTTTGACTGACCCCGGGGAGCCTCTTCTGCGGGCTCCGAATTAGAGTGCCTGGGCCCAGCAGTTTGTTCTTACTGCTCGGGGCTGAGTTAGAGGACACCTGTTTGTGGACAAGCAGGGAACTGGAGTGAGAAGAAGGCATAAAGGTTTTATAGAGTGGATTATTCTGCCTTTAATTCTCTTTTGTAGCTTGATCTGTATAAAATAAAGTGTGCCATGTTGAAAAACCTATGTAAAGCAATGAGAAACAGAAAATGTGATTTTTTTTTTCTTTAAACCACAGTTTATTCACCTACTGCATTCTGGCCCACACCTTCCTTGACTGTGATGTCAGCTTCCTAACTTCCACCCTCATGTGTATGTGAGGTCTAGTAAAATAGGTTGCCAGTCAGTTTTTATTGTGACATTTATTTTTAGTCATTTGGAACTGTTGAGAGTGTTTCTTAGGCATTCAGAAAAGTTCATCCCTTAGCTCAAGCTTCCTTGGTTTAATCTTTAAGAGAAAATCCTAGATCTTATAAGACCTGATTTCTTTCAAGGCTAGAAATCCATTGATAAATAGTCACCATAAAGCATAACAGTTTTGAAATACATTAAAAACTAAAAGGCATTACAACAGTCAACACAATCATAGTTCTCGATCTGGTATAGAATTTGCAGGATATGAATAACATTTAACACTCCCCTCCTGGTTTCCTTAGAACCCAGGAGAGCACCTGCAGGGAGCATGTGAATTCCCGAGGGCAGTGTCACTGAGTCACTTGATGTGTGAGCAGATACACGTCATGCAGGCCTTATTTTGCATTGACATTCTTATGACACTGTTACATAAGTGGCTTAAAGTAGCAAGCCTCTTTCCATTTTTAAGAGGCCAATCAACAATGGCTCGATCTTCCCTCTCATTTAGTCTTTCTCTTAATTTCCTGTCTGAGGTTTTTCCAGTTTGACCTCTCTCGGGCAGACTGCTCGAGTGAACAGAGCCCCAGACCGGGAGCAAGAAGACTGGAGTCCTCTGCGTCTCCTACGAGTTCGCAGCCGTGCCTTTTCCTCATCTTGAGAGAAAGGGGTTCACACAGATGACAGCGCTTTCTCTCTGATCTCTAAACTCATCTGTTGGCCTCGTTTTGTCTGCTGCCCTCCCTCTTCCCTGTTCCCTGCCTCGGCTGCCCAGCATGCACAGTTGTTTACAAATACTCCTAAAGTAAATGATTCTGAGGAAACGTCAGTAAATGTAGTTGCCAGCAAGACGAGGAGTCTAGAAGTTCTTACTTTGGTAGTTTCTCACTTGGCCTTTCTTATGCCCTATCCAGTTTAGCCCACAGTCATAATTTATTTGGTTTGCACAATTGTTGTTGCAAAATAAAATAATAATGTATTTTCCCCCATCAGAAAGTAAAAGTTTAAACACTTGATATTACCTGATACTGGTGAAGCTATAAGGGAAATGCTTACTTTAACACATTGTTTTGGGAACGTAATTGATGTGTTGTTTTTGGAGAGCATTTGGCAGTGTCAATTAGTGTTTTTAAGAGTACATATGAATTGACCCAGTGATTTCAAAGGTCTCTAAAGGAATTTATATGCAAAATTAAGAGGCATATCCAAGGATATTCATTGGTATGCTATTTGTAATAGCAAAAAAAAAAGGAAATGTCCTGTATTTCCATTAAGAAGGGATTGTGTGTGTGTATATATGAGATATTTATGCACTTATTTATATATTTGTATATACAAATAAATATCCATATTTATCCTCATCATACAGATATTAAAACTAATACAAAGAATAAAGTTGCTCTGTAGGCACTAAAGTATTTTAAATAAAAGCAAGACACAGGTCCATATGTGTACTGTGATCCATTTATATAAAAACAACATAATTATGTAGATAGATATAGGTATAGATACATAGAAAAATGGCTGGAAGGATACATGCCAAATTGTTAATAGTAATTTCCCTCTAAAGATGGAAATGGTATAGGGATAGAGAGAGGAGGAGAGTTTCATTTTTCATATGTACTCATCTATTAAATTTTTAAAAAGTAATTATGTATTACTGCTATAAAAATAAATAGAAAATAAAAAAGGAATATAAAGAATTTCTTCCTAAAGAATGAAAGAGACAAAAAAATTAGCAGGAAATTTATCAGAGATATTAGGGGAGCATTGTTTAAAGGATATTCCCAAAACTTCAGTATTCAGTAGGAACCAGGGTTTGTATTTTGGCCCTGGCTACCTAGCACTTACAGTGACAGCTCTCACCTTCCACTTCTTTGTGTGTCCAACTGACTCTTCTTGCTTGTCTGTGTGCCACAGGTAACTCGGGACCAGATGAAGGTTTTTATACAGCAGGAATTTAAGAAAGTTCAGAAAGTGATTGCTGATGAGGAACAGAAGGCCCTTCATCTAGTGGACATCCAGGAAGCAATGGCCACAGCTCATGTGACTGAGATACTGGCAGACATCCAGTCGCACATGGACAGGTTGATGACTCAGATGGCCCAAGCCAAGGAACAACACAATACCTCTAATGAAGCAGCTGAGCCAAAGGCAGAGGTAAAGGAGATGCCCACAATTATTAGTAGCAGGACAAATAGGAGGCCTGCCTGCCTTGTTTGTTAGCTCTGGAAATGCCCCTTATAGTTCTTAAGGGTGAATAAATTGAGAGCTTAGCCTGATATGTATCCCATATGGAAGTACTGGCCTTTGGAGCCTGCAGCGCGCACTGGGCCTGGCAAAATATTTGTCCACCTCCACCATGACTTAAAGGCATATAGTCACTGAGGGCAAATACTAATCACAGTTAGTGAGGAAAGCCAGAAATCAGACCCAGAGAAAAGAGCTGTTGACAGATCCCAAATCATAAAGCGATCCTATAAGTAAAGTAGTCATAGGGGTGAGAACTGGGCTGAATGAGAATAAGTCAGGAAGTAGGGCATAAAGCAGGTCAGAATGAATGATTTTGGGTCTGACTCTGTGTACGGTGAAAGGATTCTTCAAGCTGGTTTTTATATGGAGCCGGCTACGTAATTTGGGGGCATAACTGCTGGATTAAGAAAGGTATGTGGGCTAGGACATTGCAACTATCAAAAAAAGTGTGAAAAAAAGGCATAAGATAAATGTTAAATCACTATACAAGGAATATAGTCATCATGTTCATTGTTATTTTTTAACCAGACTAAAGGGTCTCAGACATTTTACCAAACAACATGTGTGGGCATTTAGAATCTATTTCTAAAAATAATTTAAGGCAGCCAGTTTTAAAAATATATAAAATTTATAACATATTCAACCATTAGGGAGAGCCTGTTGTTCATCAGATTTTATACCACTATGTTGAAAAGTCTAGTTGGGGTTATGCTAGATGGGTTTAGGGTAAGCCCTTCTAGAAGAAAACCTAGGAGAGTCTTGTGGACTTTTCAGGACTTACTCAGTAAGTTCAGCTTTAACTAGCAGTCTTGCCTCGACCCAGGAGAGCCTAGCCACAGAATGAGCTGGCCAACAAATGAGCCAAGATATAACCTAGGAGGCAGGTATTGTCTGAGCCACTGATAGGAATTGTGAGAGATCACTGGACAGTTGTCCACTTCACTCATCCAAGGTCCTTGATTCGTTTTCATGAGTTCATGAAGAGAATAGAATAGCTCTTGTTCTTTTCACTTCATTCTCAGAATTAAGACAGTATGTGCTTATGTAAGTTTCTAGATAGGAAAGAGATCACTTTATAGTCATCATTTCATTTAATCCTTTAATCAGCACTCTTTTTCTCCACTTTACTGATTGGATATAGAGATGTAGAGAATTGCAGAGAAACTGGCACAGCAGTGATATTTGGGTAGTAGAAAATAGAACCAGGATTCATATTTAATTCTATCCCATTCCATTGCCTGTACTTTGTCTCTATTCTGTTGAAAAGAACCAGTGTCCTAGACAGTTTTGCATTCCTAAGACCTTTTACATTATGGAGGTGGTCATATTGTATCTTAATAAACAAAAAGTTCAGCCAGATTTAAGCTAAGCGCCATAACTCTCCATAATTTTCCTCAAATTAGACCCTTACATTTATTCTCTGTGTTAATTAGGTTGTTTTTCAAAAATAAAGATGTATTTTGAGAGGTAGCCACTTCTCTTTTATTTTCATTTTAATAAATGAATTTAGTACTTCTGGTCAAGATGGAGGCATTGGTAAATTTGTCTCACCTCCTCATATAACCACAGCAAAAATTACAACTAAACCACAAAACAATGGTCACCCAGAATTGTCAGAAAATTGAGCTGTATGGAAGTCTGACAACCAAGGAATTAAAGAAGTCATATTCATTCAGACGGATAGGAGGAGTGGAAACATAGAGACACAGAAATGCAGAGACACAGAACTGATGGTCCCACACCCATGTGTGGTGGATAAAAATCAGGAAGGATATCTTGAGAGCAAGGGACCCCAGCTCCACACCAGGCCCCTAGCCCAGAGTTCCAGTGCCAGGAAGGTAAGTTCCCATAACTTCTGGGTGTAAAAACAAGTAGGGGTTGGGTGGTGGGAGAAACTGCAGGATTCGTAGGCATCTCCTCTTAAACAGTCTTAGGACTTAGGACTTACACAGTTTCACGCCCTCTGGGCTCGAGCAGTGGTACAGTAGCTTAAAGGGCACCAGTAGTATACAGGAAGAAACTGAAGCCCCTGGCATCAGGGCAAGTGCAGGGAGACAGCTCACTCCCAGAAAACTCCAGAGAGCAGGCAGTGTCCATTGTCCCTTTTCAGAGCCCTGCCTACACAGAGGCACAGAGTGGCGACACCAAAGCTGAGACTCCATCAACCTGGTTCACAGGGGTTGCCCCACCCAGGCCATTACCTAAAGCTCCGCCCCGTCCAACTTGCAGGTGTGCTTTTCTACAACAGGCCACACTACTAAGACAGGGAGTCAGAGCAGCTCTACTTAATACATAGAAACAAACACAGGGAGGCTGCCAAATTGAGGGGACAAAGAAACACGGTCCAAATGAAAGAACAGAACAAAACTCCAGAAAAAGAACAAAACAAAATGGAGACAAGCAATCTATCATATGCAGAGTTCAGAACACTGGTTAACAGGATGCCCAAGGAACTCATTGGGTACTTCAATAGCATAAAAAAGACCCAGGCAGAAATAAAGTTTACACTAAGTAAAATAAAGAAAAATTTACAGGGATTCAACAGTGTTGTGGATGAGGCCGAGAATCAAATTAATGATTTGGAACATAAGGAAGAAAATGCAATCAGTACAGCAAGAAAAAGAAATTAAAAACAACAAGGATAGGGTAAGGAGCCTCTGGGACAACTTCAAATGTACCAACATTTGAATCCTAGTGGTGTCCGAAGGAGAAGAGGGAAAGCAAGAAATTGAAAACTTATTTGAAAAAATAAGACAAAACTTATTCGAAAAAATAATGAAAGAAAGCTTCCTTAATTTGGTGAAGAAAATAGACATACAAATCCAGGAAGCACAGAGAGTCCCAAAAAAGAGGAGCACACCAAAACACATGATAATTAAGATACCAAAGTTTAAAGATAAGAGAGGGAATCTTAAAAGCAGCAAAAGCATATAGTTACCTACAAAGGAGTTCCCATAAGACTTTCAGCTGATTTCTGAAAAGAAACTTTGCAGACCAGAAGGGACTGGCAAGAGGAATTCAAAGTGATGGAGAGCAAGGACCTACAGCCTAGGTTACTCTATCCAGCAAAGCTATCATTTAGAATGGAAGGGCAGATAGAGTGCTTCTCAGACAAGGTAAAGCTAAAGGAGTTCATCATCACCAAGCCATTACATGAAATGTTAGAGGGACTCATTTTAAGAAAAAGAAGATCAAAACTATGAACATTTAAATGGCAGTAAATTTACAACTATCAACAACAGAATTTAAAAAACTAAGCAAACAAGCAGAACAGAAATAGAATCATAAATATGGAGATCATTTGGAGGGTTATCAGTTGGGAGGGGGAAGGTAGAGAATGGGGGGGAAAGGTGCAGGGATTAAGAAACACTGATTGGTAGGTACAGAATAGGCAGGGGGATGTTATGAACAGTATAGGAAATAAAGACAAAGACTTATATGTATGACCCATGGACATGAACTACTGGTGGGAATGGGGGTATGGGGTGGAGGGTGGCAAAGGGGGGGGAATTGGGACAACTGTAACAGCAAAATCAATGAAATATATTTGAAATATAAGTAAATGAATTTAGCCCCTCCTCAGCATTAACTGCATTATACTTGTTAACTCTGAGGGAATTACTCTTAGGGGTAGGAAGGTAACAAGGCCTAAGGACCAGGCTGTGGAAACAGTGAGCTATTGGAAACAAGAGGTAGCGTTCAGCAGACTGGAGCTCTTACGAAGAACTGTTATCATCTAATAGCCTGTCGTTTCAGCTCACCTGGTTATTTATTGATCAGAGCAAATAAGTACCTTCCTTTCCCTCAGCAGAGGTATTTTTTTCTTCCTTTTGCAAGATACTAATTTTTTTTTATTATCTGCATTTTTAATTTGGCCAAAAGATGACTCCCCCAACATTTTATTATGAAAATTTTCACACATATATCAAAGTTGAAAGGTTTTTACAGTTATATACTTCCACCTTGACTCTGTCAGTAGTATTTTACTGTACTTGGTTTATTCTACACACACGACCATCTTTCCACCCTTCCCTTCATCAATGCATCTTATTTTTGATGCTTTTAAAAGCGAACTGCAGCTTCTGGTTCTGAACATGTGATTTATTCTTTTTACTCATTGATTATTTTGGATTGTGGTGTTAAGCTTCCAAATATTAGGAATTTCCCTATATATGTTACTGTTTTTCATTTCTGATTTGGTTCCATTGTGATCAGGGAACATACTGTGAACTATTTGTCTTTCAACATTTATCAAGACTTGGTTTATGGCCCAGGATATGGTCCGTTTTAGTGATGGCACGTGTGCGCCTGAAGAGGATGGGTGCTCTGCACTTGGGGTGTGGTGGTCTGCTGAATATCAGTCAGGTGTCCAGGTAACTTACGACTTTACTGATGTGTGTATAGCGTTCTGTCAGCCGTCGAGAGAGCCATATTAAATTTCCAAGTATGATCATTGAATTATCTATCTCCCCCTTTAATTCGATCAACTTTTCTTCAGATATTTTGAATCTTACTAAACAAACACATATTCTGATTAACTAACCCTTTAATCATCATGAAAAGTTACCCTTTTCCTTACTCTTTGTCTAGATGTCTACTTGTGTCTGTTAGTGGTAGGCCAGTCCAGTCTTTGCTAACTGATCTCATGGTAGGCGTCTTCCCAGCCAGTCACTTTCGCCCTGTCCATTGTTCAAGTCTTTGTGTCTTAGGCAGCATATAGCTGGCTCTTACTCTTTAATCTTTCTGATAGTCTCTGCCTTTTAATTTAAATGCTCAGCTAATTAACATTTAAATGTTATTATTAATATGGTTTAATTTAGGTGTACAATCTTGTTGTTTTCTGTTTGTTTCTGTTTTTGTCACTCTCCTCCTTTCCTACCTTTTGGATTTCTGAAACATTTGAATTATATTTTAATATATCTATTGGCCTTTTAGCTCTATTATTGTGTATTACCTTTAGTGGTTTCTGTGAGGATTGTCATAAAGGTCCTTAAATTTTGAGTCTACTTAAAATTAAATTGTATCACTTCAAATAAAATGTAGATGAGACTATATAGGCCAATTTACCTTCTTTCCATGTTGTTTGATGTAGTATCATATATAACAATCTACTTATAAGTACTGCAGAACAGTTCTAGTTCTTGTTTAAGTACTCATATACTTTTGAAGAGATTAAGGAGAAGAGAGTCATAATTTTGTATCTGTATATGTACATAATTTTATATGTGTGTATAGTTTAGTTTGTGATAATTGTTGCATGGTGTAAATTTACTCAAAACTATTAAACATACACTTAAAACAAGTATTTTTATGGTGTTATAAATTATATTTCAGTAAATCTAAAAAGTCTAGATATCCCCCCTGCCCAAGTGCTATTTGCTGTTGATTCACGAAGATGGTTCTAAAAGTAGCCCATTAACACACTGTGTTCGTTTTGTGAAACCTTTAGCACTGATGAATTTGATTAGCAAGGAGAATCACAGAGCTTCTGGTTGAAAGGGTCCAGAGATTACAGGGTTTCCTGATGATATTTCTTTTAAAAACTGTGTCTTTCTGGGCCATCTTACGGAATATAGGGTAGGAGAAGATTTCAGTACCAGTCCCACAAGTCTAAAAAGATGTGGTCTTTCCCATCTTCAGATAACTGAAGTCACTGCTTTATGAGTCATTATAGAATATCTAAAACTTTTAGACATGGCAGAAGGTAAACACATACTAAATTGATGGTCATCATAGGTATTATGTTTGTGTGTATATGTGTCTTACCAGCTTTACTGAGATATTGGAGACATGTAACATGTATGTTTAAGGTGTATGATTTGATACATCTATACATTGAAAAACATTACCACAGTAGGACTGGTTAACACTTTCATCTCCTCAGCATCGTTTTTCTTAACAATATATTTAAAATTTTCCTTGTATTACCAGAAATTCTTCATAAACATAATGTCTGAATCCTGCTTCAGTGATACAGATTTAACTTCTACCTCATTTTGAGTAGTTTCAAACTTTTTACTGTAATTCATAACATTGTAGGGAACGTCAAAAGTCTATGAAAAGTCGTAGACTTTTATGCTTTATTTTTTCTAGTAATTGGCATGTGTCTCACCTACATTGAAATTGACAGCAGTTTCTAAGTAACTTGTCTTTATTGAACACTTTGAAAACATTCAGCTTAATTTTCATGAAATCAGTTTATGGAAGCAACAGTTCTCTCTTGTATTTTTAAACAAAATATGTCGTCACTATAGGAACAGACTTGTCTGATTTGGGTGAACGTACATTCTCATCGGTGGGAGCGGCGATGAGAAGCTGCACTAGAAGGCGTCCCGCCGGCCGAGAGCACTCAGGATGGTGTGTGGAGATTTGACAACACTGCCTAACCTAAAAGTCACTTAAGTAGACGTTGGTGTTCAACAGGTTTTCAGTTCTAATGATCTCTGAAACCAGAATTCTCTTGTAACGGGGATAGAAATTAATCCCAAATTCAACTTACATCTTGTCCTCCCTTCCTTCCTTTCCTGACTGGTCACCCGCTGTGTGCCTCGTGCTGTGCTGGCGCAGTGAATAAGGAGGTGTGCGGCACTCGGTTTTGTTCTCCAGCAGCAGCAGCCCAAAGAGGGAGGCACTGTAAGACGCTGTCTCTGTCGGTGTTCTGCTCTGAGTACTAGCCCAGAAGTGTGAGCCCTGCAGATGTGGAGGGGAGAGGGGGTTACCCGTTCAGCCTGTCGGAGGAAAAATTTCCCAGTGAGGCTTGACCTTGAAGGGTGGACAGGAATTAGCTGGGCTTTCAGGCTAGGGATGTGCATTTTCAGGTAGCGTGAATAGCATGTACATTTCTTCTACTAGCAAGTTTAGCGATTCTCTGAATGCTGAGCTTGTGGGATTATATAATTATATGTGTGTATCTGCCCCTCCCTCCCTCCCCCCGTCCCCCCTCCCACCCTTCTTCCCTCCCTCTCTTCCTTCCCTCCTTCCTTCCATAGCGAAACTCTCACCCCAGTCCTCCCCATGCTTTGTGATAGTGATTATTGTTTCAGAAAAGAACAACGTATCTATAAGCAGCAGAGATGAATGAATGTAAGCAAAGTCTCGTGTCCCATCTTCTCTGCCCTT
Organism: Tonatia bakeri; assembly: GCA_004024845.1. Classification (NCBI taxonomy): domain Eukaryota; kingdom Metazoa; phylum Chordata; class Mammalia; order Chiroptera; family Phyllostomidae; genus Tonatia; species Tonatia bakeri. The sequence continues at coordinate 131,475 of PVIA01002077.1, read as the reverse complement.
CCCCACTTTACCGAGAAATGTTATTAATTAGCAATTCAAAGAAAGTATAGTACAATAGTGACCATTATTTGTTGAACACTTACCACGTATTGGACCCTTGCTTAGTGTTTTACAAACATTTCCCACTTATTTTAATGTGTATAGCCATTCTGTGAGGTAAGAATTAGGATCTCCATGTGTAAATGAGGAAGGTGAACTTGGGAAAGTTCAGGAGATTGCCAAAAGCTTCACTGTTGGAACTGGTGACCAGAGGTTAAAGCTGTGCCCTTCTGACTCAGAACCCTGTCTCGTAACAATTGCACCACAAAATGTGAGTATGAGGAGGACTTGTTCTAAATCAAGGGAGAAATTTTGGATACTTTTTTTTTTTCATAATGTTCCCCTAGACAATTACATGTTAACATCCAAAGATAATTGAAAAATTGTGTTGAGGTTTAATTGTATCACTGATAGTTATGTAACTCATTATTAAATTCAAATTATATGACTTTTTTCTTACTAGATTATAGTTCCCATAAGACATGCCAGTCGATCAGAATGCCAGCAAAGTTTCCACAGTTCCTGTACACGCCTTCCACCGGATGATTAGTGCCCTTAACAAGAGTGGAAACCTTAACCGTGTTCTAAAAATGCCCTTCTTATCCATCCTCTGGTGTATATACTGCTTTAAGTAACCTTTCTGCCTGCAGCTGACCTTTGTAACCTCGGTTGCACTCCCAATCCCCGAACCCCATACCACCACCGCCCTCACAGCCCCCAAGACACACACGTACGTGCACATCCCCATTCCCCAGTTTCACAGAACTCAGAGTTCCTTAAACATCCATTGTTTTAAAACTGCTGTGCCTTTGCTCTCGCTAGTCCAGTGCCCTTCCCACGTACCTTCTGTTGTCAGCCTGGGAAAACCCTGCTTATCCCTCAAACGCCAGTACCAACGGCGCCTTTTCTGTGAAGCCTTCCTGCCTTCTCCAGGGGAGGCAGCGTGTGTCACTGCGGAGCCGCACAGTGTCCTGTTTGTGTCTTTGGTAGGGCCCTGTCACATCTAGTCACAGTTCACCTGGTATCTGTTTCTCTCGGTTTCTCCTCACAGAGAGCCTCTAGAAGCTCCGATCATTCTGGGTTATCAATCTTTTACCTTTAGCACCCACATGTTGCTTCTTAATGAATGATGCTGAGTTGTTACTGGTAATGACAAAATAACTTATATTAAGTGCACCTGTGTCTTAGGCATTGAGCTTGATGTTTATATACATTGTTTTATTGAATCCTCACACTCATTCTGTGATACAGGGACAGTTATTAGTCTCCTTTTACAAACTAGGAAATTGATGGTAAGAGAGGCAATATAATTTGACCAGGGTAACACAGCAAGCCAGTTACCCACAGCAAGTGATGGAGTCCAGATTGGACCCCAGAGTGTCAACTCCGGAGTCATTCTTCTTCATACCAACAGGAACAATTAATCAATCAGATGAACAAGTTCTCTGAGAACCAATCCCAGGTGGCTAAAGGGGAGGATTTAAAAGATACCCTGTCACCAAAACGATGAGTGAGGCCCCTTGGAAAAGTCTTGAGAGTCACTCGAAAAATCTGGTTTGGACAAGGAAGAGGCTCGATGAGATGGTCTGTGGTCGCTGATAACGTTAGGACCCGAGAATCCCGTACCTGGAGAAAGAAGACTCACGCGTTGTTTTAGCAGAGTGAACGAGAAAACCAGAGAAGCCCTTGTTTGTCTGAGAGTGATCTGGGTCGTCAAGTGCTAGAACTACCCTTGTTCAGGGGAAGACCAAAGTCCAAATTAATTAATTAGCTTGTCCAAGGGCACATAGCTAATAAAGTAAAAGAGGTTGGACTAGAATCCCAGTTTCCTGAGTCCCAGTTCAGTGCCCTTTCCATCATAGTGTGCTGTATATTAGAGTCTCTGTGTTTCTCGTTGGAGGAAAAAAAAATGCTAGGCCAAGGCAGAAAGGAGTCTTGGAGGGAAGCAGCTTGATACTTTGGGAGCTGGTCAGCTTTTGTCTAAAACCTGCTGTTATTTTGGGTTCTATTCGCTCAGAACTAAATACTGCCAACCATACACTAAAAAGGCAAAGCTATTATTTAGGGCTCCTAGGTCTGTGCGTTCACATCTCTGCTTGCAAAGGCAAATTACCAGTTCATCTTTGTTGGGCAGTTTGAACATGGGATCATATTAGCCCTTGTCTTAGCCCTGAGACGTCTACGAGTTTGTCTCTGTTAACGATAAATGCACAAGCTTTGCTTCAGGTCGGGAAAGGAGAAGGAAAAGAAAGAAGTCTAAATCAATCTCTACCAGTGTTGATTTCTAATGCTGTGTCTTTCTGTTTCTTCCAGGGTGACGAGGAAGGACCCAGGTAAGATCACATTATTGCTCTTGTCTGTTCTCAAAATTGAAATAGAGTGTGACACTGTGACCTTTTAACGCCCCGTGAAATAGGGAGAGCCAAGAAACAGCACAGAAAAGGAATCTCCTTCTTAAGCCAGGGCTTTGAAGATCTTACTTTGTAAGATTCCATCTCCCTCCCCATCTGTGCCATTTCCTGCCTGTAACCTTCAGATAAAAGTAGACTCTAAAGTACGTAATTACTATTACTTCGCTTTATTCTTTGACACATGCAGGGTATCTGTTAAGAATAGTGGCACTGTATTTAATGGTAACTGGGCTCTCAGGTGGACTGACTAGATAAACTTGCATCTTGTTCTTTCTTGATTGGAGCCGGGTTGCTTTTTTTGTGGGCTCTGGACTCAACATTATTTATTTCTGACCTATAATATCTTTGTGTATGACTCAAGACACCTATACAATGAATCCTAGATCATAGGTATACAAAGTGTTGTTTAGGGAAAAAAATGCTCCTTTGTGCTTCTGTATCACCACATGAAATTTAAAAGTGCATTTTAAAGAAGATCACTTGACTTTGGGTAGTGGGCATACAATGCAATATACAAATCTTATATCATAGAAATGCACACTTGAAATCTATGTGATCCTTTTAACCAATATCACCCCAATAAATTTAATTTAAAAATAAAAATGCATAAAAGTGCATTTTATTTTGGCCTCAGCCTTACAGTGCACCTGGACTTTGGTTTACTTACCTTTCCTGTCCTTCTGCTTGGGCAGTGACACAGGCTCTAGGGAATGCTGCAGCTGTGCCATCAACACAATTGAGGGGCATGTGTAGAAAGTAAAATACAGTGTCCAGATGGGTCCCCTCTGTCACGTAGATCAGGGACCGCTAAGGCTGAGAGATACTGGAAAGGTCATCCAGGCCATTGCTATTCAGAACTTTATAGCAGAAGCATCCTTTTTTCAAATATGCTTTAAGTAGAAACGGAATGTATAAAAAACAATTTTCTCTGGTTAAAGTTGGGGGCTACATCTGCTGGTGAATCTGCTCTCTTTAAACAATAGATCCTGAGGGACTTCTGCAGAAACCTAGGGTTCCTCAGAACTCAGTTAGAAAATCACCAATTTAGATTTCTCATTGAAAGAAGTTGAATGACTTATCTGAGGTTACTTTACTATGGAACCAGGATTTAACCCTTGTTTGGTTTTATTGCAAACCAACAAATATTGTCCTTTTTTTTTTTTCTTTCTCCCGTCCCACATTATTAGCCTCTTTCTTAGTGCTAAATGTTATCCCACATCTGTCTGCATCTCCTGGTGCTTCCCTCCTCGGGCACTGTGGTTCTCAGCCTAGATCTTGCTCCTTGTCTGCAGTGTTAAAGCCACAGGTATCCCACTTTAAACCTACAGAGCCACAAGGAATCCCTTCAGACTTCATCTTCCAGCCATAGGCTCCCTCTGTGTCGTGGCCCCTCCCTCCCTCCCTTCCTCCTTCTTTCCCTCCGTGTTTTTTTTTCCTCTCTCTCTTCCTCCCTCCCTTTCTGTGTTTATGACCCTACCATGTGTGAGGCACTGTATATACTGGGTATATAATGGTAACTAAAACAGATACGGTCTCTGATCTTGTGGATCCTAAGTCTAGTGGGACATGATCATATACCTGGGCACTTGTACTGTGGGGGAAGTGCTATGATAAGGAAAGTTTTGGCTCCTTTAAGAAGGGCTCCTAAGTCAGATTTGGGGGATAAGGCGGGGCTTACTAGAAAAGGTTATAAATAATCAGAGGTCTGAAAAATGAGGGGGCAGACAAAAGAGAAGCAGGGGTAGGAGTTGTTCTAGGGAACAACTTACGTAAAAGCTCTAGACAAGGGAATAATGGAGGAAAGAAAGCAGAGCCTAGGTTAGTTAGGGCCTTAATAGGACTCAGGTATTAGAGCTCTATCCTGCAGGCAGTGAGTGGGAAGACATTCTGGAATTTCAAACACTAGAGCTTGGGAGACGGTTAGACTATGCTAGTGATAACGAAGCCTAAATCAACAACTTCTCTAGTTGTTGACTAAGTGTTCACCATTTTGCACAGACTTTTGGTTGAGACACACTCTTTATCTCCTTGGCACTCCACTCCTACTCTCAAGTCTAACCCTAGCTCCTTAAAATCCAGGCCAAGCAGAACCCTAGACCATCTTTTCCCCAGAAAGAGAGTTCAGACAAGACCAATACAAAGAAGACACCTTAGCAGATGTGATGTACAGACTCCACGGGGCAGAAGTGGCGTTTCTGTCTTGGGAGAGCCTGATTAGGATGAACACCCTCACCTCTGCTTTGTGGTCACATGCCGGAGCCTCACTGATTAGAGGGCTACAGGGACCTTATGAAGAGACACTATTCAGTGAGAGGCTGGCTTTAGAATTTAATTGCTGACACCTTCGTGTCACTTTGAGCAGTGGTAAAGCATGGAGGTTTTTGTACCAGCAACCTGGATGGCGTGCTGTTTCCCTCCAGCCAGGCTGCATGGATGTCAGCAGGGATTCTGTTTAACGGGCACTCGACAGAACCCTTTTTAGGTACAATGAGCACTTGAAAAGTATGTTCCAATTTGGCAGAAAGAGGACTCAGATTTTCTTTTTAACCTTTAAATTTATACTTTTTGATTCTATTCAGTTTGCTTGTGTTGAAATATCATTTAGCTCAATTTATTCCAATTAACACTTCAGGATGGATTGCCTTTGATCAGAAAGTTCTCTTGTTTGTGATAGACACTCACCATGATCTCAAGAAACCAAACAGTTCTGTTCCAAAGGCTTCTGAATTGCTGACAGAATTGAGTGAGGGTTTGATGTGTAAGGGAGGCAGATAGGAAGTATGGGTCTGCCTGCACAGGGAGGGGGTGGAAGAGAAACTTACCTGCAGAGCCCGAGTCCCAGGTGTGCGTGGATGTTCATACCTGTGTCTCCTTTGCTAGCATTCCGGCCACACAGTCACCTCCTCAGTCTGCACAGAAGTTCAGGGAGAGCTGGATTACAGCCGCTGTCCGCAGTGGAAGGAACAAAGGAAATTCTGCCCTATCGGATTGTATTGGGCTATAATAGATCTATTGGGTTTTTTTTTCTTCTTCTCTCAAGCTGGAGTCTCCCTGCCTTCTTTCCTCTTTCCAGTTTTGACTTCTCAAGCTGTGGACGTGAGGTGGCCAAGTATTTGTCCTTTTGGTCATATCTATTTCTCGCCTTGAATTTTATTGAGTAGTCGTCCTGTTAATTAACTATGTAATGATCGTAGCTACCATTTATTGAAGGTTTACTCTGTACAGAGCTTTATATGCATTCTCATTTAATCTCCACATAAAGCTTACAATGTAATTATTATCCTACTTCTAAAAGAGGAAATTAATGCTCAGAAACATTAGCATGCCCTAGACACGTAGCTAGTAAGTGGCAGACTGGGACTTTAACGTAGTCTGGCTTCAGGGCTTATGCCCTCAACACCATCAGACTGTCTCCAAGAGGCCAGCACACTTCTCTCCGTGACCCTGAGTGAAAGCCAAGAGGATTCATGCAGAGGTCTCAGATGGTCACTTTGGACTTGTTCCTCTAACTTGATGGTTCTTACTTGCCCTGACGTGAAGTCGTTGTGGCCTCTATTTTGTGCACGCTGCTTCTCCTCTCCTTAGCCTCTGTCATTATAAAGGGATATTTCTTTATTTGATCTTCACACAGTGTCCTCTGAGGGTCGGCAGCCAAAGAGGTGCTTTTAGACTTCCTGAGTTGCAGCTGACCACCCCTTCCTTTGGCCCCACAGAATAGCTGCCTGTTGCCCTTCCATCCGGTAGTAAGTAGTTTACTCTTCAAATCCACGATACAGTCCTGTCGACAGTGACAGGGGGTCTTGGAGAGTGTGGAGGAGCGGAAGTCCTGATATATAGAGCATGGATATTAACCACCGTGGAGTCATCTTTCAAGAGGGTGTCTTTGAAACCCAGAGCGATTCTTTTTCTTTTTGTCAGGCAGAGGACGTAATTCATGCTTTTGGTAGCAATATTCTGTCTTCTCTGTGCTGTAATGGGAGATCTCGTGTTCGCTCCCTCGAGGATTGGCTCCTTCCCTGCTCCTGCAGGAGCCTGTGGAGAAGCCACATATGTTCCAAGAGATGGGGTGGCAACAGGATCTGCTGCCTAGAAAGCTGCAGTTAGTGGGAAGGAGTCAGAGAGGGAAGGGCCCTTCAACTCCTGTGCTCAGAAGAGAAGGGAGCAAGATCAATATTAAAGTTTGATTTGCTGTTGAGATTTTCTGTGATTTTTTTTAACTAAGAGGGAGATTGCTTTTTAATAGAGACAGCTATACTTGGGACTTCTGTAGAATTTTTGATCTTCAGAGCTGTCTCTTAATTGAGGCAAAAAGCGCCTGCTGAGATCAGTGTGAATCTGACCCACGCTGAGTCTGGGATCAAACAGGAGCAAGTTCTGGAGGAGGAGGGGCCCCAGAAGGGTGTGCAGACCCGCCTTCTATTCTTGGTCTGCCTGCAACTGACCCCGGGAGCTTGAGCAAATCATTCAGCCTCTTTGCTTCTTTGTCGTCTGGTTTTCTTTCCCTATAAATACTGATCTGCACACTCCCCTCCCCCGCGGCTCCCCAGCCAGTTTTTGGGAATATAGTGTGGAAAAATAGAGTTTTATATCAAATATGGAATGGAAAGAATCTACTTATAGATTTTGTGACTTAGTAGATGTTTAAAAATCTTAAAAAAAAATGGGGGATTGTATTGTAGGTTCCCATTTTTCCCCTTTAAAATAATAACCAAATATCCTTAGATACGGCATTGCTGTTCCAGATGACTTAGTTTATAGAGATAAGAGGGGACTGTGTCAATGACACACTTAGTTTTCTTTTGTCCTCTGATTGCAAATTCATGGTTTCGTTTTTGCATTATCTTCATTTCAGAAGACCTAGCTGGAAGCCAAAGAAAATGGCTTTGATCCTGTGAAGTGGAATAGAACTGTCAGGGCTGCCTGATATACATAAGTAGAGCTCCAACATCTCGGTTGGCCTTCAGCATAGAAAGTCTCTTGACTGTTGCATTTATTTCCCTGTTAGAGAACCTGAGCTGACTGTTTTCCACTGCTGATGTGGATGGTTTATCTTTTACTCGCCCAAAGGAAGGATGAAACCGTGCTATGCGCTGTGCCGCCTATCTGTAATAAAAGCAAGCCTCCTTGCTCAAGTAACTGATTTCCAGATATTTGCCTGTGATGGTCACAACTTTAGTTTATTCTGTGTGAATGCATATCACCAGAGAACCCATTTACAGCTGGAACATTCAGCCAACGTGCCTTTAGCTTATTCTGTTTGCCTCACACTGGAGCTGCTGGCTAGGGCAGCCTGTTATAACACACATCCGCCTGCCTTCCTGGCTTCATAATGCTCAGAGAAAAGCCCCAGTAGGAACAGGCCTGGATGTCACTGCATGCTGTCGTTTTACTCTAACCAGCCTTTGTTTGCCGTCCAGGGCAGTAGTCGTGACGTTTGTCAGGCTAGCCTTGTTTATCTCTTCGGCCTCAGAGCGTATCAGGGTAACATGCACCTCTAGGAGCTCCGCGCTGTAATTCCTTAAGCAGGAAGAACTGCAGAGTGATTCTTCCATTCGTTTGCTCCCAAACATTTTTTTTGACTGTCTGCTGTGCTGTCATGCCATGCACTAGGCCTCAGGGATATGAAGATGAGAAAGATTTTGTTCCTGCATTTAAAGATCTCAAAGTCCACTTTGAAAGAGAGAACTAATTAAACAGCTTTAATTTCATTTTTCAGTGCAATATAATAATAATTATTATATAGTATAATTATAAATTATTATTATAAAGAAGCATTTATTGAATGCCAACCATGTGCCGAAAGTATTTTAAACATTTACATATACCATCTAATTTATTTCTCACAACAGCCCTAATAAGTGGTTAATGATTATCTTCATTTCTCACCTGAGATGAGAAAACAGGCACAGAGAGGCTATCCGTACATGAGGTCACACACCAGGACGTGCTAGCACTGGCCTTCACACTTGACTAGCGAGACTCAAGAAGGCGGGCTCCTGACCCCCGCACCGTAGTGATTCTCTGTCGTAAATACGTTGGCTGTGGAGAAGGCTACAACTCTTTCAGAACAAGAATCAGGAAAGGTAGCATTTGTGCTGGGCTTTGAAGGAAGGGTGGGGTAGGCCTGTCCAGATAGAACAGGTAGGAACCCATTGGAGCAGAGAGGCCGGCATGCCCCGAGGCTCGGAGGAGTGGAAACGCATGTGCTCTGTGGGGAGTAGTGAGTGACTGCGTGAGTGGACTGTAGCAGGAGATGAGGCGAAGAGGTGGGTGAGTTCACCCCGTAAGGGTCTGAATGCCATGCTGAAGTACCAAGACGTTTGCATTGTGTCCTGTTAGACTTGACCTCTTGACTACAGCGTTGTCCTGTCCGTGGGAGAGATGTACAGACTTCTGAATCTTACAGGCTTCTTCCCGGGTCACAGCTCATGACTGGTTATGGGTAGATTGTTGCCTGCCTTTATGACTCAGTTTCCCCATCAGAATGGCACATCCTATTGTACTTTAAGGACAAAGATGATATGAAGCATTGAAAGTATTCTCCTTTTAGTTTTTTCTTTTAGATTTAAAAAAACAAGCAACTGAGATAAAGTAGTCATAAAAGGGAACTGTTTGTTTGATTTGTGTCTTATTTATACCCCTATTTTGACAGCTCCTGCCTAAGTCGTTATCTAGTTCCTTGCAGATTAATGGAGAAAAGGAGTACTGAAGCATCAGCATTTTCCAAGGGGATTTAAAGCTGTGGAAGTTTTACAAGTTAGTCAAAGAATGAAAATGTCAAATATGTCCCTGAGTTAAATCAAGTGCTGAAGAGTCTGGCCAGAGCCTAGTTCTCTTCTTCCTTCTTTGTCTTCGGAGCTGTTTTGTTGTTTTTTTAACTTTTTAAAATTTTTATTTATTGATTTTTTTAGAAAAAGAGGAACATCAATTTGTTGTTCAACTTATTTATGCATTTATTGGTCTATTCTTGTATGTGCCCTGACTGGGAATCAAACCCACAACCTTGGTTTATCAAGACAAAGCTCTAACCAACCGAGCTGCCCAGTCAGGGCCTTCAGCACTGTTTTGAGCAAGTACTAAGCATTATAGATTTCAGGAAGTCACAAAATTCTGGCCTATGCTTTAAGAATAAGTAAATATGATGTCATTGGTAAGACCTCCCTCATCCGTGGCAGCCACAGCAAAATTGTTGTCAGGGGTGACTTTTTTTATTTTAAAAGGAGCCTGCTGGTCTCTAACATCTTTTTATTTCTTCCCAGTGAGAGGCGTTGAGGAGATCCATGATTTCATTTTCCCAGTAGCTTCCAAGAACTACATTCATCTCTTTATCCAGAAACCCACATCAGGCATCTGTAAACAGATGCTAGGAGCAGAAGCTGGTGTGTTTTTGTTTTGGCCTGGTTTTTTCTTGTATCTTTTTTCTTTTTCTGCTTTCAGCTTCATATGAAGTTTAGAGCCAGTGAATGCAGGGAGGTCGCTTCAGTACTTTAAGGAGGTTGTCCAAAAGCTAAGATAAAAGTGGGGTACCCTAAATGAGAAGGTGTTTACCAAAGACCAATATATTCATGTGCTTGTGCCTGTTTGGACTCAGGAACCTAACTATGAGTGGTTACAGGTTGGTCAGAGAAGTACTTTCTTATTCACAAGCTGGGGTTTCGGGGAACAAAAACAGTGTCTTTTATAAGTGCCTCATTCCCCCGACTCCTCAGCACCACTACCAGTTGTTCCCCGTAGGTTGCAGTGTGGTCGTAAAACAGAAAAGCATTTTGTTTCCTTGGTGAGTACATGTCTCCTTCCCCTGTGGTTCCGTCAGTTCTACTTAAAGGAAAGTGAGATTGAGTATGAGAAAGACAGTGCAGAGAAGGAGGGGCTGACAGAACGGCAGTGACGGTGGGGAGAGGAGCGTTTCCTTGCTGCCCCTGACTGCCGGGTGCGTCTCGGTCTAGATGCCGCAGGGCAGCGTGGTGTGTTACCCCTCCTGCAAGCTTCGCCCTGACTTTCAGGGTTGTCCAGGACCAACAGCTGAACAGCAGTAATAGTGATGCCTGCTTGTATGTTGAACATTAAATAGGAGCTAACCTACATATATTATTTCAAAGCTTTAAACAGCCTTCTGGGGTATAGTTATTTGAATCCTCTTTTTACAGATGAAGAAATTAGTATTATAAGAGTTTAAGTGATTAGGCCATAGTCACAGAGTTACAGAGTGACTCGATCAGGAGTAGAGTCCAGGTAAGTCAGGCTTAAAATTCTGTGCTTTCAACTACTGCACTACCTATACTATAGTACACTGCACTGTACTACACTGTACTACACTGTACTACACTACACTGCACTGTACTACACTGTACTACACTGTACTACACTACACTGCACTGCACTACACTGTACTACACTGCACTATACTACACCGTACTACACTGCACTGCACTGCACTACACTGCACTACCCTGTACTGCACTGCACTGCACTACACTGCACTATACTGCACTGCACTACACTGCACTGCAGTGCCCTGTGCTACAATATACTACACTGTAGTACACTGCGCTGCACTCTGCTACACTGCACTACACTGCACTACACTGCACTGCACTGTACTACACTGTACTACACTGTACTATACTACACAGCCTTTCTTAGGAGATGGAAGATTCCTATCTTCTAACCTATTGGCTGGCATAAATAAAGTTAATGGATGGAATTGTGACAAACTAACAGGGATTTGGCATTTTTATCAGAAAAAAAATTTCATTTTCTTTGTTGAATGGCAACTAGCAGGTTATCTGGGAAGGCAGAGGAAGTGGAGCTTGCCAGGAAAATGCCTGAGGTGGAAGGAACAAGAACTTCTCCCCCCGCACAGGTAAACACTAGTTTACTCCCTGGCTTTTGTGGAGCCAGCAGTTGCCATCCCTCTTCTGAAAGAGACAGTGTTCACCCAGTGGCAGGTGCAGGCCAACTGTTGTCATGGCAACGGCAGGAGAGGCAAGTAGTTTAATTCCAGAACTGATAATTAACTGGGGGGTTGGGAGGGTGTGAGGAGAGAAATGGGGGGATGATTGTTTCAGGAGGGAAACCTTAGCAATTACAGGCAGGCTGCACAGATGAAAAGGCCAAGCACGGATGCTCCAGCCCAGCATGCCCCTGGAATTCAGTGCTCACTGCCTCTAGCTAGGAATTTTTGACAAACTAAAAGGAAGGGTCGAGTCCCCAGCCAGCTATTTAGGACCAAATGAGGAAAGGAATGAAACAGAGGCTGTAAAAAGAAATGCAGGGGGCCAGATGAATGACTACCCTAAATAACATCACCCAGCCAGGAGCAATCCAGAAACGCTATCTGAACTCTGCAGGAGAAAAGTGATGCTTGGGGATCAGACAGACCCACAAAGTATACCTGTTGTGAATTTCTACTTCTGTGGATGGAGTGGGAGAGAGTGGCTTCTTAGAAAGAGAAGAAGATGACCTGTAGAGGTGATGAACTTGTTTGGGTACTTGGTCATCATGTCTTCGTCTGTCGGCCCCTCAGACAGGGAAAACCTCAGTAGTATGGGATTTTACTTTATAAAGTAAAGTAAAACCCATATTACTCGACAGGGAAGTCATGGTTTGAATCTAGAACAAAATCAGACTCAAGTAGATATAAACAGTTTACAATAAAAAGAAGAGGAATATATTTTCTGGTAGAATAAGGTGGGCCACAAAATAGAAATGACTGAATGAACAATGTTAGAGAATATCCTGTCATGCTTTGGTGATCCATCAGACTCATGGCTGATAGTCAGCCCTGTGTCCCCAGCCCTGATCAGGTGACTCTGTGGCACAGGGAAAGTTAAAGCTTAGACAAAGTCATGTCTTGGTGACATTACAAAGCACAAAGAGATTGTCCAAAGTTGTCCTATAATGACATATTCTAACCAAACCTCCATGGTTTATGTATTTTTCAAAATTTCTCTGTGTGTGTGTGTAAGAGAGAGGGAGAGAGAGAAACAGATAGTGGAGTGAGAGGGAAAGAGATTTTATTGTAAAATAGCGAATTTCAGTGGGAGGACGGACGGCATGTATTCGGCGGCACTGTGTCCCAGGCATTGTGTCTGGCGCTGGGGACACAGTTTCCGCAGAACGCCCGAGGCCCAGGCCCTCGAAGAGCTCACATTCTGCAGTCTCACGGGGGCTGGGGGGGTAAGGGGCATGTAACTCAAAGGCACGTTTTAAAGAAAATCGTTAGTTCCTCTCTTCCAACCTATTCTAGGGAATAAAACTTGCCCAGTCCTAGTGGCCGGTAAGAAAATAACCAGAAGATAGAATAAAAGAGAAGTATAGGTTGATAATCACTACTTAAAACTATGAGCTTCCCCTCGGTTTTCCAGAGATTTGACAAACTAATATGTTGATATTGCCTTTGCGAGTGAAACAATTAATATCAAAATTTGGGAGCTCAACAGATAACTGTGACTGTGCTGGAGAGTGTAATTTTGCCTGTATAATAGAGGTGGGACTGTTTCACGGAGGTCTCATTAATGTGCTATTCATCAACAAAGAACAATGTAACCTTTCTCTGCAGGGTCAGGATACAAAAGGCTGTTGGAATAATCTTCTTCTATTTTAAGAAAATAAATTAAACACTGTCTAGAAGTCTAGATATAGAAATTGAAATCACTGAAGACAGAAAAACAATGCGTCCACTCATTCTGGAATCAATGTAACCTGTCATTTCTCCAGGCTTCATACCTTTATTCATTTACTTAATGGATTTTACCAAGTGTCTATTGTGTGGCAGGCGGTGCTAGATGTCAGGGCCATAGTAGAAATCAAAACCAAGCCCAGTCCTTTTTTTTTTTTTTCTTTTTTGTGGTGCTTACTGTATAGCGATCGGTCTGTTCTCCAACTTTCAGCGGTATACATCTGTTCTGTGTCGGCTCAACTCTCTGCAAGCTTAAAGATTCCACAACCTACTAAAGGATGTGCAGTTATGAATGGAAATCCCCCAACGCAGGGCTTCCCAGGTATATTAGACTGAACACTAGTTATTTGAATTGTTGATTTACTTTTCTAAACTAGGATTCAGTGGTCAAATAAGCTCGGCAGATGCTGCTTATTTCCCCCCTTTTACAGTTCCACAAGTATGAAGGTATAATAAAGGCTTCGAGTACCTCTGTGATGTCAGGCCTTCAATGGAACCCCTCTGTCCCCCCGTTTTCTCATCAGTCATCTAGGGGCGATAGCGCCCCCTCTGTCTGTACCAAGGGTCAAGTGAGATAACGCATGTGAACAATTGTATGTAAGAAATGCAAATAGGAAATGTAAATGATGCCCTGTGCCCTTCAAAGGTATTCAGCACTAGCTAAGGAAAGTAGGATTGGGTGATGTAAAGTCACAAGTCTTCTTACAATGGTATTCGTTAGACTGTAATTGTGTTTACAGCCTGAGGTTCACACCTAAGTCATTTAAACAAACATTTACCAGAAATAACAAAGGAAACAAGAAAATTGACCTTTTGAGCACTGGTAACAACTTAGAGAGTGCACACAGACATCCCATTTCTTCATTTTGGCAACGGTGGTATTGCTATTCCCATATTATGTCGATGACAAATCGAATGAGAGGAAGTGACTTCTTCAAGGTTGCCCAGCTGGGACTAGGAACCGTGAGAGTCAGGACTTAAAGTGCATCCTTCTTGTTCTCCGTCCACTGCCTCTGCTCTCACAGCTGCTTTTGTTCAAAACGGAGCTCTTGTTTCCTCCGCCCGCCCCAACACGCTTCTCCTTCTCAGTCAGTGGCGTCATCATGCTCGGCTGGTAACCTAGGAGCCATACTCAACATCTCTCTTCACATCCTGTATCCCCTTGATCAGCGCATCCTGTCAGATGCACCCTCGAGTGCACGTCAAGCCCTAGAACTCAGTACACCGCCACCCCGTCCTGGTCAAGCCACGTGTGTTCTCCAGGAATCCTACTGCTTTCCCCCAGTTGCCGTTCACACACCCTTACCCCCTCCACCGTCAGCATTTCATTGTTGGCATGGATCTTTCATGACACAAAGGACATCATGTAATTCATCCATTTAGAATGCTCCAGAAGGAGGTATATCATGTCTGGAATTGGCTTCAGAATAATCTGGGCAGAAGGGGGCCTAGAAGTCTTACAAGAGGCAGCTCCCACCTGCCTCTCCATCCTCACACTGGCTACTCACTTCAGCCACATTGAGTTCTCACTCTTCACACAGTCCTGGCACTCATTCAACTTCTGTTCCCTTCTGCCTGAATGCTCACGCCAGATCTTCACGTGGCTCTCTGTCACTTTACCCAGGCCTCTGTGAAATCTAGCCTCTTGGGACCTTCATTTCTTACCCTGCCTTGGTTATCTGCATATACTTGTCACTATGTAAAGTTGCTAATGTATTTAACTTATTTTCCTTCTTCCCCGCTAGGAAGTCAGTGTTCATCAGGAGGGCAGACACTTCGTCTTTTACACCACTGTGTTCTCAGTGCCTGGAACATTATAGGCAACAATCTTTTCAGGAAATAAACAGCTAGGCAAGCTTGGTTTTCTAAGTTGCGGAGAGAACCCTGGTTTGGAATAGGAAAACCTTATATTTACTTGATCACGTTTTCAATCTGTCACCTGGTAGAGTTCATTTACCTTCAGCTTTTGTTTGGGAGTCTGCTTTTGTTACCCACAAAATTCCTCAAAATGGGGATAACAAGGTGACAGAATTTGGGGAGATGGGTGGGGATTAAATAAGCAAATGTTTATGAGTCCTTTGAAAATAGTAAGGTGTCACAGACATGCAGGAGAAGCCTGTCTGTCTTTCAGAGCCTGGTCCTCTCCAGGGCGGCACTGGGGTGGGGGTGGGTTGGGATTTGCACAAATCCATTTCTTCAGTGCTTCTCTGCGTCTCCATACCCTTAGTGCTTGGCAGAGACTCTGCTCTGGCAGTGTTAGAATCGTAAGCCCAGGCCCTTTGATCCGTCCTCAGAACCTGGCCTAAAGAACAGCTTGCCCACCCCATATGGTTCCCAAATGAGTATGTGGAATGATGCTTACGTAATTTTTGCTAAGCACCAACTAATAGTGAAGTATCTAGGGGCAGGGCTCCCCTAATGATAGGAAAGTCTTTCCTGATTATTCTCAGTCTTGTTTCTCAGAACATGCCAAATTATGTTTAAATCAGTGAGTAACGCTGTCATTACAAAAACCAGAGCAAACCTGAATGCTCTTTGGAATGAGAAAGCTCATCCTGTGCTGTTGCCACATTGATCAAAAGAAACTGGCCCTTCTGTCCTAAACACTGTCATGTCCCCAGGTGACCATGACTCCTTTCAAAGATTCATATTCTTTGCAATCTTCTGCCTCCGTGGTGGTCTCAGTAGTTTCCAACTCCTTCTCCCCAAACCTCATCCGAGAAGCCATCTTTCTTACCCTCTGGCCATTGTAGGCTCTTGTCATTTTAAACCATTCCTTTCTCAGTAGAAACAGGTGAGGCAGTAAATGTTCTAGTTGCTGTGAGTTGTGTTGTCACTTGTAGCATGGATCCTACAGCGGTGAACTTCCTTACCAGGTAAGTAAATCTAGTTGTTCGCACAAAACACGGACAGGGAAATGGTTTCTTCGTGAAGAGGAGGACTGGACCGTTCTAAGAGCCTAACCTGCTGCTCCCGCTACTCCCAGGTCGAGGGGAGGGTGCGGGGACAGAGGAGGAGCTGTCACCTGCTTCTGGAGGCAGCCCGCTGCCCCAGACAGACTCTAGTACCAAGAGGCGTTCCAGGAGAGGAAGCTGTGATGAAGTGTGTGGCTGGGAGAACCGTGCCCCCTGCCTCCACTTTAGGTCCTCTGGTCCTTTCTGAACGGAGTCAGATCACAGGTGTTGGTTTTACATGTGATGAAGAAAGGGGGAAGAAAAGAACGGATTTCCTGTCATAGTAATTAGTAAAATTACAATAGGATCAACCGACTGGTACTTAGTAAGTGCCTAGTTAGTGCTAAGCACTTTATCTACGAATACTGGCCTGGGCCTTGAGGCTTGGCCTCAGTGGTAATCTTTCAGTTGCACAAAAGTTAAGGAGCCGTTACTGTAAGAACTCAGGGAACCATCTCCACCTCCTTACAGACCTTGTGGAAACACCATCCCTGACAGCCACTGTCCCTCTGGTGCTCTGCTGTTGTGGAGACTCAGCTGTCTGTCTGCTTTTTAATCTGTACAACTCCTACCTTTCCTTCAAGTCCAGCTTGGTTCCCTCTTCTTCCATGAAGCCTTCTTTGATCCTCTAGTTTTTACAGTTCAGTTTTGGACTTAGCACTTTCTTTCCACACCAAGGGCCCATGAGCTTTTCAATACAGCATCTGTATCTGACATTTCTTTATCTCAGTCATACTCAGTAGGTCTGTTATACTGAGCAATACTTTGCATGTTCCATACTTGGAAAATGACAGCCTGGGACACATCACCCCCTGACCATTCCTTAGATAATAACGAACATGGCCATAGTAGCTAATGCTGACCAAGGGCTGACTGTGCGCCAGGCACTGTACCAAAAGGGTTAGGGGTCACGATTCCATTTAATCCTTACAGTAACCTCATAGGGATAGAGGTGGTTCACCCCCATTTTCCGAATTAGGAAAATTAAAAAATAGAAAGATGAAATAATTGGCCCAAGGTCACACAGCCAGCAAATGGTAAAGAGTCAGGGTCTGACTCAAAGCCATCTGGCTGCAGAGTCCATGTTCTCAGCCGCCTCTCTCCACCGCCTTCTTCAAGTCTCCACTGTAGGCTTGCACTAAAATAAGTAACTAGATAAACAGATACAATTTAACATATTTTGTGAACAAAAATAAACAGAAGTTTTCCCATGCACATCTGCTCCAAAGCAGGGTTCTAAGCTAACCAGTCAAAGCTCGTTTTTTTTGCTGTTTTCACTGCGCCTGGGCCCTGTCTGCTCTGTGTGGGCCCTTTCCGAGGGGCAGGGTTGCAGCGGGGAGAGCTCTGGGGGGAGTGAGCTGGCTCTTGGGGCTGTGCCAGACGAGCCCCTGGAGAGGTCTGGGCAGTGCTCTGGTTCCCGTCCTCGGCAAGTGCTGGCCGCACAGGTGTGTCCACAACAGGGTCACCTTTCCAGCTTCAGACTCATGTGCCTCATGCAGGACAAATCTTTGAAAGGAGTTGGGATCCCGGGGGGAGGTGGTGCAGGCTGCTGTCTGAGAAAGCAGAGTGTGAACTTCAGTGTATCATTCTGAGACATTTACCCAAATAGACAGACATTTTGGGCTGACTCTTCCTTTTCCAACTGTGGCCTGACAGTTTTCTCTTTCTTCTTTTGAAACAATCTGCCTAGAAAGTGTTCCTCTTCCTCCCTGCCTTTGAGTGGTAGGACTAACATCTGGGAGGAAAGCAGGATCTCTTTCTGCAAATGTTACTGTCTCCATCAGTCCCGAAAGTTGCTACAGCCAAGGGGACAGCAGAGGTCAGTCAAGATTATAATATATGAAATTGTCAGACAACAATAGCATAAAATAACACATAATTAAAAACCAAATGCATGTTCCAAACTCGAGCAGTTTTAAGAGTTCTCAGAATCAGTGTGATGCACTGGTTAAGGACTGTGGGCTTTGTAGTCAGGGTTCCGGCTCTGAATTCCAGCGCATCACCGGCTAGCTGTCTAGCCTCAGCCCTGCTATTTCAAGTCCCTAGGCCTTGGTCTTCTCACTGGCAAAATGGAGGCAATAGTGTCTAAAACGAGGTTACTGTGAGGATTAATGAGATCATCGTTACTCATTCAGTGAAAAATAAAACACTGTCTATTGAGCACCTTCTTTGTGCAAGGCACGTAAGTACATGGGACATGCAGGTGTTCCCAAAATCTCAGTGGCAAACCACAGCAGCAAACGTGGATTTCTCTCACATGCTGTAGTTCCACTGTGGCTCAGCTTTAGGTCTGCTCCCTTCTCTTTCATTCTAAGACCAAGGCCAAAGAGCAGCCCCTAGGTGGGACATGTGGGACACTGTGGCAAAGGAAAAAGAGCAATGACAGAACCATGCAGCCGGGCCCTGCTGAGTCAGAGTAAGAAGTGGTGTCAAGTGGGGAGAAGAGTCCTGAAGGCCCACAAGATTAGAACATTGTTGCAATGATCCAGATGAAAGGTCTTTAGTTCTCGACTTGGGTAAGAACAGCAGCAGCAGTGGGGAGAAAAGAAGAGGTGGGGGAAGCGTGGGTAGGGGAAAAGGAGAGGTCTTAGCAAGTGGCTGCACTTGAGCAATAACGGAGAAAGGTGGAGCTAAACCAAGAGCACTGGCTTGGCAGCCTAGCTGTGGTACTGCTTGGTTCTGTAAACTCAGACAAGTCATGGAACCCTCGGGGCTCGAGTTTAAACATTTACACAAGAGGCCTGACTTTGATGTGGCCCCAGAGATTCCTTTCAGCTCTGCCCCTCTATGTTTCTGAGACTCCAAACTCTTTGTCTTAGAAGACCACAGACGGGGAGGGGGGGGCGGGCTGCTGGGAGGAAAAGTTGGTTTGGTGAGAAAGATGTTACAATGACTCTGTTTTGCATTTGTCTCAGCCCTTGAGTTATGTGTCTTTTCTTTTTGCCTTTGCTCATAGCCTTGCCTTCTCCTTGTCTTTGTTGTGAATCCAAAACGGAGATAGAATTTATTTTTCAGCTCCAAAGTGAGATCCCAGGGAACACACAGGGCCTTGAGGTCAGGGGACTAATATAACCTAGTATATAATGTTTCTCAAGGATCTTTTGATATTTTGGCACCTTTGTACTTTCTTCTAGCATATTCCCCGGTATGATAGCATCACAGTGTCAGCCTGGGACTCCTGGGAGAAACCTTATTCTCCTCCACCCTCACATATTCATAGAGTTAGAAACTTCTGCTAATTCTTCCTCCTTCTCAAGGGTGTGCTCTGCCTCTCTTGCATCTTTTCCTCGTTCTTTCCCTTGGGAAGACGAGTAACTAGTCTGATTGGTGTGAGTCTGGCCTGTCATTTGACCTCTTTTCTCCATTGTGCATGGTTGACGTGTTGATAACCACTGCTCCGAAAAGACCTCGTGGCCACATCTTTCTCTCTTTCGCTTTCTAGAATCACGTGGTTTAGGCTGGATGGGCCATTCTAGCTCTTTTGCTCTCCGGTTCAATGGGCAAATTAGGAAGGAATTGCCTCTGATGGAACCCGGGAAGTCTTTGTTCCAACTTCTCCATCAGTAAGTGAGTAAATTAAACCACTCCTTCCTCGGGATGTGGATAACTTTAGTTCAGTAGGGGTGGTAGCAGGAGGCACCTGCCGTGTAGCCTCAGACGCCAGTCTGCCTCAGTCGTCACTGTTCTTTATTAACTGGGTCTCCATCATCAAGAGTGGTACTTTGATCGGAGTTTATCTCCTGAAGTCACTGTGCTCCGTGTGTGGAGTCAGAGAACACAGTGAGCGACACCGTGCCCTTCAGCAGAGCCCTTTCGGCATCACACCACAGCTGTTAACGGCTTTCTCCCCCCCTCAGCTCTGCCGGCAGGGAGGGGCAGTCACTGTGAGAGAGGAGACTGCTTTCTTGCCACGACATCGTATGGAGTGACTTTCAGAGCCCGTTGCCAGCAGCCAGTGTCTGCTTGGCCCACAAACTCCGTCTCCAGGAAACTCGGTCCAGCTCCATACCCTGGCATTCTAACCATTTCAGGTAAAATGCTGGGTTTGTACTTTTTTTAGATGGCCGTTTCAATTAAATGATTACTTTGACTTTGCAGTGTTGAATTCATTGTGTAGTGTGAGCTCAACACAGATGAGAGTTGCACTTGATAGTTGGAGGGTTTTAATCTTCCTGTCCGTAGCCCCAACTGATATCCCACGCAGTGTTTTAAATACAACTTTTTAACTGAGATATTTACATTTTAACATGACATTGGTACTTTATTTTAACTAAAATAACAGGCTAACTCAGTTGAAATAGTTAAATCAATTAGTGTGCATAGTTATAACCCCAGTTGATTTGTTGCAGAAAAAAATTTAATTTTTACTGTTTCCAGGATTGAGCCCATGAGACAAAGCTAGTGGGCAGTGACCTGTGCTGCCAGCACGTGTGCCGGACTCTGTGCATGTAGGACACTGCAGATACAGAGCGAGCCTCAGGCCTTGCTCTCAAAGCCCTGGTTGTCTCACTGAGAAATGAAACTCATGAGCAAAGCACTGTGATATATGAGAACCCACACAGAGAAGTGTGTCCACTGCTAGGGGAGGCAGAGTAAAACATGACTAATTGTTCCTGGGAAAGCAGGAGAGATTTCAAAGATGTTGACCTATTCCAACCAGTGACCTGAACAGCTACACAGCAGAAAGTTGATTGGTGGAGGGTGGAGAATGGACATTAGCATATTAAGATCTGTTAGTTACAAAGGGATTTTGAACCATGGTTCACAAGGAGAGAGGTGTGCTCACTCTATCACCATTCAAATCCTTTGTCAGCATCTTGCTTTATTTTGTAACAGAGAGCTTTGCCAACATTTATCCTTCTGATTGTCAAAAGAGCTTGGACATAATGCAAGTAAACTTGGCATATTTTGAGGCTGCTATGACCTAGGGCTTTTTCAACTTTGAAGTTTCATTCATTCATTCATTTTATCCCTCTCTTTCTGTACAATCTAAAAAAAGAGATTCAGTATTTTTTTTAACCATCATCTAATCTTTCAGTTGTTTTCTGTTGTAACTGTGGCTCCTGCGTCTCATTGTAGTCAGAGACTGATTGTAAGGAACAGAAATCCACCCAAACGAGTTCCGATAACATGGGGTATGGGAAGGATATGGTCACTTCACAGGACTCAGTCAAATGACACATTTCTGTGCCTTACGGGCATAGGAGAGGAAGTTGGTTCGGATCGGAGAGTGCTCCCTCAGTCTCTGTTCTTTCTTTGTTTCTCTCTCCTGCTTTACTCTCTCCCCTGTGGAGCAGCCTCCTCCGTTTACCTCTGTCCCTCCTCTTGCCCAGTAATTTCTGCGTTCCCTGGCACCACTTGGACCCTGGCTCAGTGGCAGTTTTCTGATGCAAGATTCAATACTGCCTTACCACAATCTCAAGAGAAAACCCAGCCAATTTCATCTGCCTGTTAATTAGCTGTCCTTGATTTAGGAATGTAGGGTGGAGGAGGGGTCTTGTTTATAGGGCTTCTTCTCCCCAAGATGAGGGCAGGGCAGAAGGGTAAACGGGGAAGGATAGGCAAAATTGTTTTATATATTCCATAATGCTGCCCTAGAAAGGCAAACTCTGGTGTATAATCTAAGATGGTAATTTAATTTTTCTTAACACAGTTTTAATAGTTACACAACAGAGCTCCCCAAAGTACCCATGTCCAGTGCCCACCCTGAACCAGTTCCAGTGCTTACACACCTACTTTGCATAGATAAGTAGAATAGTGATCAGTCAGTCAGCGTGTGGCTCCCAGCAGCACCCCACTTCTCATTTGTTGTGTGTGGCCTCTTGCAGGCCAGGGTATATGAGAAAAACCATGAATTTGGAGTCACTGGAATTAGTTCCATCTCTTGCTAATTTGGTGGCCATGAACCAGTTCCAACTTTTTAGAGCCTGTGTGTGGATTTACAAAATGAGGTTGGCTTGTCCCTCACCAGCCCCACTAGGTATTTGTGAAGAACACATGATAAAAGTGTGTTGAAAGATTTTGTGAATAGTAAGGCACTATACAGATGAGTCCCCTTATTGACAAATTATGTAGAGGGGAGAACAAAGATACTGTATTTTATTTTGACGTTTAGCACGAAGTACTGAGAAATAGACCCTCTGACATCTGCTCACCTAAAACAGGGCGTGGCTTTAGGCAAGACTCATAAATACACCAACTTCCTGGTTCTTCCGCTCCAATCTCATGCTATCATCAGCAGCATTCCGAGTTCTTGCATGGAAGGTGGTGCAGGCGTGCCCCCCCATCAGTGCGCAGGTCAGTGTGGCTCCTGTGCACGAGAGAGGACCTTCTGTTTTACTCATTTTTGAACTGGAACTATTGTAATTGTTATAATGTTGTTAAATAACACTGTTTAATCTAGGGTGTTACTTTTAATTAGATGGTGGTGCTGAGAGGAAAACATGGATCACAAGTTATTCCCATTTTGCAGTTGAATAAAAGCTAAGTAATTTGTAGAAGATCACTCAGACAGCAAGTTGAAGGGCTAGGATTCAACCCAGTTCTGTCTGACTCCAAATCCTACATTTTCCCGCTGTGCCTCACTCCCACCAGGTCGTAGAGCGTTTGTTCTGTCTGCTGCTATCTAACTGGGGTCTGTGAAGACAGAGAGAAGTCTGTAAGCTGTTTTCACTATTTTGAAAATTGTAACGGGGAATTTTACACTTAGCTTCAGTAAGGGCAGAGTTGTATTAACTGTCCCTCCCCCTCCGGGGACCCGATTTGCCAGTTATCGATTATTTAACGCATACAAGAAAACTAATTAAATATTCAAAAATGCTGTTTGTTAGACAAGGAGTTGCAAATTCTGAAGTCCATGAATGGCATATGGGTACCCTTGGTGATAAAAAGATTGTAAAATATGGTCTCATTCTAAAACCACAAACTGATAGGTCATAGGCTGAATCTGGCTTAAGGCTGTGTTTTGTTTAGCTCATAATGTATTGCTTCAATTTTTGAATTAGCGACCAGCCTTTAAAAATTATATTTCACATCAAAAAGCAGATTTTTTTGTCCCTTGGAAATTCAAAAGTTCTGCCAACACTGAATGCACATTTCCCCATGACACTGAGCAGCTGGCCCCTTCGACGGGGCGGGCACTTTCCATTCACCCGCCTCCACCTGACCCAATTCGTTTATTTTGCTCATTCACGTTACCTCCCAGGCAGTTGGAAACATTTGAGTCTTGAGGCCTGGGCTAGTTCAGACTCCTCATTATGTTGTTTGGCTATAGAGTTAAACCCATTCCCTGGCAGTAATCACTCACACCTTTTGTACCCTGTACGATTTTATTGGTCTTCTCTCTGTGTTGTTATTTTAAGGTCATTCATGCGAACTTGTCTGTTTGGGGGGCTGGGAATGCAAAGAGGAGTTAGACAGAGCTCCTGCCCTGAGGAAGGTCATAGTATAGGCTTTCTTTTTAATTCATGAAGTCTTCTAGCACCCTGATATGTACCAAATTCATGTTCAGGACCTACTTGCTGGAGTACAGTAATTACAGAATGGGGTTTGTTGTTGCAAAAACCCTAGGATAGAGTGCTGGCCCACCATTTATTGCTCATTTAGGCAATTTGTGCAAACACTTCTTCAGTTTTCTTGTCTGTAAAACTGGATAATCATAGTGCCTATAGGGTAAAATAAGGATGAATGACCTGAGGCTTGCACGGGGTTAGACACAGTGTTTAACACTTAATAACTGCCAGTGTATGGTAACTCTTATTATTAGGACTGCACGTGCATGCAGTTGGCACTCGGTTGATGCTTGTTGAATGAGCAAATGCATAGGTAAAATGAGCTGAATGTAAGGAATTGTGTTCAGACAGTCAAATAGCTGTCAAGGATGATGGCAGCGATAGGGTCTCCAGCAGCCTGGAGAACACAGATTTTTGATGGCTTTAAATGCTCTAGTTTTCATGAGACTAGAAGCACATGATGTGGCAGAATCACCACCCGAAGTGCTTTAAAACAGATTTACCAGTTCACCTCTGTGGAAAAACATTAACCCAAGTATAATGTATGAGTAAGTTAATATAAGATTAGGGAGCGAGGAATAACTCTCTAACAGCCTTGAAGGTACGCTCATGCTCTTGAGCCTTGAGAATGTATTCAGGACTTCAGCACTGGCCTGTGGGCTAGCCTCCCTGATGCAGCGTGTTACGATTTCTCTGTGGAGAATCACTGCAGTTGCTAAGGTGACTGCCAGAGTGGGAAAAAGCATTAGACCATTTTCCCAGGGCTTCTGGACTGCTTCCTCTTTTTACAGCCTTAAGGGACAGGCAGAGGGGAACGAATTTATTTACTTTCTGCCATCACTGTCTCATTTAATTGTTACACTGATCCTCTGAAACAATTTACTGTACAGATGACAAAACTGAAGCTCAGAGAGATTAAGGGATATGTGCCAATTCTTGAACATCTTATAAATGACAAGACCAGGACCCTGGCTCTTTCATAACTCTACGTGGCCATCCCAAACCTGCCTCACCACCTCTAGGTTTCCAGGGTGGCCATCAGCCCTTTCTTATTCCCACTCCCAAAAGGAAACTCAAGTAAAGGCCAGTAAAATGCCGAGTGAATATGCACTGCCCACTTTCTTCTTACTCATTTTCAACAGATATTTATTAAGCACCTACATTAGGCAAACATCTTGTTGCTGAGGATACAGGATAAACAAGAGTGATAAGATCCTGTCTCTGGTGGAACTGAATTCTAATGGGAAGAGATTGAAGGGAAAAAATCCAGTAAACCACTAAAGGAACAAAATAATTTCAGATAGCAGTGCTAGCAAAGAAACGAAACAGGGTGATTTGACAGAAAGAGACCAGGGAGAAGGTACCGTAGATTAGGTGTTCAAAGAAGTTTTTATGGAGGTCACTTCTGAGCTGAAACCTGATGAACAAAGGAGCCAGCCGAGCAGAAACGGGCACGGGAGCATTACAGGCAAAGGGGGCAGGAGTTGAGACTCGAGGCTCAGCACTGGCGACTGTCAAGGAAACCCACTTTACCTTCTAGACCTTTTTTTAATGCAATGCTCGTAACAGTGGAGCATGTTTCTGAGTTGTAATCTGAGTGATAATCAATACTACATTGTCTGACATTATTTTTTCTGGGTGTTTTGGCAGTGGGGCTTGTCATCTTACTTCAGGAAGGCTGTGGTCTATAGAAGTCATAGAGGCAAACTGGCTTTAGAAAGAGAGAGGACACAAAGCGTTTACATCTGTTTCCTGGTGGAGAACCACTTGCGACAGGCCTAGCCTGAGGAGGTCCACACTGCATTCAGGGATGGTAAGGACCCAGATACAGCCAAGTGTGCAGGAAATCTTCAGAAGCCCCAGTCACACGGACATTGCTCAGACACGTAGGAAGGGAGCCACTGGAGAATGTGAACATTTGTTATGGTGCCAAATGGGATTATTCCTGGGATGTCTTTGGTTATTACAAGGGAAAATTCTAAAACAACAAAGATGAAAATAATTTTTGTATAGTTAAGTATGGGCTAAATACATGGCATAAAATAATTTAGGGAGTAGGAGTAGAGGAATGTCATGAATTCAAACAAGGGTCAAGTGGAATAAATTTTAAAACAAACAAAAAAATCACTGCCTAGGACTTCTGGTCAAGCTATAGGCATAGGTAAGCATGTTCATCTCCATGCACAATTAGAGCAAAATAACAACTAGGCTACAAAACAAGTATCATCCAGATTTGTCAGAAAATCAAGCTGTATGGAGGTCTGACAACCAAGTATTTAAAGAAGCCCCACTCATCCAGACAGGTGCCTTTTCTGCAATAGGCCATGCTCCTAAGACGGAGTCAAAGCAGCTCTACCTGATACACAGGCACAAACACAGGAAGGCTGCCAAAATCAGGAGACAAAGAAATATGGCCCAAATGAAAGAACAGAACAAAACTCCAGGAAAAGAATTAAATCAGATGGAGATAAGCAACATATCAGATGCAGAGTTCAAAACACTGGTTATAAGGTGCTCAAAGAAATCATTGGGTACTGCAACAGCATGAAGACGACCCAGGCAGAAATGAAGACTGCATTCAACAAAATAAACACAAATTGACAGGGTACCAACAGTGGAAGGGATGAAGCTTAGAATCAAATCAATGATTTGGAACATAAGGAAGAAAAATACTCAATTAGAACAGCAAGAAGAAAAAAGAATTTTAAAAAACTAGGATAGAATAAGGAGCCTCTGGGACATCTCTTAACATACCAGCGTCTGAATCATAGGGGTGCCAGCAGAAGAAGAAGAGGAGGAGACAGAAAATGAAAATTTACTTGAAACAATAATGAAAGACAGCTTACCTAATTTGGTGAAGGAAATAGTCATGCAAGTCCAGGAAGCACAGAGAGTCCCAAACAAGTTGGACACAAAGAGACCCACACCAAGACACATCATAGTTGAAACGCCAAAGGTTAAAAGTAAAAAGGGAATCTTAAAAGCAGCAAGAGAATAGAAGTTAGTTACCTACAAAGGAGTTCCCATAAGACTGTCAGCTGATTTCTGAAAAGAAATTTTGCAGGCAAGAATTCAAAGTAATGGAAAGCAAGGACCTCCAACCTAGGTTACTCTATCCAGCAAAGCTATCATTTAGAATGGAAGGGCAGATAAAGTGCTTCCCAGACAAGAGAAAACTAAAGGTGTTCATCATCACCAAGCCATTATTACATGAAATGTTAAAGGGACTTATATAAGAAAAAGAAGATCAAAATTATGAACATTAGAATTGCAACAAATTCACAACTAGCTACAACTGAATCTAAAAAACCAAGCAAACAAGCAGAACAGAAACAGGATCATAGATATGGAGATCATTTGGAGATCAGCTGGGAGGGGTAAGGGGAAGAATGGGGGAAAAGGTGGAGGGATTAACAAGTACAAATTGGTAGGTACAGAATAGACAGGGGAAGGTTAAGAACAGTATAGGAAATGGAAAAGCCAAAGAACTTCCATGCAAAACCTATGGACATGAACTGTGGGGGGCGTTGCAGGAGGGAGTGGGGGTACCGGGCAGATAGGGGCAAAGGGGGAAAATTTGGGACAATTATGATAGCATAATCAATAAAAATATATATATTTTTTAAATCACTGCATAGACCTATGTTTCCCAACCTAGAATTCTGAAAGTAGTAGCAGGAATTAGAAAGCTATTTGCAGTATTTCAAAAATATGAATGTATAATAAGGCTGTACAGGCTATTGTTTATTTCATGTTCTTTCAGATCATTCTTTTGTTGGTTTATTCAGTATTTCAACAAATAATGAGTTATCTACTGTGTGCCAGGTCTGTGCCAAGTGCTAGAAATTTTTTTCATGGCTACAATAGGGATCCGTGTTGTTGAGACATTTTAACCACTTGTGGGGCAAAGAGACAAGTAAGTGAATAATTACAAAACAGTATAACATGTCCTGACAGAGGTTTATGGAGTACTTTGAGACATCCAAAGGGTTGGGGAAATGCTAATCCAGCTGGGGCTAGGGTCTTGGAAAGCTTCCTGGAGGAGATAATTACTAAATCTAAGTTTACAGGGCATGTATAAATTAGCCAGATGGGTCCAAGGGAATGATAATCTTGGCAGAGAAAAGATCATATACTTATATGTAAGGCTTTTAATTCAACAGAGTACTTATGCATTGTATCAGAATCACGTTCACTCTTGAGTAAGAGAGAACTCTGGTGTCGGCAGTTTAAGCAAACAGGTTTGTCCGTTTCACACGCGCGTTTGGAGGATGGCGACTGCCTGCCGGCGTAAGTTCAGGGCCTGATGTCAGTACTGCCTCGTGTCTATCAGATCCCTGAGCTTTTCCTCTATGCTTGTTGTCTTGTGATTTAAAAAGGCCTGTAGCTTTCGGCAGCATATACATTTTCAAGAATGAGGGAGAGTTCAGAAGGGGCACATCTCTATTAATCAGAAAAGTAAACACTTTGCTAATGAACACCCCCTCAAAGCCAGAAGACTTATGCTTCTGTGTCATGGGCTTGAACTTGGCTACATGCACCCCCGCCCCCCAGGGTAGAGCAAGGAGAGTAAGCCGGAAATGACTAAGTCAGCCAACCAATAATATCTGCCAATACATTTCATTTCACGTGGTCCTCTTAACAAGCCCCTGAAAAAGGAAGAGCAGGTTTTATTAGCTCTCCTTATGAAAGAAGAAACTGAGATTTGTAGAGCTAGGCGATGCCTAAAATCACAGAGCTTTATTTAGTGATAGCAAAAAGAAAAGCAAAAGCTAATGTTCAATCTCCCGTTTGACCACCACATTTTCTCCTAACAATCGATTTTAGTGCCCATGCATATGAGGTAGATTAAAATCGCCATGATCTGAAAAGCAGGGGGGTGGGGGGTTATTTGTGTTCTCCTCCTGTGTGAAATGGCTGAACAGAAAAAAATAAAAGTTCATGTTCACTGTGTGCTTATTGTACACCGGACGCCCTGCCAAGCACTTCACGTATATGCTTTCACTTCCTCCTCATACAGTCCTGCAGGTGAGCCGCCCCGATTTTACAGGTGGGCACTGTGCGGTGTGAGGAGGTACTGACAGACCTGCTCTGGGTCACAGAGCTAGCACGTGGCGCAGCCAGGACTCAAACCTCAGTTCTCCAGAATGCCAGCCTAGTGCTCTTCTTGCCTTGTCTGCATTTAAACTGTCATAACCGTCTCCCTGGGGCTCCATCTGGTGATTGTGCCTTCTCACTGACAGTGCCTAGAGCCCACGAAACCACCCCTTGCCCCCATTACTCCTTTCAATTTATTTGACACACTCCTGTTTCTTCGTTATTGCTTTTATAGACACAGAATCCAGCAACACATTATTTCAAATGTCCTGCCATCAGGAATGTAGTTCCTTTCATTGCAGTAGCACTGACCATCACGAATACATTTCGTATCCGTGCAGATGTCACTGTGTTTTCGATGCTCCATTCTGATTTATGTTGGAGAATGAACACTTAAAGTATTGCCCAGCCTCCTATTACTCCAGAGGAAATGAGGGACACCATGTGCGTGTGCATATGTTTTTGCATTTATGCAGCAAATGGAATGTTTTGGTCAGAATGAATTGTGCATCTGAAGTGAGAGTCTGGCCCCATCCTGGAAGGGCACATCAGAGGTAATTTGCTGTGCATATCGGCAAACTTTTGCAAGCAGGTTTTTTGTGAATGGGTGTTTAGGCTGAGTTAATGGGCATAAATTATAGTCAGATTTCATTAGAATGGAAAGAGGGGAAAGCCTTTATGGTTGAGGGGTCCAGCTTTCGGGGTGCCCCAAGAGGTCTCGTCTGCATCTGCACAGCCAGCAAGGTTGCTGATGTGCCTGGTGCCATTATCACCCACACACTGGCACAGCCTTTGTGAGGCTGAGGGTGAATAGTTGGAGGCCCAGCAGGGAGCAGAATTCGCTCTGTTTGGGCTTAGGGATCTGAACTGGTACTCATGGCCAGAGTCTGCCTGTGAAGTAGTCGGATGTAATCAAAGGTTCTGAAATGCCAGACTGTGGGAGGAGGCGGATACTTTGTAGAGAGGCTGGGGATAGTCAGCTATCCAAGAAATGGTCTCTCCCATGTTTGAAACAATATGTGGGCCGTAGTGCTGTAGACGTTTAGCCTGTCTATCTAAACAGGATTCTTGGGATGAAATCTTTTTAGATATATCTACGCCAAACATACGCTTTTCAAGGCTTGGAATCTCAGAGGTTAAAAGGTACTTGGAATATCACCCGTAAGACTAAATATTATGAATCCTCATTCAAGGGTTCTGGAAATTTAAAAGGAGGCAATGTGGTGGTTTATAGAATGTGAAAGTATCCTACTAAATTTCTATAAAATCCTACACTTTTATGCCACATCTATTTCAGCTAAATCTTTTAAATATGTAGGAGTTATCTTTAATAAAAGTTGGCTACACAGTTTAGGATTACTGACTCAGTAACTACAAGGCAATTACAGAAAGAATAGAAGTTGCAGACTGAATTTAGAATGGGCATGCCTTTGTGTGTGTGTGAGAATGTGTGCATGCACACATATGCAGTGTGCACACGTATCCGTGAGTCTGGAAATGTTTTGGTTGTTTAACTAAAAAGGGCACAACCCCTTCTAAAATTTGGCTTAGGAGAGAGGGAAATTTCTCTCTATAACTCTGAGTGATCTTAAATTGCAACAGCATTTTGTTGCTTAAAAATCTACCATCAGAAAACTAGCCTGTGGAATTTCAGTATCTGTCCTTTTGTCTCACAGGGAGTGTTGCCCCCTCTGAGTCTCTGAGCCTTAATTTTTACAACGTGCGTCATCACCTGACTCTTCCGCCAGTATCTGAAAAACAGGCCTGAAAGAACTAGTTTTCCAAATCTCCCTAGAAAGACCAGTGCAGTGACCTTAAAGAAGTTATTGTTCTTTGCTTCCTCCATGCCAAAAAGCTATTAACACTTGTCCTGTACTGAAAAGCTTACTAGTTTACAGGAAATTATGTAGAACCAAATGTACTATTTGGGAGATTAGGTGAAACACAGATGAACCTAGCTCTGAGTTGAGTCTCTGAGTCCCATATTCTCTATGATTGCAAATTCAAATGGCAGTGATGCTCACGGTAGCTGCTAAAAGAAAACAGCAAGAGGCAAACGCTTTCAGCTGTCAGCATGCCTGGGCAGTCTGCCTCATGGCTCACCCCTTTCCTCAGGGCTGGTGACCAGAGGCGCATTTTCTTTCTCCCTGGGACTAGGTTGGTCTTGCTTCAACAGAAAAGCCTTTCTGAAAAGGATGCAGAAGTGAGAGTAAAGATGGAAGCTGTCTGTCGCTGCGTTGGTGGATTTCTGTGGACAGAGAGCAGATGATACAGTTACCCCCAGAGCAGCTTTGACTCAGAAGTGCAGGAGACCGAAACCTAAGAAGTACCTCTAGGTCTCTGCATCCCTGTTGGGGTCTCAGTGAGTAGCCTGGACAAGAACCCAGTATCAGACTGATTCTCCTGTTCACTGCTGTGTGCTCAGTTACGCTGCCTGAAAGCCTGGGAACCAGCCCAAACTGCCCTCCCGAGGAGGTGCCCATTGTAAGAGAGTTCCTCCAACAATGTGCCTTCAGGGCCCTGTGTAACAAGGAGCAAAGCATTTGCATTAATTCATCCTACACTTGTTTTTCGACTTTTAAAATACTCAGCGTTCCTACCATATGCATATACAGTGTAAGTTTCTAGTCTTAAAATGCCGTGCTTGTAGTCTAAGATGATTGAACATCCAGGGAAGGGGCCAGCCCAAGAGAAGATGGTTCTCTCTGTCCTGACCTCAGGTCGTCTGTGCTTTCCATGGCCGTTCTTCTGCTGCAGTCGTTCATAGCCGTGAGACAAACTCAAGACTTAAACACTTGCTTTCAACATAATAAATTGCACCAACTGAATGAGAACAAGTTGATGATGCCAGACCTGTATGTATTTTCCAAAACTGTTTCTTTGAGATAAGACAGAAATTACAGTGACAGTTGTCATTTATAAAGTATTTATTCCATGTTGTGCCAGATCCAATATTAAGGACCTTCGTGAGATATTTTATTTAGTGTCACGACTACTGTATTACAAGATTTAGTGAAGTCACTAAAACTCAGAGAGGAAGTGGCTTTCCCAAGGTTACATGATCACTTATCTCGGCTTCCGGCCCTTGCCTTTGCGATGGGTACTGACAGCTGTGAGACTGAAGAAAGATCCCCTAAGAGGCCCTGTCAGCCCACCGAAGATAGACAGGTTCACTCTCCCTCCAATCAGGAGGACAGGGCTGGGCACTGTGCCCTACAGGCCACCCACACGCGTACCTAATTACCCAGGAGTAGCAGCCGCTGACAGGTGGGTCAGAAGGACGCAAACTGGGCAAGGACTCAGAGCCCAGCTCAACATTCGTTCTGCTAGGAAGAGCATAGGCTTTGCAGTTGGACGAACCTGGGCTCCAGATGTGGTCAGGTGACTGACCCCTCTGAACCTGAGCTTCCACGTCTGAAACAGGAGTCATGGTGTCTCCTTCACAGACAAGCAGTGCAGATGGGACGAGAGAGAACATACAAGTACCTGTTGTAATACATGCTATTGAATAATTTTTTTAAATACATAATTCCTTGGTGGGAATGCAGATGGGTTTAGCCACTGTGGAAAGCAGTATGGAGTTGCCTTAAAAAATTAAAAATGGAACTGCCTTTTGACCTAGCAGTCCCACTTCTGGGAATATAGCCAAAGGAACCCAAAACACTAATTTGAAAGAACATACACACCCCTCTGTTCCCTGCAGCATTATCTACTGTTGCCAGGATTTGGAAGCAGCCCAAGTGCCCATCAGCAGGTGTGTGGATAAAAAAGCTGTGGGACATTTATGCAATGGAATACTAGTAGGCAGTTAAAAAAGAAAAAAACCTTACCTTTAGAGACAGCATGGATGGACCTAGACAGTATTATGTTAAGTGAAATAAGCCAGTCAGAAAAAGACAAGTACCATATGATTTCACTTATATGTGGAATCTAATGAACAAAATAAACTAACAAAACGTCTATTAAAGAATTGCACAACCAAAACCTATATAATTTTATTAGCCAATGTCACCCAACTAAACTCAATAAAAATTAAGAAAATGAAATACATAATTGCCTAGAATGTCTTCATACTGCGTCTGTGTTAGCAGACGCTCTCCCAGGCACCCGGAAGTGCTGCGGCCCCAGCAGGAGAACACTTGCAAGATGCAGGTGTTCTTCAGTCCCCAAGGCGGCCCCTCCTTAGGGCCAGCTTGGCTTCTTATGGCCTGTTTTTCCCTCACGATAGGAGGCGGGCTGATGCCTTCTCTTCTGGCCCCCCTGTCCTGTGTATGGCTCTCCCCAAAGCATTCTCTCACCTCCCTTTTGTGATTTCCTTAAGTGCTTTTAATGGCTGCTTGACACCAGAAAGACATTCCCAGCGGGCACTCAGTTTGTAACTGCTGCTTGTTGCTTGCTGTGAACTCGTGGCTGACCTCTGGGAAAGCAGCGGGCACTGGAGGAGGGTCAGGCTCTGCTGCAGCAAAGCATGGGGATGGTCCCTGATGATGGGTCCCTGAGCAGCAGGCAGGCAGCTGAAGGATGGCTGCAGGGATTGCTTTCACCTCTGCCACCTCTGTCCTATGTGTCTAGAAGTGGAATAGGTAGAGGATATGACACAGGTAAACTCCAACACTCTTAAGCAACACCAGCCAAACACAAAGCAGAACAAAGGTGAAGATGATAAACAGAGGGCAGCTCCCTTTCAGCAGGGCCTCTGTCACCACTGTGAGGATACATGCAAGGCCCTTAGGGGTGTCCTGCATCCCTGAGGGCCAAACACACGTTACTGCTTGGCCTGTCCCTGGGGTCCTAGGCCCTGTTTCTGTCTTCATCAGGGGAAGGGGATTGGGGTATAAGAAATGGGGGAGAGGGATGGAAACCCCTTACAATGACACATCACAAACCTTAGACACATGCTGCTCATCAGGATTGTTAAGTGGTGAGTCACAGCACATGCCCTGGAGCAGCAGCAGCTGGCCGGCAGGAGAAGGAAAAGCCAAGCATCACACTGGGTTAATAGGGCCACAGGAGACCCTTGGTGACTGGTGATCAATGCCAGGGAAATGGATCACAACATTAAGTGCTTCATGCCCAGTCTCATGTGACTTTCTTGGACATTATGGGCCTTTGCCCCAAGCCACACAGCCAGGACCATATGAAGAGGCTTCCAGTGCTCCCCACTATTCACAGTCTCCACCTTGAACTCTTCACCCCTGCTCACCTGGTGCTCCACTTCCTAGCCTTCCCAGGCCTTCTGAAGTTCACTCTTTCTAGTGAATTATCCTGTTTTTGGACGTGGCTCACTGCTCAAGGCTGCTCTTTGCCGGCTCTGACTCCAGCCATGCCTCCATGGCAATTGCTCACACATATGCTCTTCACTAGGCTGCTTCTAGCTCTCACCTGGCCTCCCTGGCCCTCAGTGTCCTGCCTGTCTCCCACCCCCATGATCAGTGTAACCTCTGAGTTGCCCTTGGTCCTACAGGGGGGACCCGGACTCTGAGTCTGATAGGTGGAAGCTGTAGGCTCGAAGGCTGGCTATGAGCTGGGTAGAGAAAGAAGAAGGATACCGATACTCGAGGCTGGGGCCATAACAAGAAAGTTCCTTGTTATGACTTGGTAACAGCTGTTCAGACCGTCAGTTGTGAGGGAGGAGTTTAGATTTCAGGATTATCTGTGTGTTTCAGTGCTAGTACTGTGCTTTGCCAGGGAGGAGTCAGAATGAAGGAGAGGAAACAGAGCCCCTAGGGCCGAGTTCTGGCAGATGCCCCGACTCCTTCTGCGCTCCTCCTCCAGGCCGTGCTCAGTCTCTGTGCCAGGCCGACCTGAGAGTCTGGCTCTGACCCTAGTCAGTGTCCTTTCCAGCCATGCTGTGACCACTCAGGCCAATTAAAATTAGTCAGAGCTAAGTGGGTGATCATCTTGCATTTCACGGACCAGTATCTCCTGCCTTGGTTGCTAGGCCACACAGTTCATCTAACCCCCTCCCTGCCCCGTCTCCCCACCCCCTTCAGTGGGCAAGAATAGGGCAGGGTCAGTGGTCAGAGGCCTGCATCCCGTCGGGGCTCAGAGCACTGGCAGAAACCAGACTCGGGTTGTGACACCCCAAAATGGTGATGGCAGGCGGTGAGAGACGTGACATAAGTAACTGTATGGTGCTACACGTTTCACAGTGAGCACATCACCTCATTACGTCGCACACCTTACGCTCACACAGTGTTGTGTGTCAGTTATATCTCAACAAAGTGGAGGGGAAGAAACTAGACTTCGGAGAGACTGGAGAAGCGGTTTGGGAAGGAAATGAGCTTCCATTCTCCATCTGAACATGAAACAAGTAGTTCCGTAGGCTTTTCTTAAACTTCTGTAACAGAATGATCCTCTTCAGAAGTGGCTTTCTTGTCTCACAGCAAATGTTTTGTTTTAACTCAAAAACAACCCCTAAAAGAATCTCTCATCTTTTCCCCAGTGTGGTTAACTGAAATGCTTATTTTTGTTGTCATTCCCTCCCTCCTACCCCTCAGGGCCGGGCTGAGTGAAGA
The DNA here is from genome assembly GCA_004024845.1 of Tonatia bakeri. Lineage (NCBI taxonomy): Eukaryota > Metazoa > Chordata > Mammalia > Chiroptera > Phyllostomidae > Tonatia > Tonatia bakeri. The sequence continues at coordinate 96,264 of PVIA01002077.1, read as the reverse complement.
CTGCAGTGGAATGTTTTTAGTAGTGAGGGGTGGGGAAATCGAGAGATCTCTACATGTGTTACTGACTTCTCATGCTGGAGTTGAAGAGCCACCGGATGTAGTTATTCTTCTGTGTAACACCTAATTCCGGTTGGAACTCTGGCACGAGAGCCTCAGCAGTCATCCAGTTGAGGAAGGAAGAAGGGACGGAACAATGCGTAGTGTAAGTCTGGGACATGCCGGCTCTGTCTCACCCTTTCATGAGAAAAGCCATCACTTACTGAGCCTTTGCCCCATCCCGTAAACTTGTACATTCATAAAGAATCTGTGACTCGTGGAGTCTGGCTTACAAATGAGGAAACCGGGGCCCAGTGGAGTAAGTTTTGCCTGGGGGAACTTAATCAGTAGTGAAAGGACTGGATTCGAACCTTGGTTTGTCTGTGTTCTCCCTGTTCCTCTCTGTCCAGAAGCCAGGGCGAGAATCTCACAGCGGGGAGCCCACCAGATCGCCGACAGATGCCCCTCGGCCACGCAGCCTGACAAGGTGCCTGGGCCTTCCTCAGCAACAAGGGAGACACCCTCCTGGTGCCCTTTGGGCTGCTTGGGTGGCCTGCTCTGGCTGGGCCCTGTCACTGGGCCGGTGGAGAACAGTTGCTTTCCAGGTATCATACATCGGTCTTAACGGCATCTGGTTTATGTTGGGACCGAACCATAAACAGGTTCTTCTGCAGATGGATGAAACAGGTCTGAAGGGGCAGGACTGTGTCATTTGAGTGTGACAGCAGAGGTGGCTTCAGGAGAAACTGGGAGGAAGGCAGAACAGTGTCATGAGTGATGTCTGCCTGCTCCCTGCAGCGCCCTGTGTTTACATCTTAGTCCTGACCCCGTAAGATGATCACTTTTCTTTCCCCAATAACATTCAATCATCCACCTCATCCCGTCAGCTTCTGGAATTACAGCTGGCTTACCCCAGAACTCATCTGCACTCAAGTGGCTCACGGTGCTCCTGTAGGCTACTCTTGTCCTATAGTACCTGCCGAGTTTTAACTGTAGGAGCTCAGCCAGAGCAGTGCAGCACCTTAGACTAGAGGAGCAACTTTGACAAGGTCTTTGGGCATTTTAATGGCTGTCGGGGAGATCTTTTGAATGTGACAAAGGCCGGGCTGCTCTTCACATGAAGTCACGTTGGATCTCCGTTGCTGCTTCCAAGGCCTGGGGCAGCCCTTTGATCCAGAGCAGTGGCTTTGTTCAGTCTTGAGACTGGATGGAGGCCTGACGTGTTCTGTTCCTCTCTTCTCTGCTTTGGCTCTCCTGTGTGGCGTGTTCGTCATCCTCTGTGTTTCTGGGTCACCTTCTTCACTCCGACAGCACTGACCTGGAATCCAGGGCGAGCCTCTGGGGAAGTTGGCGGAATGTAGATTGACGTGGTGTTCATCTCCCCGGCCATCTGCATCAAGCAGCCTTCTTGGGGTAGGGGTGGGGGGGCGCAGGGAGAGTGCAAATTCCTGCAGTCTGGACCTGCTGGCTGTATCATGAATTTTTGGAATATTAGGGGTAGGGATAGCTTTCTTGCTTTCTCTTGTTTCCTAGGGAGACTCATAACAAGAATGTTTACTGCAAGGGCAGAGATAGGACAGAGTCATAAAACACGCAGGAAATCAGGCCCTGGTCCGAATGGTTCCCTTTTACAAGTGTCCACTCCATAATTACACTCATCTCAGAGAAAACGTGCTGGCACGGATGCCTGGGTTGTTAATTCGGCACAAGAAACTACCTTCTAGTTTGCTGTTTCCCCTACCAGAGCCCTGTCACTGTCCCTGGCATGGGCCTTAGCCCCTTGGACAAGTGAGTCTGGCTTTGGCAAAGAGAGAGCCCCTGGAGGTGCTGGGGAGCAGGCACCTCTCCACTGCAGACCACCAGGACCATCCGTTGGCACCTGTGTTACTGTTACGAGTCTCAGACTTGCACCGATGATATAATCACATTTGAGCAGCCTGAGGCCTGCCTGCCCCTGACACGGGCTTTATATTGAGTTACCATTGTGTGTTTGTTTTCCCTTTCTCCCTGAAACATCTGTTTGTGCTGCCTTGGGGAGTGTCTGGGTATATTAAGCACAGCCCTCGCTCACATTTTGGAGTGCTGGCAGTGTGGCAGACACCATGTGGAGCCTGGCAGTCTTCTCATCTCCTGTTCTTGCCCATGCATGGCCCCCATCTTCCGAGCAGACATTTCAAGCACGACCCACGGAGATGAGCATTTGGAGCTGTGACGAGCCACTCTTTCTGCCAGGGTACCCTCTCGCACCGTCTCCAGCCATTCCAAACTTTCCACAGCAGCCTGGACACACCAAGCCGTCACCTTGTCAGGAGCTTGTCCAAGCTGTTCCCTCCTGCTGGCTGGCCTCCTTCTGGCCCCTAGTCTTCCTGGAAAATGCCAGTCCGTCTGCTGACATTGAGCAGTGTGTCTTCTCTGACTCTGTAGGTGAATCCACCACTTCCCTCATACCACAGACTACATTTCTGGCCAGACTGTAAGCCCTCAAGGGCGGGAGCCTGTCCGATTCCCCCCTGGGTCCCCAGCACTGGCAGGTGACCAGGGCACAGCCCCGTGAGGTGAAGGAGAAGCTGCCCACTTCGGGATGGGAGCAGCACACAGGCGGCTGACCTGGGTCGGCCCTCGCTGCTCGTTAGTCAGTATGCGAGGCAGGTGACGTTTGGTTTCTCATCCAGCAGGCAACCCTAAGAGGCAGAGTCGGATATTTCCCCCTCCTAACGTGGCCCCCAGCACACACGTGCCCACCATCCTCTTCCCCAGCATCCTGCTTCATTGTCTTTGTAGAAATCCCCCCCCCCCCCCCCCCGCAGTTGTCGATCTGTGGACTTATTTGCTAGTTGTCTCCTTCACGAGGAATTTAAGCTCCATGACGACGGGGGCCTTGGCAGTTTTGTTCACGGCTGTGATGCCAGCACCAGTACGGTGCCTGGCGCACTGTTGGCGCTCCGTAAACTTACGAAAGAGTGAGCGAAATGATGCCTGTGTTTCAGGTGAGGAGCCTAGTGAAGGCTTTGAGAGGTTCAGTGGCCCTGCCAGCCTTATAGCTCAAAGGGCTTGGGTGGGAATCCTGGTCTCAACGTGGAAATGTACAGTCCTAACCCATTAACCCATTGCACTGTCTCCTTTCGGTGTGCTCCCAGTAGAAAGATCGTAGCGCTCCTAGGAGAAAAGTCTGCTTTCCTACAAGACAGTTTCTGCCTTGAAAGTCAGCTTCCCATACTTTCCACTTTTCCTGCTAAATCCCTTCCCAATCCCAGGCCAATCCCAGGTTGTGAGAGATACTGTGTGCTGGCCACCAAATGCATCCTAAGTGCCACCAGGCTTGCTCCTGAACACTGGGGACAGAGTGGTATGTGAGAAGCAGGTTCAGCCTCCAAGGAGCTTAGGTGGCAGGTGTGACATTCACGGTGCAGCCACACGGAGGCCTGCTAAAACCCCGGGGCCCTGGAAGCTGCTGGGGGAAGCAGGGATCCAGCAGACCAGTTCATCACTGGTGCCCTGATGGCAGACGAGGGGCATCGCATCGACTGTAGTCAAGTTCTCTTCTTTAGTAGGGGGGAGTGAAAATCAGCCACAGCTTTGAAAGAAAGTTTCTCTGCAACCTAACTAAAAGTGAGACCCAGGTGCCTCACACCTTAGGATAAAGGAGATAGAAATTGAAACCGACGTGTGACCCAAAGAGACTCTGTCCTAAGTCCAGGGGAAGGGTCTTGGTCGCGGGCCCTCCATGTGAGCGTGTTTGTGGAAACCCACAAGAACCAAGGTGAGAATCTGAGGAAACCGGCTCCTGCCCTGCAGCCAGCTTACTTCAGGAAAGTCACAGACTGGCTGTCCTTGTGAAAATGGAAGACACCCAGCTGTGCCTTTGTGGAAAAGAGGCAACTGGGATCCCCTATAGCAGGGAGAAAGCCTTCTAGTAATTGGTGTCCAGACCAGGGTTTGAATCTGCCAAGGCCTTGGAAAAGTCTTTAGCAAGCCAGAGGGTTACCACCTGTGCATCTGGTGATGAGGCATTCCCAGTAACCTGGCTGGATAAATGCAGCCAAGCTGACTGCACACGCCCTCTCGCGTGCTGCCTGCACTCATCACTGAGTCCCTCTGCCCAGGGTTAAAAGCAAGGGCCAGGCCTTGCTTGTAATGCCAGCTCTGCCTAGCTGTGGAACTTGGGATATCACTTCATTTCTCTGCTTCTCATTTTCTCCATCTGTAAAATGGAGTGTTAATGCTTTTACACAAGATGATTATGAAAACTGAATGCAAAAATATTGGTGATATGATTAGTTCCGTGCCCACCAAATAATAATAATAACATGCATTTAACGAGTACTTCTGTGTGTCATCATCCTCATCTTACAGAGGTGGAAACTTAGAGCCATCTTGCCCAAGTCCAACTGCGCGTGTGTGCTGGAATAGTCTTGAAGCCATGTCTCTGACTGTTTGTTGTGTGCTGTTTCCTCTGACACCCCCCCCCAATAACTGAGCTGTCTCACTTCCGCCTCCATCCTCAGCTGACGTTTCATCTGAGAGAAGGAGGGAGCAATGAGGAGGTACCCCTTCACTTCCATCTTGGCCTGCATGCCTTGATACCATCCTCGCTTCTCTCCCTCCATGGACCATTAGGGTGAGGGTGGGTAGTTAAAGTTTTGGAATCCAAGCCTTGAGCACAGTTCACAGCTGGATTGAGCAGGGTTGGAAGTTGCCAAAAGTGCAGCTGTTTATAAAGAAGCCAGATGAGAACATTTCCTCTTGGCAGTAAATTGGTTCTTCAGGCTTCCTTGCTTGGGGAGGGCTGGACATGAACTTGCTTCTGCTTTGCCCTCAGTCATATAGAACTCCTTGTTCATCAAACACACACATTCTTTACCAGTAAGGCTTAGCCATCTGTAGGAGTAATCATTGCTTATGTACCTCATTTTAACCCACGCCTGGTGCCCCCACTGGTTATATATACCTGGTATTTGCAGGGACAGTTAGGAAAAAATGGAGCCGGGGTTCACCTGTAGAAGTAAGCTATTCATGAGATTACTGAGCAGTATCTCTAAGACCAGCAGGCTGCCCACTGTTTGCCTGGGATGCTTTGGAGGTTTCTAGAACAGTAATATATTATGGGATTGTTCTGATCATTCACTTGTCCATTCATTCAAAAAGTATTTGTGGCAGCTTCACAGGTGCCAGGCACATTATCAGGCACTGGTGACATAGTGGGCAACAAAATAGTTAAAGACCCTCACCATCTCAAAATAACTTTAGATAGTTATCGGCACTGGGAAGACAAGACAACAGTCTAGTGCAGTTAGGGGTGGGGTGGGCACTCTAGGTTGCTCGGTCGGGGAAGGCCTCTGCGAAGGTGACGTTGGAGCTGAGACCTGAATGTCAAGGAGCCCGTCAGTCTAAGCTGTGATGGGAAGAGCTTTGAGACAGCATAGCATGTGCAGAAGCCTTATGGCAAGAACACGCTCTGCTTATGTGAGGGACAGAAATAAAGTCACTGTGCTTGGGAGGTGGCATGAAATAGCTCAGAAAGGTAGTCAGGGGACAGTCGTGTAGAGAGGTGTGGGCCATGGGCTCTATTCTAAGGTCGTAGGAAGCCAGTGAAGAATTTTTAAGTGGGGCAGTAACATAATCCATTGTGCAGCTGAAAATATGTCTGTGAATGCTGCTCGCAACTGAAACAGAAGTGAAGGGTAGAGCGGGAAGTCACTGGTCAAAAGGCAAGTGGCGTGGGGAAGAGGAATGGACGGACGCGGGCAGGCTGTGCCGTGGGGGTCCACGGGACCTGCTGGTGGGCCCAATGGGAGAGGGAGGCGGTGCTTCCAAGGTTCTGAGCGCAGTGTTGGCACGTATAAACCACTTAATAAATGGCTGCTCTTCGCTGGCATTGTTAACAGATGGCTGTTATCAAACATCAAGGGAATAGGCTTGAGAGGGAATCGTGAACGCATCCGCATGGCAGCCGGGCGCCTGCAGGGCCAGTGCCGCAGCCCTGCTAGCTCTTTGGTTACCAGCTGGGGTTCTTAGAGAAGACGGGGCTTGCAGGCCTGACGGTGGACTCAGGAGCCAGAGATTCTGACTCCCAGTTCCTCTTACGGTGCCGTCAACTCCCTGTATGACTTTCAGCCTCTTAGCTTTCATTTCTTGGTGTGATGTCCCTAAATGACTATAACATGTATTGTGTATTTTCTGCACGCCAGCAGCATGCCAAGGACCCTGTACATTAATCCTCACTTAACCTTCCCAGCAGCTCTTCCAGGCAGGAACACCAAACTCAGGATCCCACAGCCAGTAAATGGCAAAGCTGTGGCATAAACCTCGTGCTCCTAACTCTTAAATCCACATCCATAACGCTCCGTGACACGGGAAGTAGCACTGGGTCTCGAGCGTTGGTAGGCTTCCAATTTCCAACTTTCTGCAACTTCTGGATCTCAGTTCAAGGTCATCATGGGACTCAAAGCCACTAAGAACTAATCTGGGACACGGTAAAAAAATAAAAAATAAGTAAAAGCTTGCCATTCACACAGAGATTGGAGACTAGCGTCGAGAGTGTGTGTATTGATCCCTTCTCTGTCTCCCTGTGGTCACTTGTAAGATACAGAAGCTGCAGCAACAGGCAGTTTGAAGTCCAGCCCTTTATTAAATCTTATGTTTAAGATTTCTGTGGAAGGAAACTGCTTGAAAGCAATTTGGTTTCCATTATTCACTTGCAAAATAAAAGATGAAACTAGGTCGGATGGATATCCTGAAGGTTTGGAAAGCAAACAGGGAAGGTAAACAAACCCTTGGCTATTTTCTGCTTCTGAACCCCTACCCCCTGGAGTTGCCTGGGCCCTAACGGAGCCTTTGAGAAGGTTCTCTTTAGCCCTCACGGAGGCGGGCAGTTAGGAGAAAACCATCAACGCTAGGGGAGGGAAGGAGATTGGGGAGGGCCAGTAGAAAGGCAGAGAAAACGGAAAGCCTTTTCTCTTTGTCTTACTGCCTCTGTGGCGTTTCATCTTGAAATTCAACAGGAAACTGAGAAACAACATGGAAATTATTTCAGAGAGGAGAAACACTCCCTCACAATCGCATCCCCACAGAGCCCCCGAAACTGCCCCAGGGTTGGTGAGGGTGTGGGGAGGTGGGCGTCCTCATACCTACAGGAGTCGAGATTGTAAGTGAGCATAAGACGATTCTGGGGGGGCAGCTTAACAATAATACATCCAATCCCTTTAAAAATCACATTGTTTCATGGCCGGAGAAGCATCTGATTAGAGGATAGGGGCAGGAAATATACAAAATGAGCCTGGAGCATTTTGTAATGCCTGAAAGTAAGGAGTGCTAAAAAAATGAATAAACACCACACGTCAATAGGGGAACGTCAGAGGGCCACAGTTGTTGGCCGGAAGAGCGCCCAAGGGCCGCGCTCAACGGGCTGAGCAGCCAAGGGAAGTGGTGGCGGATTGTAACCCAAAGTACAAAATAAATATCCTGAGGCCACACTGATAAAAAATAAATGGTTGAGTAAATAAACGCAGGAGAAGAGACAAATCTCACGTTCAGCAGAGTTTCAAATAATTATGTGGATGCCCTACCCGCAGCCATGAGGGGGACGTAACCCCTTGCTCCCTAGGTGTGGGTTTCTCACAGCGACTTCCGCCCACAGAGGTGGGGGGGGCGGGGGAGGAGGGGCTTTACAGAGGAGAAGCCTTAACAGACACCGCCTCAGCTAGGTGATCGAGTCAGCATGGACCGTGCTAAGTCATACTGGTAGTGCGGACCCTCGGTATTATGTGGTGAGAATGCCACTTTACCTCTAGTTTTCTAGCGGCCCATAACTATGGCCTAATCATGAGCAAAACATCAGACAACTCCCAGCTGAGAGACACTCTAAAAATAACTGGCCAGTACTCTTCAGAACTGCCACTGGAATCAAAAATAAAGTCTGAAAGTTTGTCACAGCCAGGAGGAACCTAAGGACCCACGATGACTGAAAGTAGTGTGGTGTCTTGAGTGAAATCTGGAACAGAAAAAGGATATCAGGAAAAAACTAAAGAAATCTGAATAATATATGAACTTCAGTCAATACTAATATACCAATATTGATTCATCGTAACAAATATTCTATACTAATACAAGATGTTAATAACAGAGGAAAGTAGATATTAGAACCCTCTGTATTATTTCTGTAATTTTTCTGTAAATCTTAACCTATTCTAACATATAAAGGTTTTCTGACCTTTGACCCAGGAGTTTCCCTTCTGGGAACTTCGGGGGGAAATAATTAAGAGCGAACCTAGAAATTCATCCACACGGATGTGTGTCCCAGAGGTGAGTGAACAGGCAGCAATGCTCTGTGTCCAGCCAGGGTAGGCAGAGGGAGTCCCTACAATTCGGGCACGAACCTCATCTCGCAGAAACATCATTCTTGGTGAGGAAGGCATTCCTGGTTGCTAGCTGAGTGGAAAAGCAGACCACGAAAGCACCTGTGAAATGTATATTTTCACATATGCACAGCGGGGCACAGATAGATATATTTCAGTGCGTTAACGTTGATTATCACCTGTGGATAACACCACAGATTTTGTTTTGTTTTTATAGAAGCAGTACTTTTTTGTTACAGAAAGTACAGATCAGCAAAATGGAAAAACTTACTTTTTGAATTTAGAAAAGAAAAAAGAACGCTGGAAACGATTCCATGACAATCCAACAACAGCAGCAAAAGAAGACTCAGTCCTAAATAAAGACACTCTAAGAACAGATGGGACATAGAGGCAGGCAAGTAAGCCCGCTGCCTGCTCCTTCTGTTCAAGTGCCTCCCTGTAGGAGGTGCTGCTGAGCAGGCCTGCTGGTGCCTTCCCGTCTTCCATAGACACAGGCCACCACACACGCAGGCCCACATACCCAGTGCGAGAACCGTAGCCACCTACAAAATTGGCAAGGAAGTTGTGCGGTGCATGGAAATGATCAAATTTGGTGCTGTGGTCCAAGTGTGGACCGCTAGGGACCACAGAGGCGGAGGCAGCTGCGACGGCAGAGCGAGAATCCCCACATCTGCATTCCCTTCTGTAAAGTAACCCTAACTGTACCTAGCATTTTTCCACCCAACGAAAAAACTTGCATGGACCTTCCATCTCACTGCAACAACCCTTAGAGGTAGGATGTTATTACTTGGTTTTTAAAGTGAAATTGGGCCTCATAGAACGTGAATGGCTGTCACCTCCTGGTGAGTAACTGGGGGTCAGAAGATACAGGTACACCTCTCACCTCTTAGTCAAGTCCAGGTTCATTTCTGAGGATTCTGGAATCTGCACAGTCTAGATCTACCACTTACAAGTTGTGTGCCTGGAGCAAGCGATGGAGCTTCTCTCAGCCTCAGTTTTCTTATCTGTAAAATGGAGGTGATAATACCTATCCAAAAGCTACTGTTAGAGTTTGGTGAGATAGTGTGTACAAGGGGAACCCCAAAAATACCAGAAGTGTCTTCTGGAGGGCAGGCCCCATATAGTACAGGCTTCCCCTGCTAGGTGAGTGTTCTAAGAACCCATCTGGATAAACATACCAGCTGGACTTGTTGTGAGAGACTGTGTTCAGCTTCAGTGAATTTTTTTTTGAAGACTCTTCCAGTGTGTTTGCCCATTCCATGATGGGTGATTTATGAGCACACCAGCCTACACTGCACTGAGTGTTCATTAGTTTTTAACCAAAAATGGCATGACCCCGTGGCCCCCATGTCCCCCCTCCCTGTGTACCCGATCTTTCCCTGAGCGATAATTTTTTTGTTTCCCGGGATGAAAAAGTCCTCAAAGGGAAGCGTTTTGCCGATGTGTAAGAGGTGAAACAAAAAACAGCAGAAGCACTAAAAGGCATCAAAATAGATGAGTTCATAACTGTTTTGAGCAGTGGAAAAAACATCTCAATTGGTGTACTGCATTAAATGGAAAATACTTTTGAGGTGACTGAAGTTTAAACATATAAGAATAAACAGCCCCTGGCTGGCGTAGCTCAGTGGATTGAGCACGGGTTGCGAACCAAAGCATCTCAGGTTCGATTCCCAGTCAGGGCACATGCCTGGGTTGCAGGCCATGGCCCCCAGCAACCGCACATTGATGTTTCTCTCTCTCTTTCTCTCTCCCTCCCTTCCCTCTCTAAAAATAAATAAATAAAATCTTAAAAAAAAAGAATAAACACACTTTTTTAATAAATATACTCTGGTTTGGGGGCTTCCTCCTTGTGTGTGTATTACTTAGCACAGAGCATGAAACATTAAATCAGCCCCTGTAAATACTGGTTCTTATTGAAGGAGAGAAAGACCACAGGATAAAGTGGGATGTGATCTAGAGACAGATGAGACTTCTTTCTGTCTTTCCCGTGATTTGAGTACGAAGATGCAACAAGACTAGAACCACCTGAGACTTTTTAAAGGCATTGGGGAATCATGGCACTTTTTGTTCATATCAGAGCTTATCCATCGGTCTGTACCAGGTACTGACCAAGCAGTGATATTCATCAACCTGATTTTGGGGCCCAGCCAGAAAAAAGGTGAAAGAACTCGGAATGTTGAGACCAACCGTCAGACTGGAATGGAGAGAAATGGGAAAGAAAAATGCACAGGAAGCAAGAGAGAGAACAGTAGTGGTGAGAGCTAATTAATTAGCTCAGTAAATGTCTAAGAAAGGAGCCTAGCTCTTGTCTGGTTTGGAATTTCCCTAAATCTTACTTACCACGCAAGGCATCCTAATTTCCTAATGAGGAAACTGGGTCCTAGTCACACAGCAACGCCAGGATTAGAACTCTGAAGTCCTCGCACGTTTTTCTCAGGGAACCAGGATAAACTGAGGACATTTTACCTCATGTTGTATTTATGTCTCACTTCGTTCCTCTGGTGGCAGCTAAATGTCTAAGTTCTGATGTCCTATAGCTCAGTAACCCCCTCACTTGTGGCCCAGGCTGTTGGGACAGGTGACATGGGAGACCCAGGTGGCAGCTCCGCTCTGTCTTGTGGAGTGTTGCCTGGTCTGAGTGTGGCCCACACCCCGGGTCAGCTAACCACATACTTCTAGAGCCGGGCAGCCGCAGCCTCAGATGATGAGCAGAGGCTGTCCAGTCAGCTGCTCATGTGATACCTGTGTGGCTTCATTCTCGGAGGATACTAAATCTATCTTTCTGAATCTCAGGTGATTCTGGGCTTCCTCCCTTGTTGCTAGCCCTTAATTTCTCTATCCTCCTGAGTTGAATAATCATTTTACAATAATTAATAAATAGCCAAAGACTGAGCAGATATGAGTGTTGCCAGACCAAATTAAGTTGTATTATATTCTCAGGAAGAGAAACCATTGCACTTGCAAGGTCAGAGGGCCTACCACCTCAGTTATTAACTTCCTCTTACAAGCCTGCACCTCCGGGGACGGAAGCCGAAGGTCTGAGCTGCCTGTCTGTGTGGGCCGTCTAAAAAATCATCAGGCAGTGAGACCCTCCTCAGTCTTCATCATTTATCAGCAGGTGTCTGCGGGCTCAGTGTGACTGGGGTTTGTGGCCTGCCTGTCATGCTTCCTTCAGTTTCACAGGCACCACCACCACGGGGCAAGAAGGGGTCCTCATCGGTGTGCCCAGCGGACAGGGGGCGCAGCATCCTGCTGCCCGGGGCTCCCTAGTCCCATTCTGTCCCTGGGACCCCCGCCCCCAGCCAGGGGAGTACTGAATGCCGCACCACCCTCCCAGTCGGGATGTAGCAACTCTCGGTTTCTTCGCCTAGTTTTTGTGTTCTTATGCCCCTAAAGTAATTCAGAAAAAGTTATATGCCTCCTTCCCATTTTTAAGTTAACTCCTGAAATTATATATCAAGGCTAGATAGTGGAAAGTTTGTCCCTTTCTTTCTCTTCTTTCTCCCTTCCTTCCTTCCTTCCTTCTTTCCTTCCTTCCTTCCTTCCTTCCTTCCTTCCTTCCTTCCTTCCTTCCTTCTCTCTCTCTCTCTTTCTTTCTTTCTGTAGTATGAGTTTGACATGTTTTTGTCAAAACTTTGGCACTGAAGATTTAGCATATAAAATTAGTAGATAAAATTCACTTTATAATTGGCAAAGATGGCTTTTATGATCAAGCTGTCCAGCCAAATTTGTCTTGCTTTCTGTCAGATCCAGTTCTGATTTTATTTTTCAATTCAAATAAATATAGAACAGCTTCTGTACACCTCATGACAACCATCTCACTTCTAAAATACAAATTTTTAGTCTGTGGACAGACAGATAAGGGCACACAACCTTGCCAAGGGTTCATTGCCTGGACGAACTAAGGGAACACCTCCTTTGCTATTTCTTGCCCTGCTCCTGTAGGATTCCTCTCAGACTCGGAGCATTCCACAACTGCCCACACTGAGATTCAGAAGGGCGAGGGGCGCGCAGTGTTTGTCTGAAGTGGGAGTGTTCGTACAGCTGGCAGTGGCTGAGGGGAGGGCCTGTGGGTCACAGATACGTTCTCAGAAATGTCTGTTTTAAGAAAGACTATATGTGGAAGTAGAGGATCTGGACATTTACTCTCTTAAAATCACCCATGCCTAGTCCTGACTGGCATGGTTCAGTGGATTGGGCAGTGTCCCACAAACTAAAAGGTCGCCGGTTCAATTCCCAGTCGGGCCCAGCCCTTGTGAGAGGCAGTGGATTGATGTTTTTTTAAGTTGAAAAACGTTTCTTCATCTACTTAAAAAAATGTACCCAAGCCCAAATACCCCCTGGAAAGTCAGGTACCACAAGGGTATATGTGTCACCCCAGTTCTAAAACCACTGCTTTCAGACCCAACAGCACTCTCAAACTAGATTTCTATGTGACTGAGACCAGCCAGCCTGGGCTTCACTCATGATTTGTCCTCACCAGCGTTTTGCAGGTGCTGACTTTTCCAGAGACCTGTCAGATAGAAGGGTCAGAAACATAGAACTCAGCCTTCCTTTCTATTCATACCCATATCTCATTATGTCTGGAGTTGTCAAAAACAAACAAACAACAAAAACTTCTCTAAGCAAGTGAAGAAGGCACTGTTGCTCTCCAGATGTTTGAAGAGCATTTGGGGATAGGGACGTACTTGCCCTTGGATATAACGTTTCAGGTGCCAAAACTAGGAACACGGAGGAACGTTAGGAGGAAGCAGGTGTTGATTAGGGGCAGGAAGGAAGGTGTGTCAAAGAAGGGAGCCAGCATTTTTAATAATTTACATTGCATGAAGTACTGAAAACTTGCACAATAACCCTGTAAGGTAGATAATATTACTGTGAGGAAAATGAGACTCAGAGAGGTTGAGTAACTCACCCGAGGTCCCGCAGCTCAGTGGAGCCACAGCAGGGACTTAAACCTGGGTCAGTGGTGACTTGAAAGCGATTGTGTAATGCTGTCTGTCTTGATGGTTAACACCCACTATAGAATGGGCTGTCTATCAAACAGCCCTACTCACTCCCAGAACCACAAAACAGACCTTAAAAAGAACTCCGGTAACCTCTGCGCACTGTTCCCATTGTGAATCCCAGTGTGCCGGGAGATGCTTCAGAGGAGGAGGGTAAGTGGCCGAGGTGGAAGCCAGGAGACTTCCGCTAGAGAAGGTAAAGACTTTATAGACTCCTGAAGATAAAATCTTGTGGACGCAGACCAGCTTCCACACAAAGTGAGGAAGGAGATTTCGGGAGATGCTGTCACACTAATTATGTCGTTAACCCTCCAGGAGAACCCACACACAACGTAAGCAAAGCTCTATGTTACAGATTCAGTTCACATCCTTTTTCTTTTTCGTTATTGTGAAAAACACGTTATTAATTAATTATGAAAATCAACGTGCTTTTTGAAGTTGCTGTCCTGGAAAAAAAATCCCCCCCCCCTTTGTACCTACTGTGTCTGTCTCTGCCAATCCCTGTCTCTCTTTATCGCTCAGCAGGTAGAGTCCAGGCAGGCACCTGCCGTCTGTCTGTCTGCCTCACTGCCGTGCCTAGCACCGCACTGGCACACCGCAGGCTGTCAGCAGCACTCAGCAGATGGAAGAGTCGGTCAGTGATGTGCCCGTTCCAGGGTCGCGTGCTTTTACACTGTGAGACGAACTGTAGCCTTCAGACCCGAGAACAGATCTCTCTTAGGGCAATGAGAAAAGATTTTATCCATCATGGCTTCTGACCTTTTCCCCAAGCCAGCTCTACAAGTCTTACAGTAAAAAACCTGGCAACTCAAAAAGAACTTATTTATAATTTTATTATACTCATTTGAGGGAGAGGTTGTTGACCTCTTTGTGAATATGATGAAAACTACGGCCTCTCTCAGACAAAGGAATACACAGACAAAATTTTGTATATGGTTTCAGTGGGTTCATGAACCCAGTAAACTATGCATTTCAAGTGAAGTATGCTGAAAAATGAATGGCAGCTAAGGAAAGGGCACAGTCACCATGGCCGACCTCCCGTTTTTGAAGGGAAATTGACAAGAGAACAATAAGAGCTGGCTTTAGATGTCATGCCAAGGGGGAGTATATGACGCCGGTCCCAACTGTGCCTAGACTCTGGTGAGAAGCTCTCAGAAAAGGCCTTTTGTTTCCTTTAGGACAGATGTCACCGAACATGTGGCTCCTTAATGACAGCTCACTGCCCAGCCCTTCCTAGCATGCTCCCTCCGTTCCCTGATGGGACAACAGTCAGGAAGAGGGAGTGCGTAGGTCAGAGCTCTGGCGAGCTCAGGTTGCTGAGTTGGCCCTCTTGGCTCCTAGAGTTCACTTACCTCAGTGCCAGGCTCTGTGTCTTGAAATACTTTCTCCCTTAGCAGAAGTACTACAAGGGAGTGGCCCAGGACAGCGATTTTCAATGTTTCTCATCTCGTGGCACACACAAACTAATCACTCAAATTCTGAGGCACACCAAAAAATACATATATTTTTTGCCAATCTGATAAAAAAAATAGGTATAGTTTTGATTCATTCACACCAGATGGCTATTGTTGTGTTGGCTTCTGTCATTTGTTTATTTGACAGTCTAAGGGAAAAGAAGTCAGTGCCCCTGATGAAATAGGTATTGCATGTTTTAAAAATTCTTGTGGCACGCCGCTTGAAAATCGCTGGCCTAGGGTATTTCCCATTAGTCTTTCCCAGATGGAGGTAAAAGAGCACAGATTTTAAATGCACACAGATAATCTCTCGTGAGATAAACATGGCTGGGTTATACCTGGGAGCTGGTGCACCCCAGGCCTTTCTTCTTCCTTTCTTCCTGTCTCTACTCAGGAAAGGAGATTTTACTCCCTTCCACCACCGTCCGACCCCTTCGGACTCCATCCAGAGCACACACACCTCACTGTGTGGTCGAGGATTTTACATCTCCCGGAGCTTCTCTCTCTTCACACGGAAAACGGGATAATGAAAACGACAGTCCCTGCATCCCGGGTTGTTGTGGGGCATCGTAGAACCGCTGGGCAGCCCTCAGCGCAGAGCCCTGGCACCCAGGAAGCACCCCATCCAGTTGGTTCTTGTTACGATTTTGACTGTGGCCACTGCAAGTATAGGAGGAGGCACTGGGCAAGTCTGCTACTTTTGCCCTTTTTTGTTTGCTTGCTCCTGCCCCCTTTCTTTTCCCGGCCCTGCCTTCTTGCCCCAGTCCCTATATGAACAGTGTCCTCTCCGAGCACCAAGCCAGGGAGGCTCTGCCCCTGAGCAGCTGAGCTCCCAGCCTTCCTCTGGGACTCACAGCCCCTTTCTTGGCCACGGAGATATCACTGACATCTAGGATCCTCTGGTCAGGGCAGTAGCGACTGACTGCTCCTTCCTCTCGACTGGCCCCCGCCCACCTGCCCTGCTTCCCTCCCGTTGATTTACTTCCCACTCACCTTTTAAAAACTACTGTTTACTGAACGCTCCTATATGCCAACACAATATTAGTGCTAGACAAACAGGAGTTCAATAAAATAGTATCGTTACTCTTCTATGCTCTAGTGGGTGGCAGAGGGGAGAATAAATAACAGGCACTTCACAGGGTGTGACGAGGGCTGAGCAGGACATGCCGCAGATGAAGCATAATTGGGTCCCACTTAGATGCAGTAGCTTCTCTGAGGAGGTGGCGTCTGAACCCAGACACTGTCCCCACAGCATGAATCGAAACCTTGGCATTGTTCCAAGTGAGGTGTGCAGAATAGCAGCTTCCTTTTTGTCTTTCTGTCCTAACTATAAATGGCTTAAGGCTTAGGGGACATCAAACTTCTGATTTTTACCAGAAGTTTATTTTGTCAAGTAGTTAAAAAATATTGTAGCCCACTCATGCTTGTTTAAGTAGCTGTTCACTTACTGTGTCCCAGGCTCTGTGTATCTTATATGTATTGCCTCACTTCATCCTCCAAGGAAGGAGGTTTTATCATCACCATTTTGCCTGTAGTGAAATAAAGCAGAACATGGAGCGGCTCAGTAACTTGCCGCGGCCGCACTGCAGCGCCCAGCGTGGTGGGCAGGACCGGAATCCGGGGATGTCTGACAGCAGAGCCTTGCCTTCCGCCAGTGACTAGGTCACCTCCCTCCTTGCGATGTCCGAACTCACCTGGCTCTCCTTTCCCTTGCAGCGGTGCCAGTGAAGAAGAGGACACATGAAGGCTTGCCGTCCCCAGTGGAAAACCATTCCTTCCCCTCGTGTGTATGTGACAGCGTGTGCGTAACGGCTTCTGGTCTCTGTGAAAGCTGCCCGGCAACAAACGTCCTTCCACCGGACACGTCCCCTGACCCACAGCAGGCGCATGTCTCTCCAAGGGATGACCAGTTTTGTGCTTGCTGACTGTGTGCTTCTCATCCTTTCGTTGTGGTAGGTCCAGGAACAGCGCCCCTTTGATCAGCCAGGAGCAATTAAGAAGGGTCCTTGAGGTAATTCCTCTTGGCTGCTTTGAACTTACTCAGGAAAGCCCACCCCTGTAATACTAGATACCCAAACAGCATGTCCTCATTAGGAAGGATCTGGAATAATCTTGAAGGGCAGTCAGAATATGTTCCCTACGTGCTAATGAGACCCCACTTTATTCATACGGAAGCATGAAACAAAGGAGGGCCGAGGAGGGCCGAGGAAGGCCGGACACACATAAATAGTCTCCAGAAGTCCAAGTGTTCCTTCGTGGAAATGTGGTTTCGTGAAACAAGATGGATGACTGAAAACAGAGTTGGAGAAAGAGTTAAAATTTAGAACCATATAGAGATATTTTTAGTACACGAGGTTACGCAGGACTTCACATTCATAATTTAGTACTGTGGAAATGAAAAAAAATGATTGAAGAGCTAGAAAGGAAATGACCTTAAAAAAAAAGGACCAAAGAGATCTGATTAAAAGTTGAAATCAGTGTTTCTGCACTCAAATTACCTAAGCTTCCAAAATAGTCACTAAAGGATCTGATGAAACCTGAATTATTTGGGTGAATTCTGCACGTTTTCCGAATCTAC
Source organism: Tonatia bakeri (assembly GCA_004024845.1). Taxonomy (NCBI): domain Eukaryota; kingdom Metazoa; phylum Chordata; class Mammalia; order Chiroptera; family Phyllostomidae; genus Tonatia; species Tonatia bakeri. The sequence goes on along the minus strand of PVIA01002077.1, from coordinate 78,839 downwards.
GCACATGAAAGGCTGGAATATGCATTACCAAATGGGAATTTTCAATGTGAGTTTTTGCTCCTCCTCCCCCAGTTTAGCCTCATCTGGCTTAAATGCAGCACGGGGAGAATCCTCGTCACTTGGGACATGCCAAAGGGAGCCCCACGCTCCGTCTCAGCAGATAGAACTCCCTGCACTCCAGCTGGAACCCTCTCCCCACGGTTCCCGCCACAGGCAGGCCTTCGGTCCTCCCCCGCCCCGCTCTCCTCTGTGGAAACAGGAGCAGAGACACGTCCTGGTTGGACCTCTGGCCTCTCCCCGCTCCCAGCTCCCGTTTCCTTGCAGCCAGGTTTTTTCTGCTCACATGAGCATTGATGTCCTTGAAACACCAAACTGCAAGCTAAAAACCCTACATCTTCTGAAACATCAGTTATACTTAACAAATAGTTTGGCGTCCGGGGGTGACCTTGTTTTCAGATAAAACAAACGCAGTTACATTAGGAAATAGAATGCGCGTACACATCAATGCAGTTAAGATAAAACGGGAGACCTCACAGGTAATTCTTATTTGCGAGTGGGGGCGTGTGCGCCCTCTGCTCCGCCTCCAGTGGTATCAGGTGTTTGTTTTTGAGAAGTACAGTTGCATCTGTGTCCTGGCCGCCTTGGGGTTGCTGCTGACTCAGGGCCTGGCCTTCTCTTCCCTCCGAGGCAGGACCAGAGGAGCCTGCTCCGGGGGAAATCCTCTCCCCCTGCCTGCTTGCCTGCGACTCCCCTGCACCTACCACAGAGCATCAGGGCCAGCCGATTCGTGTGTGTGCGGTATGGTTTTGAGGAAGAAACAATACTGACTGTTAGGAGTCCTATTTATATAATTGCTCAGTTCTGTGCATGCTGTTAAATGATCATTCCTTTGATGCCAGGAAGCTACCAGGGACATATACTTCTGGGTTAGGATCATCCTAGCTCACTAAACATGTCAGGGCTTATTTATAAATTTGAAAGGAGTTTGGGCTGGTAAGGAAAAAAAGGTGTTTTTCTCTCAAACTGGTAGCCAGCCAGTGGCTAAGACAATTCCGGTGCTTTACCTACCTTCCTGCAAAGGCTGGAGAACCTGGTGTCCCACGAAGTATAACTCCGACCATGTCCAGTGGGCTGCCCTTAAAAGAGACCCAGGGGTCGCTCTGAAAATAAGAAATTAAACACCAGAAGATTTAGAAGACTTTAGGGTTTGGAAGCTTGTGTTATCTTTTCCAAATAATTATTTTTTCATGTCTAAGTAATAGCCTTCTCTTAGCAATGGACAGTTCATTGGCCTCTCCATATCTGATCACCAGTTATTACTTTAAATCAGTGTTTGGGAAACCCAAGCATTTATGCAGTGGATGTGAATGGAAATATTAAAATGTGCACCAACCTGTCTCAATAAATGATCATATCCCTCTGGTCCTCAAGGAGAGCACTTTTGCTCTTACTTAGGGAGGATGCCAGACTTGCTCTGTGGGTTCCTGCTGTCCTCAGCACCTGAGGAGACTTTAATGAGGGGAGCGTTAAACACAGCGCAGCAGTCTGCCCAGCTCCTGAGTTCCCGCCGGCAGCATTTATCAGTGTGAGAACTGGGGTGCTTCCTGCAATGGCACCAGCTTCCCCCAGAGCCAGGGCTGCTGCTCAGCCCCATGCCCCAGCACGATGAGGCCCCCCTCCTGCCAGGTCAGCACAAGCTGTGCTCAAAAGTGTGCCCTGACTGGCTGCAGGCAGTTGCAGAAATCCCCGGTGACACATCATCAGGGGAGGCAGGTAGCGAATGTCTTCGGGATGAATTGAGTCCCATCACCAGTCCCTGGCTGCCTTCCAAATGCTGGGTGTCTGGAGGCCAAGAGGTTTTTTTTTTTTAAATTATTATTATTTATTTGATGTCATTAAATTCAGGGTAATTCCAAGAAATGCTTGGAGTCTCAGCTCTGACAACCAGGAAGGGAAATGACCTGTATAGAAGCCCAACTGTGAACCAGGCCCTGTACTAGGCCTCCATCCCCAGATGATAGAACAGATTTGGAGCGGAAGAGTCACTTACCGTGACTTACCCAGCTAGGACTTATCGGAGGCGGATTTTGAACCCAGTCCTCTCTAACTCCGTGGCCCGTGGGGCACGTCTAAGTACAGAGGGAGAAAAGGCATCAGGTTCCCCCACTGCAGTCCGACCATCCCACTTTATGAATTCTGTTTCAAAATCACATTTCCCAGCTATAGATTGGGCTCCAAGATAGCATCAAAGTAGCCTTATTCTTCCACTTTAGCAGATGCATTAAGTACACATTGCAAAGTTCAGACTGCCCCCAGGAGTTGGGGGAGCCTTTCCTTTTCGGTGCCACCCCCACAAATAAAGTGTTTCTGGGCCTTCAACAGTACAGAGTGTAGAACTTCTCAGCAGCGGCCAAGGTGAAGGGTGTCAGCCCCCGTAGCCGTGTTTGAAAATGTCGGCTGCTGCGCTGCTGCGGAAAAGGGAGTCTTCATATTTTAGTACACATGGCGAGTTCTGAGCTCTGTGAGGACGCAGCAGTCTGAAGTCCAGCGACTGTAGCCTTTCTTGCTGATACCTGATATGTGTATATCAACGACATTTATATATGTATATGTGCGTGCGCACACACACACACACAGTTTAAGCACTGAAGGAAATTCAGAGCAGCCCCTCATTATTTTTCATACCACTGCAAAGGTTTCCACCAGCCCTGATTCCAAGGGTCACCAGATAATCGGAGCTTAGGGGCTTGCAAGACACTGACATGAAGAGCAGCTCCTTGGCAAAGGTTGTCAGACCCTGAGGCGCTGAGCCAAGGGGACAGCCCCGAAGGAAGCGCACTCCAGCCCTTCCACATGCAGGTCCTCTAACAGTACTGGAGAGTGGAACACCAGGCGTGCTGGTGTCCTGAGAGTCCAACCACGCCAGGCCGGCCCGAGGGCCCAGCAGCAGCATCCACGACCTGTAGTCACGGCAGGGCCCTGGGGTCCTCCTCCCCACCTGGAAAACGCCCTCCGGCCAGTACCTGAAGTTCCACACGCACATGGCTGTTCAGTACGTGCTTTTTCATAAGAAAGTCGGTTGCAATGTCTCCCGTGTGCCTAGCACATCTGGAATTTTCTGTTTAAAAAACAAATCTATTAACAAATGGAGTCAGCTCAGCCCTAAGAGAAAGAGAAGGCCCAGAGGGGAGACCCCTCATCTCCTTGCCTTTACCCAGCCGTGTCTCCGGAGGGGCCCCCACCTCAGCCTGCTCGGAGCACTGGAAGGCCCCGGCAGTCCGCGCCCTCTGGGGCTGGCCACGTAGAACAGTATCATTTGGAACTGAGAACACACCAGAAACACCCATCAGAGCAAGAAAATGGAAGTGAATTAAGACAGTTGTGAGTATACTGGTGAAAAAAAAAAAAAAACATGCCACAGAACCCATGCTGGACCTGATATGCCCTTGAGGGGACAATAGATGTACGCTTAGTGGGAGTTAAACCCGATTAGTCTTTCCGCAGTGACGGGCCGCACTGCCCGGCTGGGGAGGGCCAAGGAACCCGTTGTCCTCTGCCTGCGTGCGTTCCTGTGCAGTCAGGTTCCCTCCTCAGTCGTCTTCCCCTCCACCCTTCACATTAAACAAGGGAGCACTCCATCTTCCAAGGGAACTACACGTCTGAGTTAATGTTTCAGTATATCATCTTCATACTGTAAATTATTTTGTAAGAGATTTACTGCTATCCCAGGATGTTTGGACTCAGCACCCCTGTGCATTTGGAAATCAATAAACTATTACTGGAAATACCATTTGTCTCTCAGAGTTGGGCACAAAGGACCCTGTTGGGCGTCGGTACTGATGGCAGTCTGCACTCTTAACTGGGCCACAGGGGGCGCTGGTGTTTGGGTTAGTAGATGTGGGAGACTCATTTACCCCTGATCCCTCTGCAGTGGCTTAGGGGTCTCTGGGAAATGGCAAACGGACAGACTGAAAGTCATCATTGTTTAGAGATATGTCAATATGTCTCTTCTGAAAGTAAAATGATCCACGCCTAGGTTAAATTTTCTGAGCAAAGTAGAGTATAACCCAAAGAATACTTGGTCCTGAATGACTTTTTCAAATAACAAAGCTTTACAATTTGGGTTACCGAGGGGTAGGTCAAACTTGCATTTTGGCTATATTTTCTAGGAAAAAAAACTTCATACAGCATGCTACAGTTAGGCCAGCAAAGTCATTTTTGTGGAACCTTAGAAATACACTTTTGATGTCACTGCTGAAGAGATATGGTTAAGTCGTAAATGAAGCAATTCCAGTCCACTTTGTAATATTAGGACCAGAGGATGCATTGAAACCAAGTCATATACTCAGAGGCAAATGAAAACCCGAGACAGTAGATACTGTGTGAATTAGAAAGTACAAGTCCTCTGCCTAAATTCAGTTTGTTTTTTTTTTAAATCCAACCTAAAACCTATCGGCAGCTGTGCCTGGGGGAGCTACAGGTTATGAACCATGCTCTGAATTTCCTTTTAACAGTTCATGTCTATCAGACCCATTTCGTTAGCTGGGGCCAGGGTGAACTTTGGAAAAATTGTCTCAGAGGGTGATAGGTCAGTCATTCAAGGTCACCCAATGAGCCACACTAATAAAACCAGGACAGCAGACTCTCTGTCTCCTACAGCCATCACGAGGCCCTCCCTCCTCCACCCTGGCTGCCGAGGACACTCCTGCCTGGCAGGATGGGATTGCCAAGCACTGCGGCACTTGGGAGTGGCGGGGTTTTAATAAACCACAATGTGTGTGTGTGGGGGGGTCTTCCCTACTTCCTGGTGCAGGACCTCACCGCCACACCCCATTGTCCCAGCCTTTCTCCTTTTATGGTCTTCCCCTCTGAAAGCTACAGCTCTGTTTCATTGATCTTTGCTCGGTCCAGCGTACAGGTGGCCCCATTTCCTTATGCTCATTAAAGGGCGAAATTGCGGCTTGTCTGGAACATCTCCTGGCTTTAACAAGGCACCAGAGGCAGATAATACCAGCAGAAAGTCAGCCTGCCAGTCTCAATAAGAGAAGATGATGTCACAGAAAAGGAAAAAAAAGCTGCTTGAAGTTAATAACTGGCTTGTTGAGTATCCGTACTTATTAAATATTAAAATCTCCAGGTTAAAGTCATTTATTTTGTTAATAATAATAGCTACCATTTTAGTGAGCTATTTCCTTCCTCCAGGTGCCATTCTAGTGCCTTTCACATTATCTTATTTATTCTTACAATACTAATATTATCATCCCCTATTTTGATGCTCAGGAACCAGATTCAGAGAGTTAAATACTATGTCCAGGGTCACACCCTAATAACTTCGAAACCAGGACTTAAACCCAGGTATCACAGACTACCCACCCCTGCTGTCCATCCCTCCTAGCGGTGCCCTGTATTGGTGATAACATCACTGCCCCACCCCCATATACAGGAGTAGCATGGCCTTGTGGGAAAGGAATTTGCCCTCTTTTAGGCTTTGCTTTGAAAGGTCTACAAAGCCAGTGTCCAGTGAGGGAAGGAGGGCTAAGGGTAACAGTGAAATCTTCTGACCTGAAACTGCACTTTCAGAAGGAGGGACAGTTACACTTGTTTTATCTTCTTTATTCCAAGGCCATTAATAATGAAATCACCAGGACAGGCAAAGCCATGTAGCTCTCTCGCCATAGACTCAGAATTCCAAAAGTCAGCCAGCTTTGACACTCAGTTTTTGATTTAACATCTTGAAGTCATCTTCAGCAGCTTGACACTGGGCCAGCTTTGTATTACTGGAAAGGGACTGTGCAAGGAGCTTGTCTGTTTTATAGTCATTTGCTGAGTTCAGCTATCACAGCCACAGCGTCCCATGTACCTGACAAAAGTGGCCCACAGCCTTCACGCCAACTCCTTCCCCTCGGGCTCAGCCCCTGTCAGCTGCACCGACCCCTGTTTCCTGAACATGAAATCCAAACAAGTGGCTTGACAAGGAGTAATTGAGACAGAACTAGGAAAATCTACTACCTCTGCTGGGCCCATTCAAAATGACAACTAGGAACTAAGCAAACAAGGCTTCTGACAGTTGGAATAAATGTTGGGAAGCGAACACAGAAGAGGAGGGTCATCCATCTACCCATAAAGCACTCACTTAGAACCTATCTGTTGCTACTCCACACATAACTCTAGATGTTTGATGTCTGGTTTCCAGGCTCGCAGCAGATTAAATTTAAGGGTGAGAAACCGACTTCCAGCGGAGACTTAGGTCAAGAAGGAAAAAGCTCCAATAGAGAAGACAAAGAAAAAAAATGAAGTAGACTGCGGAGCTCAGAAGGCAGTGTTGTGGGTGGGCATTAAGGGCCAAAGCAGCTCTGTATGCGTCTCAGTTCCTGAAGCCTCACTGAATCATTGGACAGTATAATTATATTCAAATAGTGATGCTGAGCATCACATCTAAAAAAACAATTATACTCAGATGACAGTTTTTACATATCAGACGTTTTAGAAGTATTTATATCACAGTTTAAAAAAATAAACATCTTTTAGGGGTTAAAAGGAATAAACCTCTGACTATCCAGAACATTTAGCTAAACAAAACAAAGAAGTCTCCCTACCTGAAGTTTTATTATTCCAGGAGCCTCCTGTGTGTAGAGAGTTTTTCTCATAGCTTTATAAGTGACTTTCACGCCACAGTGCTTTGCATACAGCGGCGTGAACAGTGGAAGTGCCGCGTTTCCAATGTGATGAATAAAGCTAATAACCAGAATACAGGTCAAATTCTGTTACGACAAGTGCTGCCACTATAAAAATCATTTAAGCATCCCTGTTATCTCTAAGCCCCCATCAATTGCCCATTTATTTCAAGCAATAGTCATTCCAACAAAATTGGAGTATAATAAAAAGAAACTGGACCCTCACCACAAATTGGGTGTAACACTATTTAACTCCTAATAACAGATTCTCACTTGTATTTCTCCAGTTCTTTGCCACAAGAAGGACAAACCTTATGTAGACAGAATACCAGTCTGGGCAGCGTGGTGTTTAGTAGTCATTGCTAGGAGAAGAAAGAATTCAGGAGAAAAGGACACATGGGGTTGCGTGGCAAACCCTCACTGGGGAATTTGGTCTCCAGGACCACTTTTGACCTTGATCCACGTTGGAGCCAACAACCACACAGTCGCTGGCTTCTAATAGTGATGTAATGCATATATTAAGCCCTGGAATGAAGACATGATTCATTCCCCATGGATCACTGAGCACTTTGTGGCAACCTGGCCCTGCTCTGGTGACCCCAAGATAAAGGAGCCCAGAAGCACGTGACTGGAACTCTCCTTTGTCCCTGACGCACTGCCTCCAGCACCGCATGATTGTAAAAGCACAGGCCACACGCATTCTGTGTAGAAATGGTCTAAGTTAATCAACTGCATTTCATTCTGTATACAGGCAAGGGGTTTTCCATGCCTGTTTATCTTTTGGTGCTGGTGGCAGGATGACTTGTGTCATTGGCTACACATTTTTTCTTTTCCTTTTTTCCTTCCTCCCTCTCTCTCTTCCTCTTTCTCTTCTATGGAAATAGTTTTTACAACTACATTGCAACCAACATTTTGTGACAACCCTAGCAGCAGAAGGGATTAAATCATAATTCTCTTCTAAACAGTTTAATCTGCAATAGGAAAAGGAGGGTGAAGAGAAAGGGAAGGTATTCACCTTTCCCTGCTGATAATGTCTGGCTCAGACCCCAGATTCACCTCACAGTCTGAAGAAGGGCGTGCATTCTGGGCACTGCCCAGCTGGCGGAGGCGGGCAGCACCCCTTCCGACCTCGGGGTGAGGGGAGTGGCTGGCCGGAGTCGTGCTGTGCAGAGCATGCTCGCCCCTGCCCACCACCTCCCCCAGCCAGGGGGCAGTTAGAGCTGCTCCCACCCCAGATCAGGAAAGCAGATCAAGAAGACCTCGAATGCTTTTCTTGTCCCGTGAAAACCTTGAGTCCAACTGTCATTCTCTGGCTTGAAGGTGGCCATTTGTTGCCTCACCATTTCATTAGGACATCTGGAGACTGCAGGTGTTAACTGGAAGTAACTTTCCCATATTTGATTTCTCTGCACACATTGGGGCTTCCGGGGCCTTTTGGACCCAGCTGGATGGTTATATCCTAGTCTCAAGTTCAGCCTGTTCTAAGTGGAAATCACCATGATAGCGGAGCAAGATTACTCTCTTGCTGGGTGGTGGTGGTGGTGGTGGTATCAGTGGGGTAGTTGTGGGTGGAGGTGATAAAGAAACCACTGACAACAATAAAAATGGGTATTTTCTCAGCACTTAAACCAACTTCCCATTTGGTAACAGGTGGGTCCTGATCTATTTGCCCCAAACTTCCTATTTTTTTAGAAGATACTGGCCTGTTAGATCAAAGAAGGATATTCTTTCTGAACTCATACCTAACCCACATGTGGCCTGTTAATTTACCCAAAGCTGGGTTGCCTGTTAAGCCCCCTGCCCCACCTCTGGCATAAGGACAAGACGTGTGGAAGAAGAACTAGCTCACCTCGGGGTCCCCTACTGCAAGTGGTTAAGAGGTGTAAAGAAGCCAAGATTTCTAGAAGTGTGGTCTTTGGTGGGAAAATCCACCCAAGAGTGTTTTTGCACCTCTTGATAGCCAGGCCACAGGCTTTGTTTTATATTGTGCTACCAAGGGGAGTCAGTGCCCTCCTAAAAGACAATTTTGTGATGACTTACTTCCTAACAGTCACTGGAAGTCTCACAGGTCATGCGTAATTGCTGCACTTCTGCAGGCCTGGCACATTGTCAAATGGCGAAGCTGCAGAGCAAATAAGATACCTGGCCCTGTTCACAGGCAGTCAGAAGTGATCCTGAGGTCAGGCCTCCCCTGCCTTTCATCCTCCAGCTCCCTTCTCCACTCCCCCGCTCCTCTTCTTCCGGCCTCGCCATCTGGAAGCCATGAACCTCGTGGATTCCAGGCACGAACGCTCAGATTTCAGATGTTTGGGAAATTTCTCTGCTTGGGTCATTCTTCAAGAGTAAGAGAATTCAATTTGGGCAGAAAAACAGCTGAGCTCCTTCCACAAAAGAGAACATAAATAAGGTGTGGTGTGTATCCATTCCCTTGCCAGCACAGCCCCAAACCTACACACAGTGTCTGACTTCAGGAGAAGCACTGGGATCCCGCTGGGAGGGAGCAGACTGCAGACAGAAAACCTCCGCGCATAAAACACATCCTCTTCTCCCTTCTGAGGTACGAACACAACTGGCATCAGACAATACAAACATAATGGACTTCGTGTGTGTTATTGGGGAGCGGGAAGGTCTCTGGGGGACAGACCTAGGAGTGATGGAATGAGGTGAAAAGTAAAATTTAGCCTAAATTGTTAGTGAAAGACTCTTAACCTTGTGAACCACTTAACCCAGTGTTGCATCTCCAGGAAAAAGCAATGTGTGTTCTTCTGTCTAGAAAATGGAATGACCTGGCTCCTGATAACGGGGCTTTAGAAGCAGACAGACTTGGTTCTGGTGCCGGCACTGTCCTTAAGCAAGCCTGAGGAATTAAGTGAGCACCTGGACCTACAGGGCTTAGGACAGTGCCTGCCGCGTGGGAAGCACTTCATGGGCTGTGACTGATGGGCACTATTTACTGCGGCGGCCATCAGGCATGCCCGGGAGCCCTCTTAGGGCAGGTGGGGCCTGCCCTCGCGCCGATCCACGCTGACCGGCTCCTCTGCTCAGCCTCCGCTTCCTCCCCAAGACGGCTTCACAGCCCTCTCCACCACACCCACCCAACTACACTTTGGTATCAGCTATAAGGATCTCAAACTGCATGTATGTACTTGCTCATACAGTTACTGTCTGTACCTCTTTGAAGGTTGCATTGTTTGTTCATTGCTGTATTACCAATGCTGACAAAATCGCCTGACACAAAATAAATGTTTGAAAACTCTCTGTGGACTTTGCCAACTGATGTGGTTAGTCCAGGTATTGCATCTTGATGCAGAAAACTAAGGAGACACCGTCAGCTACATCTACCCCAGCATGGGTGTCCAGAGCAAGGGGTGCCACCAAGAGACACGTGCTCTCCGCAGAAGAGGGAAGGGAGCTGGGCAACCCAACTGCTGCCCCTGCTCTGCCACTAACAAGCTGTGCAGCATTGGACAGATGGGCCCCCCACTCCACATGCTCCTCAAATGAGGGGGCAGTCAGCCAGATCAGAGGATCTCTCCGCCTCTTCCAGCTCTCCCATTGGAAGATCTTAGCAGAGTAAGTGGTGACGGCAGGAATGAAGCTTCCCCTAAGAACCCCAACTCTCTTTCTCTCCTTGTGTGTGCATGTGAACATGTGTGTGTCCGTGGATGATGATGTATGTGTACATGTATGCACAGATGTGTGGGTGTTGGGGCTCTCCCAGGATAACTGGACTCATATGAAGTCTTTATGGAGAGCATTTGTCCAAATGTGTTGGACTATTTGTTTTCCCCACATGCACATGTTGAAGTCCTAACCCCTGTGTGATGATGGTGTGAGGAAGCGGGGTCTCGGTGGAGTGATCAGGTCATGGGTGGAGCTCCCAGGATTGGGTTAGTGCCCTGATAAAAAGGGACCTCAGAGAGCTCCCTCGCCTTCTTTTTACCATGTGAGGATGCAGCAAGGAGTCAGCAGTCTGCGACCCGGAAGGTTCTCACCAGAACTTGACCATGATCTTAGACTTCCAGCCTCCAAAACTGGGAGGCATGCATTTTTGTTAATAAGCCATCCAGCTTGCAGTAGTTTAATAGAGCAGCCCTAGCAGGCTGAGACACCGAGTGAACATAAGCCGTGAAAAACTGCCCTGTAGTAAAGTAAATTGGGAAATGAAACAGCAGGCTAAATAAAGTTCCTTCCCTGCGGGACTTCCTGGACTTTCTAATATGTTCACGTGCATGGTGAAACTTCAAAAAGAGAAGAGAGTAAGGTTCTCTGGTGTGCTATGTAACAATTTTAGGAAACATGGATTTAGACATGAGTCCGACTGGTAGAACAACTGAGTCCAAAGAAATGAAATGACTTGCCTGAGGTTATATGGCCATTGGGCAACCTGACTTCCTAACCAGGTTTGGGCCCTGTCTCTCAGAAGAAAAAGGCTGTTTAGTGACCCAAGAGCCCACAGGAGAACATTCTGGGAAATACCCCAAGTTTCCTTCTTTGATACTGAAGAGAAACATTCCATTGGCTGCAGTTCTTAGTCTGATGGCCTGCACAGACATTAGCTTTTGGCACTAGTGCAAGCTTCTCTCTCTCCTCCGTCCACTATCCTCCCTCCTCTCGCTCTCTCCCCCTCCTCCCCAGACTGCATTCTGGGGTCACTGTTCAGGGAGGGAGGGCAGCACTGGCCAGCCTGACGAAGTCCTCCTCTGCCACTGCAATACACCAAGGGCCAGGTGAAGGCGCTTAGTAAGCCCCGTGTACTGGTGGCTCTCTTATTCCAGCCTAGCAGTTACATCCCTTTCTGGACTTAGAAACCGAGGTTTTAGGGCATTAAGAATGGCTGTTCGATATTTCACACAGCAACATATTTATTGATATGTCCTCTGGAGCAAGGTACATAAAGGAAAGAATAAACAAATTGGATCTCATCAAAATAAAAAGCTTCTGCACAGCTAAAGAAAACAGTATTAAAATAAAAAGAGAACCAACAGTATGGGAAAACATATTTGCCAATGATACCTCAGACAAGGGTTTAATCTCCAAAACATATAAAGAACTTACATGACTTCACTCTAAGAAGACAAGCAACCCAATTAAAAAATGGGCAAAGGACTTGAACAGACACTTCTCCAAGGAGGACACACAGAGAATCCAGAGACACATGAAAAGATGCTCAATATCGCTAGCTATCAGAAAGATGCAAACTAAAAACCACAATGAGATACCACTTCACACTGGTCAGAACAGCCATCATAAACAAAACAACAGACAACAAGTGTTGGAGAGGTTGTGGAGAAAAGGGAACCCTAGTGCACTGTTGGTGGGACTGCAGACTGGTACAACCACTGTGGAAAACAGTATGGAACTTCCTCAGAAAACTAAAAGTGGATCTGCCTTTCGACCCAGCAATTCCACTGCTAGGATTATATCCTAAGAACCCTGAAACACCAATCCAAAAGAACCTATGCACCCCAATGTTCATAGCAGCACAATTTATAATAGCCAAGTGCTGGAAGCAACCTAGGTGCCCATCAGTAAATGAATGAATCAAAAAACTATGGTACATTTACACAATGGAATTCTATGCAGCAGAAAGAATGAAGGAGCTCCTATCCTTTGTAACAGCATGGATGGAACTGGAAAGCATTATGCTAAGCGAAATAAGCCAGGCGGTGAAAGACAAATACCATATGATCTCACCTTTAACAGGAACCTAAACAACAAAACAAACAAACAAGCAAAACGTAACCAAAGACACTGAAATAGAGAAAAGGCTGACAGTGACCAGAGGAGAGAGGGGAGGGAAATTCAGGGGAATTTCAGGAGAAAGGGGGAAGGGTTTACAGGAACAAATATAAAGGACACATGGACCAAAACTAGGGGGGGTGGAAATGTGAGGGAGGTGGGAAGGGATGGGTGGGTGGACTGGGATGGGAGTAAAGGACAGAAAACTACTTGAACAATGATTAAAATAAAATTTTTTTAAAAATGAAAAAAAAAAAGAATGGCTGTTCGTGTCTGGCCCTAAACAGAGTTGAACGTGGACCATTCTCAAACACCTTCCCTGGCACTTTAGACCTGAGCCTTTAGGTGCACTCCTGTGTGCCAGGCAGCAGCACAGGACTGGGAGGTGCCAGTGAGTAAGTGAGTGTGTGTGTGTGCAACACCAGAGGGAACTGTGGGCACATCCAGAAGAACAGTGACTAGGCACTCCTCCAAACTGCTTTTCTTTACATATTAGGTCAATGTTTATTTAGATGCGAGGATGCTGTGCACCGTCTGTGGGGTTGGGGGAGGGAACACGGGAGCCTGTGCCCCAACCTGCATACCACGCTCATAGAAACAAAAGCCCTGACCCCTTTTTAGAAGGAGCCATTTAGCAGCCATCTGTTGTTATTCCAGCTTACCATTTTGGGGCGCATAACCTCACCCACTTCCAACTGTCTTTCAGAGTATTTCTTCCAACTGCACACATTTATTTCCCTGAAAGGAGTTCTTAGGATTACAATTTTTCAACTCATCACAGTTTCAGTGAAGTTTTTATGGCACCACCCCTCCCCAACAGGCTGGGCATGTGTCACATGTTTTGTGGATGTGTGTGTGTGTTTCATTAAGCTGATAATCTAGTGATGGCCCTGTTCCTTATATAGAAAGTGTACGTGATACCCTCCCTGTGGACATGGGCTGTCTCACTGAGTTCATGCCCTCCCAAGTGAAGAAGAGACAGAGGGTGCTATTTTCTTAGGAGATGGTTAGATCCCCTGGAATGTAGCAAGAGCACTTAGCGGTGGTAAGGAATAAATACCCCCGTGTGAGAGGCAACCAACTGATGTTTCTCTCACACATGCTAGAGCAGCTGCCTTTCCTCCGCCTCCTCCTTCTCGCCCCTTTCCTTAGCTGCCTCTGACCCTTTCCCTCTCAGGGACACAAACGTACCGGGAAAAAGCTATCACCTGAGTCGGTCCTCAGTTCTCTTCATGATGTTTCATGCCTGTTGAGGGATTCCGTCTATAGGAATGCTCAACATCTGGCCTTGAATTGGACTTACCCAGCATCCCATTTCAGGCACTCTTAGCCTACAAGAGAACACTAGGACAACCAGTTAACTTAATTGTGGGGGGTGGGGGGGATCACTTCAGCCAGTTTTTTGGGAGAGGTTAAACAGAACAACCAGGTTGGTGGAATTATGCATTTAAAAAAGAGGATTCATAGGCACAGCTGGATTGAAATACTCTTGTGCCCTTGAGTTTAAGGTTCTTGTATCAACACCAAACTCAAAGACATGTTAATGAAGACTCAAGATGGTGACATTTCCAACAATAGGTTTCTAATTGGCTTCCTTTCCTGGGCAGTTGTGGTCAAGTTCACCACACCTTTAACCCATACTATTTCTTCCTAAAATAGTAGTTTCTCTCTTCAGAGTCAAATAATGGATCAGAATGCGTGGTCACTTTAAATGGCTAACTTATGTGCTAGGCGTCTCCATTTCCTCACCTTGAAAACAGGGATAATAATAGAACCCACCATTCCGGGTTGGTGAGATGACCAAATAAGAAAATGCATAAGCCCTGGCTGGTGTGGTGCAGTGAACTGAGCACTAGCCCGTGGTCCTAAGGGTCACTGGTTCAATTCCCTGTCAGGGCACATGCCTGGTTGGTGGGCCGGGTCCCCAGTTGGGGGTGTGCAAGAGGCAACCAACTGATGTATCTCTCACACATCAATGTTTCTCTCTTTCTTTTTCTTCATCCCTTCCCCTCACTCTGAAAGTAAATAAAAATAAAATCTTTTAAAAAGATAATGCATGACAAGTACTTAATATAGTGTCTGGCACAGAGTAAGTCCTTAAGAAATAAAATAGTTTTGGTCAATATTACCAATATCATTATAAATTGATTGAAGTACAAAAAAAGGTTTCTGGAAGGCAATGTGGCGGCGGCGTTCGATCCCCTGTCCAAGCACTCTCTCTAACTGAGAGAGCCACAGCACACAGACGAAGCCTTTTACATAAGAATGTTCACAGAACATTGTCTCCAATGGCAGAAATACGTGGTAACAACTTAAGTGTCCTTCAACACCAGACTAACAAGGTATGTCAGAGTCCACCCATGTAGCTGAACCCTCCGCAGAAAATCAAGGGTGGGTTCCTCGCTGCCTACTCAGTGCAGCCGGCACTGTGTCTGCAAATCACCAAGGCTTCCGCGTTCAGGCGCAATCACAGCTTTCCTTCCTGCAATCACAGAATGTTCTCTGGGATGCTAATGAGAGGAGGGTTTTGTTTTACGGGGAGCAGTGGATTTGCATCACCCAAGCCACACTGAAGAGGCACAAGCCCTGCAGAGGGAGGGATCGAGGGGCTTGGCTGGAATATTCTTGGTTTCCAGTACAAGCCCATCTTCCCGTGACCTTCAAGTCATGGGGCCACTAGCATGGACCAAAGGAGCTGAGGCCCTGACTTTTGGCCATTGGAAACCCTCCTCAGACCTTTTTACTTGAGAAGAAGAAGAAAAGTTCATCTGTTAGCTCATGTCAAAGCACAGAATGTGGCATGGGTTTCCCCACCCCTAGTGGCTACCGAGTCCCAATCCCTGGCCCTGCTCCCAGGGACTTACCTGTTCCCTGTAGCCAAAAACACTAGGCTGGGAGTTGAACCAGGCACCTCAGCCACGTCAGCCACGTCGCCACTCTCCAGCCGCTGCTCCTCCAAAATGAATTCCTCGCTTCGACTGTCTGATGTCCGCCAGCCAGGAGCACTAATCACGATCCTGTCCTGAAAACGCGCTGTGCTCTCTTCAGCTGAGGTTCTTGTTTTGTTCGGGTTTCTTCTCCCTATCCCTTGGCTGCTCTGTGCTTTCTTCCCCCCTGCTCCCCATCTTCCTTGCAGGACAGAAGGAAAAGAATTGTAATTCTGGGCACTCCTTACACCTGCAAACTTCACCTCCTATCAGAGTGGCCCTATTATATACACCCTTGAGCCTCCATTTTGACCTTGACCCTTCCTAATCCTCTTCTTTGCCTTTGAGAGGCAGAATCAAAAAGCTGGGGAGAAAACCTCAGCCCCCGTTTTGAGGTTAGAGTTTTCAACCAACTATGAGTTTGAAAGCCATTTGAAAAATAAGTGCTACACTACAGGCCATCTCTATGAAAAGCAAGCCAGTTGAACAGGCCAGCTCAAATCTGGGACTGAAGGAAGACCACAATCCCCAGTGGCCCCCGGAAAACCAACTCTCCATTGTAAGTCAAGCCTGCCCCTTCTTCTTGCTCCCATTCTGGCACACATTCTGGCAAATGCTGGCAACTGGATAAAATGAGTCAAAGCTGAATCCTTAGCATCTCAGCTGTGCGGCACCTGGAGCAAATCCCCCCCCCTCCCAATAGGAAATGGAGTGTGTTTCCCTATGCAGTGCTGGACTAGGCCAGCAGGGGTCTGACATTAGTTGCTTTTAACCCACAAGCACTGACTCTTCCATCCTGAAGGCTAGGTGAATGAACTTGAAGTGAGAAGCTGTTATGGTGCGACACAGCAGAACTCTTAAATATAAATCATGCGTTCACTTCTATAATGAGACAGGTCAACCCACAGGGCACTGATTTTCCTTATCCACAATGAAGTGCTTGGTTTAATCCAGTTTTCATGTTTACCCAGAAAATATACCCATAAAGGGTATCTTAATCCAGGAGCTTGGACTGTCTGGATTTCTGTCTGAAACAGTTCTCAAATTCCTTCCACAAGGTCCAAACTTGTTGTTCATCAAAAAGACAGTATCTAGTCCTGGCTGGTATGGCTCAGCGGATTGAGTGCCAACCTGCAAACCAAAGGGCTGCCGGTTTGATTCCTGGTCGGGGCACGTGCCTGGGTTGCTGGCCAGGTCCCCAGTTGGGGGTGTGAGAGAGGCAACCAGTCGATCGATGTTTCTTTCCCTCTCTTTTTACCTCCCTTTGCATCTCTCTAAAAATAAATAAAATCTTTACAAAAAAAAAAAAAGACAGTATCTAAAAAAGCAAATTAAATGTCCCCAACTTATAGATGCCATTGTAAAGAAAAGCATGACTTTAGTATTTCTGGATCACTTTTAAAGTTGGTATTTCAAACAATGAGCCTTTGAATACATTTTGTAGATGATTATTAGTTACAATAATAATTAAATAAGAAGAGTGTCATGATTTCCAGTGTTCAAAGCCTTTTCATGCATTACCTCACCTGGTTTGTTTTTAAAAGAGAGAAATTATTAGTCTCATTTTATAGCCAATGATTGGGGCTGGGAAAGTTCAGGGGAATTGCCTGAGATCACACAGCTAGCAGTGGCTGAGTCAGTCATTTTTCATGCCAATGCTCACTAAAATCCAGATAAATATATGGACTTTTACATGTGTAAACATTTACATAATGCAACCCCATTAATGAATTGTACTTTTTCAGCAGTCAACCTAATTTTACTTATTAGTATCTATTTATATCTTGCTGCTATGCTGGAAAGTAATAATACTGCAATTTCCTTAATTTATGGAATGCATGCTTTTCATTAAGTTGCACATTCCTTCCCCTCACAAAGCCCTACTCTGCTCTGCTCCTTGCTGAGCTGGCAGGAAGTGGCAAGAAGCCAGCGTCCCAGGATTCACAAATCCTTCCAATCTTCAACAAGCCACCTCTGCCAAACAGAGAAGAACAAACTTTTTTTGAACCATAATAACGACCCCCAAAGCTAGGTACCATTATTTTTCCAGATGAGGAAACAAGCAGAGGAGGCCAACTTGCCCACAGCTGTGCCGCTTTGAAGTGCTGGGGCTGGGGTTTGTGTCCACACAGCCCAGGCCTCACTAGATTCGCAAGCACTGCAAGTACTGATTGCAAAAACAAACAAACAAACAAACAACCTCCAGGCGGCACGAAGAAGTAACAGGAAGGACTCCATGACGTCCCCACAAGAAGCAGGGTGGTTGTAAAAACGAAGTGAGAAGGTATATGTTGTTAAACCTCGAAGCAGATGGGAGAAATGTTAACAGGTATTTTTTTTAAAAGGTGATTTTTGAAAGAGAAAAAAGTCACAAGACAGGGATTTAAAAGAACTTTAGAGATAACATTATGATGTTGATATTAACAACCCTGAGCTGCTGGGGTTCTCCCAGAATCCAGCTTAATTTTCTCCCTCCTTTTTTTTTTAGAGGTTTAACAACCTCAGATACTACTGGGCCGGGTATCTGAGGCACTCCCCACCCCCTACCGGGCTGTGAACCTCCCCTAGGTGGGGCATTTTGCAAACAGTCTCTGATTGTGCATTTCCAGGGGTCTAACCTCTTCACTCCCTCCGCCTGGTTCTGGGATTTGAAGGAGGCAGCCGCCTCTGCCTCCCAGCGGCAGGGGCGGCGTGATTGGCCTAGGCAAGCCCCGCCCCCTGTCGGCGGGTGATTCTGAATGAGTCCGTGACCTGCAGGGGCTTCTGGGAGATTTCCGCTGGCCTGCGAGAAAGCCAGGAGAGGGCCCGTCTCTCCTCTTTCCCTGAGCGAAGCCTGGATGTGACCCAGGCCCCTGAGGAGGAAGCCTGCCTGGGGGTGCGCTGCAGAAGGTAAGACAGGTTGGGGGGGACTCGCTATGACCTGCGCCCAAAGCGCTCTCGCTGACTTGAGGCTCTAACCCTCTTATCTACCCCACTAGAGAACCCTAGGTAGGGCCCTCGTGCAAATGAGGAAACCAAGGCCAGGAGAGGTATAGGGAGGTCCATCAAAGTGAGTCAGTGACAGAGCTGGACTTCAGCCCAACCCACATCCCTCTGTCTCCAAACTCAGGCCACCCCTCATTTCACGGGTCTGTCAACTGGTCCAAAGGGGGAGGAATTAGAGCAGGGTCCTTCGACGCTGGTCAAACCCGGGGACTCACCACCCCGGGCCTAGACTCCCTGCCTTCTCCTCCCCACCGGTCTCCCATCAGGTTCTGCCCTGAAGGCCTTGGCCCCCCTCTCCCACCACGACGTTCTTTCCCTCCTCCAAACCCACCTCTGTCTGAACTCCTCTTCTGCCCTTAAAAAGTACTACATCTCCATCCCTGCACGCTCTGCTCCAGCCGAACCTTGAGCCTCGGCCTCTGTGCCCTGGGTTTGGAAGTTCCCCAAGTGTGATTTATCCCCGTTGAACTCTTGTTCACCATCAGGTCTTCCCGGGACCTACTTCTGTCTTGCGTCTACATCTCTTTATCTTCAGGGTTGAGGTCCGACATCAGCAGTACTTCTGCCCCGCTGGGAGCTGCCTTCACTGTTCCTTTGTCCCAGCTGTGCTCTGGGGGCCAAACTAGGCTGCTCCCCTGTCCCCAGTGCCCTAGTGTTCCCTCCACAGGGGTGTCCAACCCACTGCCCGCAGGCGGCTTGCAGCCCAGGATGGCTATGAATGTGGCCCAACACAAAATCATAAATTTACATAAAATCTTTTGTTTGCTCATCAGTTTTTGTTAGTGTTGTGTATTTACTGTGTGGCCCAAGATGACTCCTTCTTCCAGTGTGGCCCAGAGACGCCAAAAGGTTGGACACCCCTGCTTTGCTCAGACCGCTCTCCCTGCCTGGAATGCTGTCCCTTTCTTCCTTTCTACCCCATGCTACATTCACTCTTGTGTCTTGTCTCGTTTACTGACCTGGGGTCTCGATGAAACAAGATCCCAGTCAATCTCACCTTCCAGCCGCACAGCGCCTAGCGCAGGGCCGGGGCCATGGGAGACGATCAGTAAATGTTCGTGAAATGAATAAATGGATGAGTTTTGCTCAGATGTGAGGAGATGGCAGCTACCTATATTTCCAGCACCTAGGAAAAGACTCTTTGGAATGTATCGCTCAAGGAGTCAGTATCTTACAGCCAATGCAATCTCATACGTTTTAAAGCTATTTAAAGGCCTATCCGTCTCACTCATGTATTTTAAATATAACACTTTAATTTTGATGCTTGCCCTTAGGCAGTGTTGCAGAGCTTAACTTTTTTTTTTTTAAAAGGTAACATTGATAAACCCACAATGTGTACACATGTGGTAACACCTCCCCACACCGCCGCCGCCGCCGCCACCACACCCCAAAAGGCTCAGACAAGGCTCCAGTAGCCTCCCACCTCCTGTATCTTCTGGGCTAAATTCAGTCAACGACTGTCTGGGTGTATCGGGGCAGATGGAGAGGGCGTTTCTGGTGACTGAAACCCACAGACATCTTCGAGACCTCATTGGACTTCATAGCTCTGACTGTCTCTCCTGACCAGTCGTTAATAAGTAGGAAACGTGAGACACGAATTTTGCTCACGCTCCCTGCTTTAATCGCAGCCAACCAGCAGCAGAAAGTCTAGAATTCTTGAAAGGCACAGAAAGACTGAGCAAAGCGCCCACCCGCCGGCTCCCTGCCCTGCCAGCTCCTCAAATAGAATTATAGTGTGAAGTGACTCCATGTCTTAAGAAAGTCCTCCTGGAGAAGCGGTGCCGCCCAGTGGTCACAGCACAGGCCCTGAAAGGAAGCAGGCCTGAGGTCGAGCGTCCAGTGCTGACTCTCCCCCTTCCCGCAGCGGGGCTCAGGCACTGTGGTCCGGGTGTTTGCGCTGTTTTGTTGGAGTGGACCACAGGGACTAAGGCAGGCACTGAGCAGAGTCCTAAGCCTCTCAAAGCTCTGGCTTCCTCATCTGTGAAAACCTACCCCGCAAGGATTTGGACCGAAGCTAGAAATGTACAGATGCTTCATAAACAGCTCTTAGGATCCGCACAGGCTCTGGCGCTCTTCCCGCTGGAGTCTCATCCCGCAGACAGAGTGGATGCAGAGCCACCCCCTGGACTCTCTCCTGCCCCGTTCCAGCACAGAGTGAGAACAGCAGAACTTGTCCCTGGATTTGAGGCTCTTTCTCTTTCCTCCTCCAGGTGTTCGCTGCCTGTCACACTGCACAGACCCTCGGTGGCTCTCACTCTCCTCAAGCCACTGTAGAGGAGCAGTTTAGCATGTGGGCCTTGGAGACAGATTGTAAGAGTTTGAAGCCGACTCCATCTGCGATGCCCAGCCTTTCCGGCTTGCCCTGCACTGCCCTTATCTGCACACTTAAGTCCCATTTCCCAGGAAGCTTCTTAGTCCCAGGCAAAGCAGGACATTTGGTCATCCTTGCTCCACTCCTTGGTAGGCTGTGATCTTGGCTAAGATTGAGCTCTCCGTACCTTGGGGATGGGAAGGAAGAAAGTGAGTGTCGGAAACATCCTGTCCCAGGCACTCAAGTCAGCGGTCAGGGTCTGCCTAGCCCCTGAGCCTGACAAAGGGCCCACCTCCAGGATGCCCTGTGCCCAGGCTGAGCTGCCCTGGAGAAGCCGTGACGTGCCTGATCTCAGGGCCATCTCTTCCCTCCGGGCAGCAGGGGGCTGCGTCATGAGCACATGACACCCTCACCTGTGCTTCTGAGTACCCCTTGAAATCCTGACTCTCCCCAAGCCAGACTGGACCCAAGGACGAAGGGGGCAGGGAGTGCTGAAGTAAATGAGGAAAGTGCTCCCAGGACACCAGACGTAGCAGGAGATGAGGGGCAGGTGAGCAGAAATGGGGCAGCTGCTGCTTCTCTTTAATGAGAGCGGGGCTGCTGCCTTCCCCAGGAGCACATCAGCGACATTAATGAACCTGAAAATCAATCCTTGCTGCTGTTCAGGGGGTTGCACCAGGTCAGCCATAGCCTGGGCTTTATGACTCAGCACCCTGCAGGGAACCTTCCAGCCGCCCTTCCAGGTCAGCATTAGGATAATAGGAGCGGCTCCCACGTGGCCGGCTCTGCAGAGTGACTTCTTCCAGATGGCTTTCTGCTTTCATTGCTTAGCACTGTAGTTTTCTGGGTGCTTAGAATTTTGAAACAACTTTTCAAAGTAGATAGTATCAATTTTCCAGGTGGAAAAAAGTCTACACCTAAGGAGCCGAAGAAGTGCTCACGGAGTCTCACAGCTGATATAAAGGTGGTGATTAAGAATAGTGACCCTCAGACCGTTCTCCCAGAGCTCTATTGGGAAAATGCTCCTGAGCAAATATCCCCAATGCTATGCATAACTTACTTATGAAATATAACCATGACTGTTGTACCGCTACATTAAATGTATTATAAGACATGAAAATAAACACTAGAAATGAACAAGGTCATACATGGGAAGGGAAGGTCCAGTATTTGCTTCTCCCCCCCCGCCCCCCGCCCCCGCAAACAGATCATCTTGAACCGTCAGTGAAATGGGCAATTTGGAGACACAAGCTCAAGTTCCTACTGAAGGCAAGCAGGCACATAAATTGGAAAGAACCAGTGGCACAGCCAACAAGAAATGGCAACTGATTCTCAGGCTCTGTGTTGGGGCAATAGGGAGTAGAGAGGACTGTGGCAAAATTAAAAGCAAATCTCCAGTTTAAAGGAGGCGGCTGTTACTCAGCTTTAGTCAATTGTTGCCATACAAGAATGTGGGCCCAAGGTTTCCAACCTTCCAGTTTTTCAACAGAAGTCAGAAATTTGGGTTTTTATGTAAAATCACACAATTTTATGATGTTGGCCACTGATTTCACTTTTTTACAAAATTCTTGTGGTCCGAGTGGGTCAAAATCAGCCTGCAGCCCTCCCAAGGGCAACCACAGAGTAAAGGAAGGAGCTTGGCCTTCGAAGCCAGACAGCCTTGATTTTGAATCCTGTTTCTACCTGTAACAAGTAGTGTAGCCTCTCTCTGCTTCTGTTTTGGGGCCAGTAAAATGGAAATAACACTAGGTTCCTTTGAAGGTTAACAATAATGTATGTGAAGTACAGTGCTTGGCATATAACAAAGGCCCAATAAATAATGCCTATTGTTCGTGGAAACCACCTAGGACTCAGCCCTGCTGACTGCCGGCCAATCCTCTGCACACTGCTGAAAAGGCTCACACAGAAAACCCCGCCCCTGGCATCCAAATTCCAACCCTACACTTTGCAGAATTCATTCTCCTGCCCAGGAAGGCAGTTCCTCCCCACCCTGGGCTCATTGTTCTCAAGAAGAATCCAGAAGTCAAAGGAATGAGCAGGCTGGCTCCCTCGTAGGCTGGTGTGGGAGGTGGTATGGACCCAGGAGCGGCACTGGAATGGGAGCCAGATGCTCTGAGCTCCAGTCCTGGCTTGGCCACTAATGAGCTGTGTAAACTTAGACAAATGGCTGGACTACACTGGGCCTCTGTGTTATTATTTGGAAGTGGACTCAGTCATGTTCACCTCAAAGTGTCATCATGAGAATGTAAAATGATACATTGTGCCATCTATTTATTCTCCACCTACCCAGACACTGGCTCTGCCCTTCTCCTCCATGCTTTGTGCCCTGCAGTTCAATATTAATGGGCTGCATCAGTGGGGCCCTCCT
The DNA here is from genome assembly GCA_004024845.1 of Tonatia bakeri. Classification (NCBI taxonomy): domain Eukaryota; kingdom Metazoa; phylum Chordata; class Mammalia; order Chiroptera; family Phyllostomidae; genus Tonatia; species Tonatia bakeri. The sequence continues at coordinate 55,832 of PVIA01002077.1, read as the reverse complement.
CTGTCCCTGGCAGGGTTCAGCAGATGAGACACACCAATAGCGGAGCAGATGAAGGGAGGGGGCGGAGTGCTTATTTCTCAGCCCCCTCTGTGCCAGCCCCCCGACCCACGGGAAGTGGGCAGGCACTCGGCACTCTGTGGAAGGCCCCAGCAGCAGTGCACTCCCACCGTGTCAGCCCTGCCTGTGTTCCTTCTGCCCCCCACCCCCCACCCCCACCCCCCTCTGTTAGCTCAGGAGCAGTAAAAGCTGCTGGGCACTGCTGGCCCCAGGGGACTCTGCCGTTTCTTGTTGGTTTTCTTTAATCAGACAAGTGGTCCTGCCGTGCCTTTATAAGTGGTCCCTCGTTAAGTTCTCTTGGGTTATCCTGATTGTGCCATTTCCCCTGCCAAGACTGTGCACACAGAGGCACACCTCAGAGATAGTGCACGTTCGGTTCCAGACCACTGCCACGGAGCAAGTATCTCAGTGGGGCGCGCTGTGATCTTTTTGCTGGGGAAAGGCCTTGCCTTCAATTTGCAAAACAACACCTCTGTGAAGCGCAGTAAAGCCAAGCCCAATAAAACGAGGGACGCCTGTATATGCCTTTTTGTTTTTCCTTGAAACCTTGGATGTGGTAGGCACTCAGTGTTGCTGGAATTAATTTGAAATTATAAGCTTTTCTGCTTCACCCTCAGGCTGCCAGAAAATCCAATTACCCAGATCTCTCCTTCCCTGAGTACCTCAGCCCATTGAAATCCATACGCTTTGATGGGCAGTTTGTTCATTCATAAATGTGTCCCATGCAGCTGTAATGTACCGGGCCCTGACCTAGGTCCTGAAGATCCAAGTGAGATCAGGCAATGTCCGATCTTTTTGTAATTTGTTGTCCCAGGGGACTACGTGGGACACGTTACCAGAGGGACAGTCTTTTTGCAGGCCTCATGAAGCCAGCTGACTGGCCAGAGCTCTCTGCGTGCGAGGGCCCAGGGCTGCCCCCTCAGGACTATGGAACCTGCAGTTAGTGTCCGCAGCCCACACCACGAGTGGCCAACCCGACTCCCATTCAGAACTCCTGGCCGCCTTCCAGTTCCGTAGCCACTGGGAACAGTTCTCGCAGAATTAGATACAAGCACAAACCAGGATGGGGCTCTTGGCGATGCTCTTGCTTCCCGTATGGCTAGGGACAGTCTGCTGGTATAATCCTGTGTTCCCTTCTGCCCTTCCCCTTCTCCTGCTTGGAACCACCTTGGGACCATGAAATAACAAGCCAATTCTCTAAGGGCCTAAATGTAGCAATGCTATACCCAAGACATCGCCCAATAAATGTTTGAAAGAAAGACAAAGAAATGAAATGAAAAGAATGAATAAATGAAAGAAATCAAATAGAATGGAATGGAATGAAATGAATTGAATGAAGGAAAACTTAAAATGACAGAAAGTCCTGTGAAAGTAAGGGAAAAACATCCTTTTTCATGCCTCGATAGCCTTTGTTCTTAATTCCAATATTTGACCTGGGAGTTAACCACTTACCTTCTCGAAGCCCACTAAGCATCCCAAACCATTTAGCAGGAAGTCTCTCCCAAGTTGTCATCAACTGATCCCAAGTGCAAGGGTCCAGAAGCTCGCAAAAGCTTTCCCCCTATTTATTTTCTTTCTCACCTGCAACTGACAGCCCCAGGCAACAATGCACCCCACAACTTTAACAATGAGGTCTTGAAGAAACTACTATGCAAATGAATTCTTTTATTGTGTATAAAGAAACTCAGGTCATTTGCAGACAGAAAAATGGGGAAAGGAATATATACAAAAATCCTGCAGTCTTCCAACCCAGGGTCCAGTGTGGTTCACTGCACTTCTGAGTTGACCCATAACGCTAGGCTTAGGAGCAGCTTCTGGAATTGCAGGCAAGGAAGAGGAAGTGGGAAATAAAGAGAAACTTAAAAAAAAACTTCAACAACTATTTTAGTGGACTCATGATACAGTTGCCTCTCCTTTGGAAAATCAAACCCTAGTCTCTAGCAAGATAGAATCCAGAGGTGTTACTCTCGAGGGTGTTTTGGCACCGTTTTTGTTCTGGTCCCATGGATGCATTGGATGGGGCGCATCTAATTGAATATGCACAACAAACATGCAGGAGAGACGACTGTGCCATTATTAACGAAGAAACTAAGCCTCAGAGACATGAAGTATTCACAGAGACAAAACGTGGTAGGACTTGAACCTAGGTCAGCTGCTTCTAAGCCCTGTGATCTCCCCGGTATTGAGCGAAGGGGGTAAACCTTGCTGCAAGTTCAGCGTATTTCACCCCACATTGAATCTCCCAAGTCTGTGGAATTTGAACCTCCCTGCTAGTTATAGTCTCATTAATTCAACAGCCCTTATTGATTGACTCCTGGGTGCCAAGAATAGTGCTTTGCCCAGTGGCTTCCAGAGAATGATGAGTGAACAATGATAATGATATAATTTAAGTGGTGGGAAGGCAACTCCTAAGGGGTGTCAGAGCTCTTTCTCAAATTGAGTTACTTTTTCACTATTGAATAAATTGTAATTTGAAAAGGTGGTAAAACTGCTTTCTGTTGGTGAGCCAAGCCAATCAATATGTGCCATTTAAACTTCTCCTTTCTGCTTTTCTCCTATACAGACAAGACTGGAGAAAAAGGGAACATCTGAAGGCTGAGATTACTGGGTTGAAATTCTTAATTGAGTAATTTTTTTTTAATGATTTGTTTCTGAAGAATAGGCAGTCTAGGACAGGCTAACTGGACTCTTTCCTGGAGAGAGAGTAACACAGGGCTTGCTGGATGCCTGTCCGCTGGTCACAGGGGAGGGAGGGAGGAACGGCCCCTGCGGAATCTGCTTGGAGAGGCATTCGGTCCAGCTGGCCCCAGGCCCCACCCTTGACAGCTGTCCTACGTATTGACTGACCACAAAGCAGATTAGTAGGACAGTAGGTACCTGTGATAGGACACACATACTCACGTACAAAACTTGGAAACTCTGGCTCCAGAATCTTAATTGGAATTATTTTTACCTGGTGGGATTATGAGTAACTTTTTTTTTCTTTTTTGCTCCTCTGTAATGCCTCATTTTTTTTTTTTTTGCATTAACTTGTATCACAATCTATAGGTGTCATTGGGTTACTAGTTATGGTAGAATAGATGTCATTTTGCTCTCTTTCCATATTCTCTCCTCCTTTTCTTTCCCTTTTTATATATTTCCTTTTTAAAGTAATGATAAGTTTCTCTCTCCTCTGTCTCCTCTCCAGCAAACAGGGATGAGGGAAATCCTCCCTCGGTTGCCCTCTTTCTTCTCCCTTCCCCACCTCCCTCCTTACAACCTCACTAAGCGTGCTGGGGGTCTTGGAGTACAGAAGGAATTTCTCCTATTCTCAGCCATTTGCCTGTCACTCCGATTCCTCCAGGTGTTTCCCGCCAGGAGGAGCTGCCCATGGGCACAGACAAGGGTAGATGGCAGGGACCTAGGTGGCCGGTGATGAAAAGGCCAGAAGTCTGTCCTGCACAGTTTCCCTTTCCTGAACTCCAGGAAGAGTGGCGCAGACAAGTGGCCAGGACCACAATGACCTTTGAAGCACAGAGACATTTGGGGACTTACCAGTTAATTCGTTTGTCAAGTGGAAAGAATAATGCCTGCTCCCTCACAGGTGGGAAAGGAGGATCCGATGAAATAATGGGTGTGGGAGTGTTCCTAAAGGTCGAATGTCCTGCAGAATGAATCACCAGGCCCCGTTAAGTCTGTCTTTCCCGTCAGCCTGCTCTCAGCTTCCCCTGAGCCTGCTCTGCTCTAAACCATCATCATCATCATCCATCTTCACTCTTTCCTCACCTCAGTCCCCACGAATATACACGAATGCCCAGTAATCTTTCCAGACACACAGTTCAGCAAGGTACATCCTACTATAAAACCTTGAATTCTTCTTGACCAAGATGAAAACCAAAAGGCTTAGCCTGGTGATGGTAGGCAGAATTCCCAAAAAGGCCCAACGGCACAAACCCTTGTATAATCCATTCTCCTTTGAGTGTGGGTGGAACCAGTGAATAGGATGAGCTATCATTTCCGTAATTACATTCTGCAGCCAAAGGGAGCTTATCCAGGTGGGCCTAATTCAATCAGATGAGCCCATTAAAAGCAGAGCATTATCTCCAGCCAGTAGAAGAGGACATTAGAGATTAGAAGCATGAACAGGATTCAACAACAGCCAGCAAGGAAGTGGGAACTTTGGTCTCCTAGCCATAGGGACTCATTTTAGCCAACAACTGGAAGGCTCTTAGACACTGAATCTGACCCATACTGTCAGTTCAGCCTTGTGAGACCCCAGATTAGCTACCTGGACCTCTGACCTGCAAAACTGTGATAGAGTAAATGGGTGTCACCTTAACCTAAGTTTTTCGTAACTTGTTATGCAATGTCTTAGTCAGTTCAAGCTGCTGTAACAAAGTACCATAGACTGGGTGGCTCGAACAACTGAAAAGTATGCATTTCTGGAAGCTGGGAAGTTCGAGGTCAGAGTGCTAGCATGGTCAGGTTTGGTGAGGTCCCTCTTCCTGGTTTGCACATGGCTGTCTTTCTGTGTCATCACATGGAGGGAGAGATCACCCTTCTAGTAAGTGCCTCTTCTTATGAGGCCATTAATCTTGTTCTTGAGAGCTCCCTCTCTCATAACCTGACTACCCCTCAAACTCCCATCGCCAAATACCATTACATTGGTAATGGGGCTTCAGCATATGAATTTTGGGGGACATACTTATTTCAAGGCCTTAACAGTTCTTATCCAGGCTGCTTCTCCAGTCCACCTCTCAAACATTAGCTCTGGAGTGATTGTGGGGTTTGAATCTGGACCCTCTCACTTCCTGGCAAGTTACATGGCATCCGTGTTCTTCCATTTCCTCACCCATATATTTAGGATGTTTATAACATCTTTCTCACGAGGTTGTTGGGAGGATTCGATGAGTATCCAGCAAAAACGCTTAGTACAGTGTCCAGCAAAAAGCAAATGGTGTATAAATTAGTTTTTGTACCGTTGTTATAGTCTCTGTAGACACTCCCCTTAAGTCAGATGAGTTTGTTTATTAACCTAGGAAAATACATTCTTTATTTTTTTGCTCACATCACACGCCCTCCCCCTTGCTGCTCCACCTCCCAGATGCCCATCCTTGCCGGCCTTGCTCGGATGCCTCCCCCCTTCATAGCACCTTCCCTGCTCGTGGTGGTCTGTGCTTTGTGCTAACTGCTAGAGCGCTGGAGAACGGGATAACTATTTCCACGGTCTCAGACCTAATCACTTACCATGATCTTTTTTTATTATGAAAGAAATCCCTGTTTGTTAGAGATAATTGGGAAAATCCATGGAAGTTCAAGGTAGGAAATAAGTCACCTGCTGTCATTGTTTAGAATATCTCCTCCTGGTCTTCCTATTTTTGTTGTTTGTGTGTACATGAACATAAACATATATGTAAACAGTTGCCTTCCTGAGAATAATCTTTGCCTTAGTCTACCCAGGGCATCCATCTGCCTGAAAGTAGAATTTGTTCACAGAAGGACTTCTAACAGAAAGTATATGTGACATTCAGCTTTGCATGTGTTATATGCTGTTGAATCAGTTCTGACTCCTGGCAACCCGATGAATGAGTGATGTCCGCAGTGTCCTGTCCTCCACAGCCCTGGTCAGCCCCTGTGGACTTTTGCCCATGGCTTCTTTTATGGAGTCCATCCCTTTCCTGGTTGGCCTTCTTCTTCTCTTGCTGCCTTCTCTTTTCCCGGGGTAATTGTCTGCCATCTCACGATGTACCTGCAGTAGGACAGCTTCTGTTTTGCCATGTTTGCCTCCAGTGATATTTCAGGCTTAACTTGCTCTAGGACCCACTTGTTCTTCTTGTTCACATTAGTCATGCAAAATAGGATTACTAAGGGAACCAGGGTATTAAGAAATGTTTTTGCCAAATTTCCTGCATTAGTTTCCTATGGCTTCTATAACAAAATGTCACCTACTTAGTGGCTTAAAACAACACGGATTTGTTCTCTGACAGTTCTGGAAGTCAGAATACTGAAACGGGTTGTACGGGGCACATGGCGTTGTTAGCTTCCTTCTGAAGACTCCAGGGGAGGCAGTTTCTCTCCTCTTCCAACTTCTCCAAGTGCCCACATCCCTCGGTTCATGTCTGCATCACCCCGACCTCGCTCCCACCAACATACCAGCTCCTCCTAACTTTACACCTCTGCCCGTGTCTCATAGGGACCCTATGATTGATTACATTTGGCTCATCTGAGTAATCTGTAATAATCTTTCCATTTTGAGGTGCTAAATTTCCTTGCAAAGTCCATTTTACTGTGTAAGGTAACATTCTTACAGGTTCCAGGGATCGGACATTGACACGTCTGCTTTCAGGGGTCACTGTTCTGTCGGCCTTGGCACCCTAGACAATAGAGCCTGGGGCAAGGATTCTGCACTGATAGTTTTATTGTGATGTATAAACCTGGGGCAGTGAGAGGAGAAAAAAGGAAGCAAAGCCACAAGAATACAAAGCAATGCAAGTGATGATTATTGAGCTGACCACTGCCTTGGGATAAACTGAGAAAAGACACAGCAGGTTGCTCAGCAGGTGAAGTATTCAGCCACGGGTGAAGTATTCAGCCACGGGGGAAGTCTCCAGGCAGCTTCTATGGAGAACTGTCTGTGGAACAATCAGTTGAAAGATCGAATGAGATGAGTTTATCTGTCAGGTACCCTCCCATCTCTTACTTCCCCTTGATTAAAATTTGCACCACATGGAGTTACGCCCTGCACATTCCTGGGTTGCATCATTTGGGCCTGTTTGACCTTTGGTGGGATGTTGTATCTGGGTCTGGAATTGGTGGGAGTAACCGGAGATTGGGTATGCATTTGGTCGGCCTCAGGAGGCCTGTAGGGAAGTGATGGCCAGGACAGAACAATCAGCGGAGGGTCCAGACTGCAGGGGGTGCCAGCAGAACCTGAGAAAGCAGGAGAAGATCTCGGGAAGTACCCAAGATGCTTCCAACACATTTCACTCCTGGCATCCCTCAGGTCCGTTATATTCTGCCATTGTATCCTCTTCCATGTTACAAAATGAGACATGCCGTTATTTTCTGAAAACAAGATCCCCTCCTTCCTCCCTAAGAGGGGAGGTAAAAATCTAGTCAGTCATAGTGTTCCTTCATGGTCATGGCCAGTCCGGAATTCCAGTAAGACCGGAGGCTAGAAGGCTAACCGAACCAGCCACCTTCCCCACTGTGACAGTCCCACGCCCGTAAATGACATTCATCACCTCCCTTCCCTACCGCCCATTTGAGGGTTCCTTACCCTTAGCCTGCACTTCTGCTTGTCTGGATTTCTGGGGCTTGGTATGCCCCTGTTTGGTTAAATGGGAGAAGATGATTTGATGCCCAGATTTTATTGTCTTATTTCTGGTGTGACTTCCCTGGGGTTGGTTCCCTGATCTGGAAAATCCGCTCTGTGTGGTGTTGGAAAGCAAATGAGGATATCCCTTCCGTGCCCACTGCGGGGGACGAGCTTACAGTCAGTCCTGGGCCTCGGCGTCAGGCGCTGTTGCTGTTTGCAGTTCAGTCATTAATAACAGTTTCAATCATGGTTCCCCGTTGCTTGGTGTCACGGGACCAAAACTACTCTGCCGACAGGAATAATCCAGCAGATATGCAGTGGGCTAGAGAGGAGTCCACGGGGGCGCTATGAAGAGCCATAGGTGTTTCGGAAGGAGCCCAAGAACGGGAAGCTGCCCGGAAGCAGTTCTTAAAATTATGTTGTCAGTAGCTGCCATTTACTGAACACCTGTGTGTCGGGACCTATACGAGGCCCTTCTTAAAAATAATTGATAGGAAAAATAAACTTGAAATAACCACAGGGTCTAAGAGGAAAATGGCCTGCACTCCAGTCACCTAATTAAGTCAATATTTCTGTTTTTCCTCGCGCTTATATAGTTCTTTCATATTTATGACAGCATTATAGATCTAACTTAGAATATTGATTTTCATTTGAATTTTTATGACAAATAATATTTCCATTTTGTGAAAATCATAATTCATCTCTCTCTCTCTCTTCTGACTTTCTCTCCCCCTACACCACAACCGGTATTCACGGCCTGAGAACGTCTCCCAGTCTCCTTCTCTGTGTTCGTGTGGGTAAGAATAGTAACAATGACAGCAAACAGTTACTTAACCCGCATTACAAGGTGGGCATTGTTTTTACCTCAGAACCTACTGGAGTTCGTTTAACCCTCCCAAAAACTTTGTGGAGTGCCAGTGTTACACTCACTGCACACATAAAGAAACCGAGGCCGACACGCAGCATATTCAAAAACATAAACAAGTGAGTAGATACAAACAAAAGAAGTTTTTTTGCCCATAAAAATATATAGCAAAAGTGGAATACACAACGGATGTTGCACTGTAGTGGCGTTTCCAGTACAGGGTATCACTGCTATCTCTCCAGGTCAATAGATCCAGCGCTAACTCACTTTTTGGAAGCAACATAAGGCCTCACTGCACGAACGTACCATTATTTATGGGTTCTACTGATAGGCATTTGTGTTGTTGCCATTTTTTTGGCCACTACAAATGATGTGGTGATAAATATCCTAGAGTATAAATCCTTAGGTACTACTGCTTTTATTTCTCTAGGACAGAGTCTAGTTTGGTGCTAAATCTTGACTCCTCCATATGACATGATAAGCTAAGCTGTAGCTGAGCCAAAGCATCAGACTCTTGGAAATATGTGAGTTCCCCCAAGGTCAGGGAGAGTGTAACATGGCCAAGAGAACGGTGGCCAGGCATAGCCTGGCCTCTGTACAAATGCCAGTCAATTCACAATTTCCCTGAACCTCTCCCAGGCACACAGCTGTAGCAACCACGTGAATAAATTATGGTGCATCCATACAGTGGAATAGTGTACAACGATAAAAATGAATAAGAAAGATCTCTATATATTTATGTGAAACAGTTTTCAGGGTATACATTATTAAGAAACACAGGTCACAAAACAGTGTTTATAGTAGGCTATCTTTCATTTAAGGAAGGAAGGGATATGAATACAGAAATATATTTGCTTATATTTGTTAATCCTCACCCAAGGATAAATTTGTTGATTTTAGAGAGAGAAAGGGAGGGAGGGGAAGAGAAAAAGAGAAATACTGATGTGAGAGAGAAACATCGATCAGTTGCCTCCTGTACATACCCCCACTGGGGATCAAACACACAACCCAGGTATGTACCCTGACTAGGGATTGAACCCCCAACCTTTTGGTGTATAGAATGATGCTCCAACCCACTGAACAACCCAGCCTGGGCCATATTTGCTTATTTTATCAAAAGGAAATAATGGAAGGATAAACCAAAAGCTAATGAAAATAAGGACCTGTAAGAAGAGAGAAGCAACAGGATAGCAGGACAGAGATGGAAACTAGACTTAACTGCATGTAATTGGTTGTATGATTTTAACATTGGAACTGTGCAGATGTTTTAAATAAAAAATAAAAGATAAAATGGAAATTTATAAAAATGGAAACTCACAATAATTGTGTATTAGGATGATGGGATAGCCACCCAAAGAAAAATTATTACAATTGACTCTATGAACAGTATTTTGAATGCATATCTTTAATGGGACGTATCTTAAGGACTAAAAAGAACCATGAAGTAATCTTGAACTGCACTGGTATATCAATCAGGACAGACTAGATTATGTTCTATTGTAATAACAAATAAGCCCAAATCCTGGTGCCTTCAACAAGAACATGTTCTTTTCTCTCTTACTCCATGTTTATTGCATGTCAGCTATAGCTCTGATTAGTGTCCCAAGCCAGGGAAATCATCTGTCTAGAATATTTTGACAGTCATTGAAGCCAAAGTAAAAGACACTCTGGTTCTTAAAACTTCTTCCTGCATGTGACCGTCACTCTTCTTCCACTCTAATTTTATCGGCCAAAGCAAGTCACATCATCCGCGCTCAAGATCAGGACGTATTAATCCTCTCTCATCAAGAAGCCTGGCAGGGCTCGGCACCGACTATGTGTGAACAGGAACACAGTGTAACACAGAGATTAGTATGATGAGTATTTTTATTTTGAAACTATCACATGCGTATTTCAGGATTAGCCAATAAGTACTTTTATTGATGTCATTGCAAGCCAAGATTTTCAGCATAAAAGTCAAAAGACACATGTATAAACCCAAATAATTTAAGTGAGGCTCTATAAGCTTACATTTTTAATAGGAAATACCAATATGAACTCATAATTTATCTTTCTAAAAAAGAAGAAAATACCCTGGGTGTCCAGTGAAATGGTTTAGAAGCAATGGCAACCTCACAGCAATGTGATCTGAATACCATTTCCTCTAAAAAGGACCCAGGGTGTGTACCTGACCTGCTCAGGTCACCTTGTTTACCATTACTACTCCAATCCTCAGTCACTCACTTTGCTTCGTGGCCCAAGCATCCATGTGCAGGCTCCCCCGTCCCTGTGATTGTAAAGATGTGGTCACTGTGGCTGCCACTACATCCACCAGAGTGAGGGGGGCCCTTAGCGTCACTGACTGACAAAGAGACAGCAGTGCATTGCCTGAACTGCACCCATGGGAGTTAAGGCTCCCCCATCAGCTGTTGTGAAAGGCCGGTTAACACCACCTAGATGTGCTGGGGCACAACACCATTTAGCTCAAATATCAAACAAAGGTAGGGGGTGAGAAGGAGACACTGGAGAAAGGGCTTGCCTTTCTTCCTCCCAGGCAGTTTGTTCAAAATTGCAGTAGCTTCTGATGATGTCCAATGACAAGCAGCCATCGCTGTTTTTTGTTTTTGCAAAACTCAAGCCAATCAAGTAATCGCCCGTTGAGCATACGCTCCTTCCTACCCTGTGTCTCTCCCATTTCTCCATCGCTTCTTGCTTTCCTGGAATTGCTTGCCTCGATACAGGCATGTTTGCACTGCACTCTGTTTTCTACTGAACTCGGGCTAAGGCACTCATTATCAGAAGTGACCTAAGTGCACCCTCTGGATGGGGTGTTGGTGTTGGACTGCCTGGTAACTGAATGCAGTAAGCCTCCCGTCGCGGTTGGGCAGTGGAACTGATACACAGTGATACCACAATTACTAGAGCTGTCACCTGCGGTTAATTCTTATTAGGTGAAGTTTTCAATTATCAGGTGGCTGCTGCATTTGATTAATAAAGGGGTGATAATAATTACAAAGATGTGGTGTGAGTAACTGCTTTTGAGGACATTGGAAATTTTGAAAAAGAAAGCAGTCAGCTCAGGATAGCTCACGGCCACCTTCTGGCAGGCACATGGTGAAAGGCAGGGCACTTGCCGGGCAGCCCTACGGTTTCACCTCCCGCCACCACAGGGAGGATGCTGCTGCAAACAGATCCAGGGCCTGGCTGTAAAGGTTCAGAACTACAAAGGATACAAAATGCGCAGCCATAATAAGTTCTTTATGTCAAAGCCAGAGCCCTGATGGACAAAGAGTGTGAGGCATAGAATGGGGACATTGGGAGGATGGACTTGACCATCTTGAACCTCAGCATTCCTCAGAACGACCCTGGTGGAGAAAGTACCCCTTCCCCTTCATCGGAGAACAGCGCCCCCTCTTCTCTCGTTACCAGAATAATCAGTGACCTTAGCCGAAGTGAGTGCCCCATGGAGCGAAGTGCAGTCTTCTGAAGATCCTCTTCTCTTTCTCCTGGTGTTCCCGGGCTCAGAACCAAGGTCAGATCTCAGCTCGGCCTGAACGGGGAAGTGTAATCCTCACGCCAGGAGAAAATTCCCTGCATCTGAAATAAATTTAGGAACTGGCTGAGTTGTACCAGAAGGAATCAGGAAACATGTGGGAGTGGGTCTTTAGGATATTGGATTGGGAGATGGGGCAGAAGGTGGGGCTAATGGTACAAGGACACACACCTGTGACTTGGGACCCAACATTTTGAAGAGGGTATTTAGGGCCAGGCTGGTTCCCTGGAGTGGGTCCTTGGACTTGGACATGCCGATGACATGCAGTAAATGAGGTAATGATGGTAGAGTGGAGTTACTATGTAAGACCCAAGAACTCGTCACCTCACTGTGTGCTCCTGGGGGGCACGGATGATGGTTCGTTTACTAAGGCAACGGAGATCTCAGCAGTGAGACATGCACTGGCATCTTTGAAGGCCTGGTTGATGATGGGGGACATTACCATGGAGCTAGGCTTTCTAGCGTCGGCAGGAATGAAGGGATTCTGGAAGGTGGCAGCACAACACCAGACACATTACTACAACTGGCAGGAAGGCCAGAATGACATTCAGGACCTCTTGACTTGCAGGGATTTGTGGCACCAGCTAATAGACCATGGTGTTCCCAGTGGTAAGGCAGGTGGACAAGAGTGCTGCTCAGTTTTTATTACAAAAAATACTGAGAGCTGGAGAGCAGGAGGCTGATTTCAGCAACCACAATGGAAAATAAAAGGTCTGTCCAGCCATGTGATATGAAAAATAGAGACATTTATTGAAAAAGGTACAAGATACAAGAAACATTGTACACAGGACCATGACGCCTCAGTCCCCTTCAGCAGGCATCTTGGGACCTCACACAGTTTTCCCAGTCACCATCAGCTGCCCCATCATACTTTCCTGAGTCTCTTCAATGGTCTGAAATCTCTTCCCTTTCAAAGGTGATTTTAGTTTTGGGAAAAGCTAGAAGTTGCAGGGCACCACATCTGGGCTGTAGGGGGGCTGAGTCACCTGGGTGATTTGATGTTTCACTCAAAAACTCTGCATGAGACGCAATGCTTGAGCGGGCGTATTGACGTGATGAAGCTGCTGACACCAGTGGCCCGTAGCTGCAGCCTTCTGAATCATCTGAACAGTTTCCATGGAGGAATGTTCAAGCTTAACACAAAATGTGATGCAGATTCATTGCTCTACTCATTTTGTTTTCTTTTTTTTAAAATTTAGTCTTTATTGTATTTTTCCATTTAGTCCCCTCGTACCCCCCTCTCCCCAGCAATCACCACACTGTTGTCCATGTCCATGAGTCCTTTTTCCTTTTTGCTCATTCCTTCCACCTCCTAACCTTCCCCGCCACCAGCTGTCACCTGTTCTCCATCTATGAGTCTGTCTCTGTTTTGTTCATTCAGTTTGTTCTTTAGATTCTACATAGGAGTGAGATCATATGGTATTTGTCTTTCTCTGACTGGCTTATTTCACTTAGCATGATGTTTCCCAGGTCTATCCATACTGTGGCAAAAGATAAAATTTTCTTCTTTTTTACGGTCGAGAATATTCCATTGCACAAATGTCCTATAGTTGTTTTATCTACTTGTCTATTGATGGACACTTGGTCTGTCGCTCAGTCATTTTTAATGTGACCTGGCCACACAGTACACACGCTCACTCAACTGTGTCTACCACCCCCGCTGACTGGTACAGTGAAACCATCACTGTTCACACGTGCACACTCCAGTCCCCGCTCCTTGGCCGCCAGGTCACATTGATGTTGCGCAAACCGTTCTTGTTGTATTAATGATGGCTGGACTTTTTCCGGACAGACCTCATACCTGTCCCTCATCCTGTTTCCAGATCTCAGTAAGTTCACAAACCCTTCAGCAACAGAAGGAGGGATTGGATCCCCTTGAAGATCTTACAATGACATGACAAGAAATAAAGTAAATAGTTCTCCAGTCTTTCTCCAAAGTGGCCTATTGCCTTTTGCTGGAGGGCAAGTCTATGGATCCACCCCCTGTTTATTTCTCTGGTTCCTAATTATAACCCTGGCTAGAATACATACATGGGATGAATATCCTTAGTGGGTCCTTCACATTGCTTTCCCGGCTGAAAGGGTAAAGATCATTTTGATAGGAAGGGCCATGTGGACACCATCCTTTGTCCTGGCCAACACAGTACATCAGAAGCATCATGTCATTTTGAGAGGAAGTGAGGAGACTGATGCTGCCGTTGAAGACTCAGCGGCTGCAGGGATAGTCGCTCCCATCGCATCTCCATTCAGTTCACTCCCCTAGGCTTTGCGGAGACCAGACACGGCCGGGGACGGCGGTGGGTCGCCGGAAACCTGGCGAGGTGGCAGCCCCAGTTGCGGCACAGCCGCTGTGCCGGCTGTGGTGTTTCTCACACTCGCTCTGTGGCTTTTGTTACGGCGGGTTATTTTTTCCTTTATCCCTAGTACTGGGGAGGCCAAAAGCAGTTCTCCTTCACATGACAAGGAAAACAATAGTTATTCTCTACTGTTCCTCTGCTGACAGATGCACTGGTGTGAAAGACGGAGGTGGCGTGGAGTCTGGACCACCAGTTTATGTCATTTACTTGTGCTAATGTGGGTCTGGTCAGACCAAATCCTGAATGTATCATTTTTATCACACAATGTATTACTTCAGTATCCACCCAACCTTGTTACCTATTGAATCTGATCATACTCCGACCACCATGAACATTTGTGGTTACATGGCCACGTGGGATCCCGTGAACAGGCATTTTGTCTTCGACAGAGCTCCGAGTGAAGGCGTGGCCCTGCTGCAGAACTGTCAGAGCCCTTGTTCCTCTCTTGCTCAAGTTTGTTAGAAACCCCTCCTCATCACCGTCTGCTGTAGATGCCTCTGGGACTATTGGGTCTGCGGTGCCATGCAGTTCCAGTGTCAGAGAAGCTTGGACTACTGCCTGGACGTGCTGGAGAGCCCTAGCACTCTGAGCCCCACCAAAACTGGCGTCCCCCTGAGTCATCCAGCAGCACTGGCCCTGGCCCCAGAAGCACGAATGTAATGTTGACTCTGGTCAGAAATGGACTGCTGCCACCTTACAGCCCCACTTAGAGGTGGCCCCCAAAATGGCGGAGGAAAACATTTTCCAGTGGCCAGAGCTGCCAGCAGTACATTGGCTTAATGTGTAGGAGCACTGACTCCTTGTCAGCAGCAAATGGCTTAGCTTTTTAGTCAGGGGCCTGGAAGGAAAAGACTGCAGCCTGTGTACTACCTCTGGTGTCTCAACTCTGCAAAGGTGTTCCTGAGCCGGCCTATCAGGCTGGTTGTCCCCAGGTGATGAGGTACATGGAATATTAGTGTACCGTTGGTTTGAGCACAATGTGTCGTACATGCTTAGTAGTAAAATGTGCTCTTTGGTTCTGTGGTCAAGTAGTGCAGGTTCCACGATAGGCTATTTGTCTGTCCCTGGAGGCGGCGGGTGGCGGTGGAGACACTGAATAAGGTCAGGAACAAGGAAGCCTGGGTAAGAGGTATGTGAATGGACTAATGGGAGTGGGTACAAATGCCTCGCTGACATGGACTAGCCTCTCTCCTTGGCCTCCGCAGTGTCTCCAGAGAGGGCCAGGAACAAGCAGGAATGGAGGCTAGGCGTGGCCCCCAACACGTGGCATCCTTTTCGTCAAAGCTATTCTAGCTTTTGTGCTAAATGCCTCAAGTGCCAGCATTGGTATGGTCCCATTTAGAGGGAGATCAGCTAGCCTCCTGGTGGCAAGTACATTGTATCAGACTCCTTCCACTTTGGGGTGGAAAGTCATTCTTCCTCACTAGAATCACCACCCACTAAAGACATAGGTTGGTTTTCTCTTCCCATAGTGCAATGGAAGGCACCACCCATGAATACTAAGCCAAAACTTAACCAAGGCTGTGAATCAAATTCTCAGTGTACAGGAAATTCAGGGGACACAGGACATACACATTTCCTGATGCTTCTGTTTCTCCAGGGAACCCTAATAGGTCACCGTTTTGCAAACCTGAATGAAATAGTAGATTTAGCAATGATTACCAATAAACGCAAGCATAATTAATTAGATAAAAGGTTGGTGGGGAACTTGGAAATGGAGACATCAGGCTGACATGTCTGAACCCAGTGATTGTTTTCCATGCCACAGAAAGTGGAAGAAGCAGATACTCTTTTCTTGTGATGTGATGCAATAGAAGGCACCACCCATGGGTATCAAGCCTGAACCTAATCAGCCTTTAAATCTAACTCTCAGTTACAGGAAATGCAGGGACATAGGAACAAGTTAAGCAACAACTCAAGGACGCAATCAGGCAACCCCAGAGTGTGAGAGATTCTGCAAGAGGACAAATGACCCAGTTTTTCCGATAAATAAATGTAACATACAAGCTTTGTTTGGCTCCTGATTAGAACAGACCAACTAATAAAAGACATTTTTGAAACAATGGGGAAATTTGATAGACTAGGATGAGATGGTATTAATAAGGAATTTTTGTTAATTTTGTTAGGTTACCATGGCTTTTGTTTGTTTGTTTCAAGTTCTTATAGATGCATGTTGAACTATTTTGGGTAAAATGATATAATTTCTGAGATTTGCTTTATTACTCTGCAGGAGAAAAGTAGGAAGCAATAATGGATTGTTTAGAAGTCTATGCACATTTCTGCATAGAAAAAGCAGGAAACAATAACGGAGAAGTGTTGGCAGTTGTCACTGGTGATGGCTGCATGTGGGATTAACAGACCATTCTCCCTGCTCTTTCTGGGTGTATGCTGGTTATTCTACCTTTTGCTCCTGGATCCCTACTCTGTTCTTCTTTGCCTCACTCTGTGCCATGGGGGGCCAGCGCTGGTTGACTGAGTCGCCCAGGCTTCTGTGTGGGCTGGTGTCTGGATGGATTCAGCCAGTGGGGGGTCGCCAGCAGCAAATTAGCTTGGGAGGATCGAGCAGTCAGATTGTTTATTCCCCTTGCTCCCTCTCTGCCTCCGGACGTTCTGACAGTAGCTCCGCTCTGCCGTAGCAGCTGTGTTAGTTTGCTAAGGCCGCTGTGACCAGAAGCCACAGACTGCGTGGCCTAAACAACAGCAATCTGTTTCCTTACAATTCTAGAGGCCAGAAATCCAAGATCAAGGTGCAGGCAATGTTGGTTTCTTCTAAGGCCTCTCTCCTTGGCTTGCAGTTGGCTGCCCTCTCCCTTTGTCTTCCCACCATCTGCCCTCTGTACGAATCTGTGTCCATTTTCTCTTTGTATAAGGGCGCCAGCCATAATGGATTAGGGCATACCCTACTGACATCATTTTAACTTGCCTCCTTAAAGACCCTATCTGCAGATGTAGTTACGTTCTAAAGGGATGAGGTGTAGGATTTTAACATGTGAAATTTGGAGGGGACACAATGCCGCCCATAATAGCAGTGGTCAGCCAACTTTTCTTCTAAGGAGCTACATAGTAAGTATTTCATACTCGGGGGGCAACACAGTCTCTGTCACCACTACTCAGCTCTGCCGCTGTAGCATAAAGCAACTGCAGGCAATATGTAAAGGAATGAGGGTGGCAGTGTTCCAATGGCTACTTACAAAAGCAGGTGGCAGGCCAGGTTTGGCCCACAGGCCACCGTTCCTCACCCCCTGCATCTGGTGGTAACACCTGCTGGTCAACCCCTTTCACATGTCCACTTCTCAGTGGTCTCTGCTAGTCCTTGGGTGTCACACTTGCCCTCTCTGGTTCCACGAGCCCTCGTCACACTTTCCTTGGTCTCTTCATTCAGTTCTCTTAGCTAAATGCCTTTGAGCATGTCATCTGTTTTTGGTGAGGACAGTGACTAAACAGCATGTTTGAAATGTCCCATAGAAAAATCATAATGAAAGAAAAAGATTCAAAAGGTAACATCGATTTACCTTATTCTTGACTCTGTGGAGGACTTACTAGAGGCCTAGATGGAGAACTCGGCAGGTGCTCAAAGGTGAGACCCAAAAGGGGGCTGGTCCGGGCAAGAACACATCCGGGACCTGATCAAGCCAAAGACATGTCAGGTGACATCGTATACCAGCCACAGGCTCCGCTGGCTGCCACCTGGAGCCAGGAAGGAACGGGAACCCCACAGCAGGCGCGGCCATACAAGGAGCAGCCCAGACTGGCTGGGACCCGGAGGCCGCTGCCTCCCACTGTTGCCGGGGAAGTGAGTCCCAGCACTTCGCATGTACTTAGGCCCTGTCTCAGGGAGGAGCGGGAGGACAGGACGAGGGACCAAGAAGTTCTGGTTTGTTTGCTTTTCCTAAATTGGCTAACCGTGACTTCTCAAAGTTTGCATCAAACTAAGTTCGTGGAATTGGACTAGAAAATATTTAATCCAGCCTGTGAGGAAAAGCAGAGTAGTTACAGACAAATAAAGCAGCTGCATTTTCTCTGCACCCCCAAGAGAAGTGTGGGTAGTTTGGGGGCTGAGCTTCCAAGGCTGAAATAGGCTAAAAGGTGTTTCAGGCACAAAGGTGCTTTCGGTGAAGCCCTGAGACACACAGGAGTCGGGGAAAGCTTCGCTGAGTGATACACGCAGAGATATTTCCGCCGCTCTTGGAGCCGGTCCTCGTCCTCACCCAGGAGACTTTCGGTCACAGGGCCTGAGAGGAACTCTCCTTTCCCAAGCTTGCCAGTTCCCTGCCGGCTGCTGCAGTCCCCAGGAAGGGAAGCCAGCGAGCTGCCCGCTGGCCGCAGAACTCCTCCTTCCTTTTCCTCCTGAATCTCACTGTCCTCGCGTGTTGCTGAGGAAATCACATGTATCCCCCCTTCGGTGCTAGCTGGCAGTGCAGCTGTCCGCCCCTGCACCTGCGACCTGAGGCCACAGGTGAGGAAACGAGGAGGATGAAGAGGAAGCACACCCAGGGTGAGGGGCAGGGCCAAAGGGCATGGGGGTGGGGGGTGCGGAGAAAGCCATTGACTTGGGTGAGATTGTAGCCCCTCCTTGAAGCAGGGATTCTGGTCCAGGATATGCTTGTAAACATGTATCAGAAATACTTTGTTCATCCAGAACTTGCTGGTGGTGGAAGTGCTGCTCTGGCTGGGCAGCCAGGGGGCTTTAGTTTGGGATGCTGAAACAATACAGCATAAATGGGGTGACTTGGAAGCAACAGAAATTTCTTTCTCCGAGCCCTAGAGGCTGAGATCTGGATTCTGGTGGGAACCGTCCTCGGGCCGCAGATAGCCATTTCTCGCCGGGTCCCCACGTGGTGGAAAAGAGGCCAGGAGAGCTCTCTGGGCCCCCGTTAGCAGGGCCCTCCTCCCACTCCGGAGGGTTCCCCCAAATCCCCACCTCCTAATACCACCACCACATTGGAGGTTAGGGTTTCAACATGAGAATTCTGGCAGGGCACAAATATTCAGTCCATAACACAGGATATGAAAGAAACTGTTAAGAGCTAACTGTTTCACTCATTCAGTCAACCAGCATTTACTGAGTGCCTGACTTGAGCAGGTCGACGTTTTAGACATAAGGAACAGAGAGGAATAAGGTGACAGAGTAAGCACGAGGTACTAAATCATAGGTACACGTATATACATGCACATGCATATATGTACACACTGTACCTATGTAAAGTACGTGTGCACGTCTATACAGTACATATATGACATGAAGTGAGAAGGAGCGCTTTGGAGGAAAATAGAACAGGCTTAGAGGAGAGGGAACGTGAGGGAGGCCAGGAGCTATGTTCTGCTGTGGCAGCGTCGGCCCTCGTTTTCTGTAAACAATAAATATTTTAGGCTCTGTGGGCCATCTGGTCTCTGTCACCAGTGCTCTGTCCCAATTACCCCAGTCCTTGGGGCTTTGGGGAGAAATGCTCAACCCCTGAATGCCTCTGTTCACATGGCATGTAATAAAATGGGACTCAAAAGAGTCCCTACTTCAGGGGCTGCTGAAAGTCGTATTACATAAATGACATGTGTTGAGTGTCTGGCACAAAATACACACCAAGGTCACTGCTGTTGTCCCACTTACCAGTCCCTTTCGAGTCTGCAGGTGATTAGGGCTAACAGGTCACCTGCCTTGCCCTCACACCTGGGCCCAGCCGTGCCCCTCTCGTTGCTTCCCAGTCCTTGGTAGCAGGAGAGCCCGGTCTGCAGCGGTCCCCGGAGGAGACGGCAGCCCCCACACAGGCATTGGCTGAGCCAGTCTCGTTTACTCCCTCACAGCAATCCTGTCCGCCTGATGGGGAGGGAGACGCAGGGTCACGGCTGACGAGAAGCGCTCAGCCTGGCTCCATGACCTCATTCCATCTGATGCGTCAGGGTGCCTCACAGATGGGCAAGGGTTCCAGATGAGAAAGCAGACAGAACAGCCTAGAGAGGGATCTCTTCTCCTCTGCCTCCCTTCCCCAGACCACATTCCGTCTCCCCGAGATTGCCCAGGATCATGTCCCTCTCCCCTGTTCCTTCCTGCAGCTCCAGTGCAGACCCCTCTCCGGCTCCATGATACTCCATCCAAGCCCCCCCACTCTGTGTTCCACATCCTCATGGGCCTCCCAATCTAGTTCTTTTGAATTAATGAATAGTAAAATCTTATTTGACAGTGAGGAGCACTCCCAGGGAACATTTACATTTTAGTGAAGTTTCATTTCTTTGAGGTAGACCATTCCCAGTAAGGCATCTTGGTAGCCCCTTTGGAGATATTTCATTTTGGTTGAGAAAGGGGATAGGGAAGCTCTGTTCCATTTTGACAGATGAGGAGACTGAAGCCCTCCTATTTAGATCATGCCAGCTTATATGCTGTTGAAAACAGGAATGTAGATGCTGTCACAGATATCAAGCACTTAGTACTATAAATATTGGTTCTCTGTCCCTCCCCATTTCCAAGCCACTGTTCTCAAGATGGAAAAGACTTTTAGGTAAAGTAAGAAAAGACAGTTGAAGCAGGAGGTTGAAGAAGAGGAATTCCAATTGGATATAGAGAAGGATAAAATTTTAAAAAGGGTTATTTGCACAGAGATATTGCACATTCACCCAGTCATGATTTAGAATTTGCCAAACCTAACCCATTTTCCATAAATCCACTTACTGATGTCTAGAAAACCCACTGAGAAATCTATTTCTGATCTCCTTTTGAAGACTTATTTAATTCCCAGTGAACATGGCCCAGTGACAAGAAAGGGGAGGGGAACATAATTCTCCCCTGTGTTCTGGAACACTTGTAAAGGCTCAAACCCAAGGGGAGGAAAAAATACCCTCCTACTTCAGGCAGCACAGCAAGGACATAAAGAGAGCAAAAATTTCCCTGTAAAAAGAGGCAGGCACAAGCTTGCTTACATTTGTACCACTTTACAAACTTATAATTTGCTTGAACTTGGAGGGAAGTAGAATTTTAAAGGGCCAGGGGCAGGCAGAGATAATGGAACAAAATGAAGTGTTTTAGCTTTGTGAAGGTTTAAGAGGATGTGTACTGTAACAGTGGGAGAGAGATGGAGGGATGAGTGGGTGGGTGCGTGGGTGGGAAGATAAGTGGGTGGATATAAGAGTATGGGCGTGTGTGTGTAGGTACGTAAGTGCATGGATGGGTAGAAAGATGGGTGGATATGTTTATAGCTGGATGGATGGTGGGTGGAGAGAAATGGACAGAGGGATGGGGTGGATGGTTGGATGAATAGGTGGGTGGATAAATGAGTGGGTGCATGTATGGGAGTGTGGATAGATAGGTGGGTTCATGGATGGGACAAAAGTATGGGTGGATGGAAGAGTGGATGGGGAGAAATGGATAGATGGGAGGGTAGGTAGGTGAATGGAAGGGTGGAGATGAGTGGGAGGAAAAGGAAGCTAGTGGCTAGCTAAATCCTGCTCATGTTGGAGTTTTGTTTCACCTCTATGGTATTTTGAAATAGTTGTTTTCATTGGAAACACAGAATAACACAAATTGGGATTTATGGCTTCTCCTGAACAATTGGAAATTCTGCAAAATGGGGCTCCCATTTCTTCATGGCAACAAGTAACTGGAACTGCGAATGGCTTTCCCTTTAGATGGCTGTGCATACTTCAGTCCACCAGAGTCCCCTTCCACTCTGTGTTGTTCTAACACCTGCCAGCTCCAGTTCTTCACGTTAGCTACCAGTTCTTCACACGGCAAGTGCCTACTCTGCTCTCAGGCCGCTGATAAGAGGCTGTCCGTGTCCTTTCTCATTATTTCTACTGTCATGATCCCAGTCTTAGAGGACAGAAACAGAAGTTCTGGCCTCTCTGCACACCTTTTTATTATGCAGTTCCCACTTCTTAGTGTGACATGGACAGCATTTCAGGATCCAAATGCCCACAAATCTATTCCACCGTGCACATAAACTACTCTGTACCCCACTGCAGACTGAAATATCTGAACTGGCTTTCCCCTCAGGCAGGGCGCAAACCAATGGTGCTTGCCTTTGTGCTATTTTATTTGTTGACACTCATAGCCTGTCCTGGCAGACAAACCACAAAGCAGAGTTAGTCCCCTCAAGGGCAATCAGGATGGACTTTGTCTTATTTAGTACATGTGTGATTTTGGACAAGTTATGTAACCTCTTTGTGACTCTGTTCCTTCATCTGTAAGAGGGATGAAGAGTTCCTCCTGATGGTGTGGTACGAGGATTGTACTGAACAGTATTTGACCTAATCATCATTACCATCACGATCACCATTATCACCATCATCACCACCCTCACCGCCACCACCACTTAGAAGTTCAAGATTATCTCAATCCTGGACTACACTGATTTGTTTGGCCCACATATCATATAGCTCCTGGAGATCTGTATAGGGTTAGCCCGGATGCCCCTCTCTGGCTTCAATATCCCGTGGAAGTTCAAAGTCCTCCCTGGGATTTCTCTGATTCTCAGGGTGCAGGAATTATATTCTCAAGACTCTGCGTCTGTTTGTGCCTCCCGTGGTCTGTATCACTTTGAATCTGATGTGAAGCTCACCTCCTTCCACACCTTACCCACGCACACACACACATCCACATACTATTCCTTCTTGGCGTTTGTGGGCGTAGAAGATTTTCCCCAACTAGGGGGAGATGGAGGGAAGAAGTGGAAGAGAGTTTTAGTCACAGACTTGCAGAGATATTCAAATAACATTATGTCTCTCAGTGCTTTAAAGGTCTCCAGCCAGACTTGGCTGGGTTGCTCAGTTGGTTAGAGCATCATCGCAATTCACCCAGGTTGCAGGTTCAATCCCCAGTCAGGGTACTTACAACAATCAACTGATAAATAAGTGGAAGAACAAATAAGTGGAACAATAAATCACAAATTGATGTTTCTCTCTCTCTCTCTCAAATCAATTAAAAAAATATTATATGTCCCCAGCCTCCAAACCACCAGGAGCCTGTCCCCACCATTCTTCCCTGCACATTCACATGGCCTCCAGCCTCGTACTTTCTCACAGGCATTTCTCTCCCTGCTCCTCCCCGAAATAAAGGGACAATTTCTGTCCTGCCCTTGGTCAGAGGAGTTAAGCTCTGCGCTCTGTCGTATAGTCTTGCCAACACCTATGCTCCTCAGGTATTGCCTTCAACTCAAATATAGTTTGTTACCCAAGAGGAATTCTGGGGCCAGCTTCTAAGGCACTAAGACTCTCACCTCTGTTACACTTGACTGGGGCCAGCTTCCCAGGCTGGGAGCCAGTGCAGTTACAATGAAAACCATACTCAGAAGGGCCATTCTTGGGGTTTAATGCTATTCAGTCACTATCTTTAAATTCTTGATGATTATATATTAGAATGCATGGTTCCCCTTCCCACTAAGTTCCTGCCTTCTCAGAATGGGTCCTCATCTGCCTGCTCCGTGACCCTGGTGTCCTCCCCAGAGACTTACCTGGCCTCCTCCTCCCGACCACAGCCCCATGACCAAAGCCACCTTTCTCCTAAGCTGGTGACCAGATTGTGTGCAGGTGGCCCACATTTATATTGACCGGCTCATTAAAAGTATAAAAGAACTTCACACATAAAAGATGTTCCATAAAAGTTTCTGTTCTGTCTCCAGGTCAGAGACCTTACTGATAGGCCAGCCCACGACGGGACCTCTCCAGGCTTCTTGGCTGCCAGTCCATCCACTTCTGAGGGGCTCCTTCGTTTCAGCCTGGACCTGGTAACGTGTTTCTTCCTACTAATTACATCCGAATACAGTCGTCTTCTATCAGCTGGGCACCACCTAGTCCAGAGGCTCTCACTTGAGTCCAAGGGCAAATATTACCCTCCATTATTCTCCAATTAATGTATTCAGTGCTGAGCTCCGTCTTCCTCAGAGTCCTGCTCTTCTTCTGTCTTTTGGTTTTAGTCCTTAGTTCCTGACAGCTTCTGAGCTGGTATCTATAAGCTATTCTCAACTCATTCCAAGGGTGGGGCCTGGCAAACTATTCTCCATGCCCATCTCCATCCCCTAAAGCTAAAGCCATGTCCCTCCCACCCTCAGTTCAACCTTTCTGTCTAGGATTTGGGCCCACAGTTAGTGGTCTGCTCTGATGAGGATGTCCCAGCCAGGGGACCTCCACCTTACCTCCTGGTTTGTTTGACCTTTGAGCCCATGTTCTTAGAGGCATTTATTCATACCCTGGCTGATAATCTCCCACTGGCCCAGAGTCCTTGGGATCGCCTGACCTTTCCTGGCTGTCATTGGGTGAAGACAATGATAGCTCTTTTCCCTCCACCCAACCTACGTCTTTTTCTCAAATTGTCACAGGAGCAACAACCTAAGAATCTGCCCACCGGCTTCAAGGAAGTGGTCATGACCTTCCCCCTACAGGCTCACCTCATAGCACTGAGTAAGGCCCTTGTGAATCAGGTGGGGCTGGGGACATGGAGCCAAGTTAGTGACTAAACAATATCCTTGACATTTGGGAATCCCAGTTCTCCAGTGGAGATCTGTTGCTTTACAAGTGCTGGTGTTTTATAATACTCTGATGAGGTTGCCATGTTTTCTGATACAGCGAGGGGGGGGGGGTCTGTGTCTATACTGTTGCTCCCACCGGTGCCTAGAACAGGGTGGATCACCAAATGTAAACAGTCAACCTGCAGGTCTGTCTTTGGCCATCATTTTGCTTAGCTGCTTCCTCCGGTGACTAAAATGACAAGGCTTTTTATGTCATGTTCATCTTCCATTTCATGTGATTCATGAAGACTACCCACCTGGTCACTGGTCTAGGCATGTGACCTAAGCCAGACTAAGAAAATAACCCATCCCCCTGGCCACAGTGATTTGCCAAGTGACGGGGCATGTGATCCACACAGGCCAGTCAGAGGCCTTCTTTATACGTGGGCTTCAGGAGAGAGAAGCTCTTCTCTTCTGCTGGAGTTTTCCACTAGAGTGATGTAAATCTAGAGCTTATGTAGTGTAGGACCAAACCTTTCTCCTCATCTTCCTCCCTTTTGCCACCAGCATGCATGGATGCATTAAGGGAAGCAGAGCTTGCAGATGGGAGGAGAAAAGGATGGGGAAAGGGATTAGAGAGAAAGGGAGAGAAGACAGTGCAAAGAAGAAGCCCCTCCGATCCAGCACAGTCTTGTTACCAGTTCCCTTCACATCCTCTTTTCAAGCCTCAGGGACTCTGTCTTTGCATCTCTTTTCGCGCCTTTTGTTCTCACCACCAAGCACACAAGTCCCAGGTTTTGAGGTTGAATTCTCCCAGTGAGGGAGTCTGACTAGTCACACTTGTCCCGCCAGTTGCAAGACCACCTCATAGGCTGATAACCAGGGATGGACTGGGCGTCGCTAGGCAAGGGGACCTATCCTCTGTGACCAGGGAGAGAGGAGTCAGAGGTGTCATGGGGCCGTTTAGGGAAGGAACCCCCAGAAAAAAGGTGGAGGCATAGCAGACTCCGTGGAACATGGGGCTGTCCAGGGCGACCAGTTATCCAAAAATTAGATTCTTTAATATTTAATATGTATTGATTAATGGATGGAAAATACTGAGTTGATTGCCTGTAACTAACTCACAGAGAGGAACTATACGTGAGAAGCAAAAAGTAATACCCTCAAAAATTTAATTTGTTTTGTTCTCGGTATCTGCTTTCCTTTGGGTTGGCCCTGATTTCCTGAAGACCTCCCAAACCCGCAGA
The DNA here is from genome assembly GCA_004024845.1 of Tonatia bakeri. Classification (NCBI taxonomy): domain Eukaryota; kingdom Metazoa; phylum Chordata; class Mammalia; order Chiroptera; family Phyllostomidae; genus Tonatia; species Tonatia bakeri. Next base: position 30,047 of record PVIA01002077.1, on the reverse strand, counting down.
CTTGGCTTGCATCTAGAGCCAAGGCAAGATGTTGGCCGTTTCTCCAGCCCAGGCCCAGGCCCTGCCAAGAACAGGGAGGCAGGCTCAACAGTGAGGTCTCCCCGGGACACATTAACCACTGTCAGGGTGTGAAAGATGATCAGCCATTAGATTAATTCCTCATAAAATATCATTTAGGCCTGAGCAGGTTAGCTAAATGTGTGGACTGAAGAATTACACAGAGCTCCTCTTTTGGCTTCAGTAAAGCATAGAAAGGCAGGGTGACAGGGGTGTAATTGTGCAGGGTCCTGCAGGGCTGCTCCCGGGCAGGTGGCCAAGTTACCTGAGGACAGCAGCACTGCAGTGAGAGGGTTAAGATGTCCCTGTTCCCCACTGGACCCACTCTCCACCCACAGCCCTGCAGCTTTCTCCAGCTTAGGTGGGCATTGTGGAAACCTAGAGGGTCCCTCCTTCCTTTGCTGGGGGCTGAGCCCTGCCTCCAGCCTCTGTCGACTAGTGAAGTTGCCAGGAAGGTGGAGTACAGTTAGTTGTGGAACCTGGGCAGTTGCTTTGTCAGAGGTACAGTAATGATCATCCACAGGTTTTCATTTCATGACTCAAGAAGCATGATACTCACTGCTCGCCACTGCCCTGTGGTCTGTGCTCTGGCCTGCTGGTGTGCTCAGTGCTCCAACAGGGATGACGGCCACCTCAGGACCTAGGCACAAGCAGCTTCCTCTGCCTAGAGTACTTTCCCCCTAGACAACCACATGGCTTGCTCCTTCTCAGCCTTTGGGTCTTTACACAGATGTCACCTTCTCCATGAGGGTCCCCCTGATCACGCTCTCCTTTCCAGCCACAGTTGCACTGGAGTTCTTTGCCAGATACTGTTGCAGGTCCAAAGTATCACTTCCTGACCCTCCTGACACCTCGGACTATACCTTCTGAGCCTTCTTGAAGGGACTCACTCCTCCAAGACACAGAGTCCTCCTAATGCTCTGGCTGCAAAGGGGAGTGAGGGAACTGGGTACACCTATGCCAGTTCCAGCCCAGACGTCCCCAGGAGAAGCCCCACACTGAGCAGGAGAATCATCGTGGAACCTGAGTTTAAAAAGGCGAAAGCTTTCCTTCCTCCCTCCCTCCCTCCCTCCTTTGCAGAGAGAGGGGTAGAGAGGGAGAAAGACGGGGGAGAAACATCAATATGTGAAACAAACATCAATCCTTGCCTCTCACATGCCCAAACCAGAGACCTGGCCTACAACCCAGGCATATGCCCTGACCATGAATTGAACCAGTAACTTCTTGGTTTGAAGGACAATGCCCACTGCCCTGGCCACACCAGTCAGGGTAGCAAAGACTTTCTAAAGGATGTTTTTACCATGGTAAAATACTCCACGTTCAAAACCAGGTGGCAGCTTCAAGGGCAGAGTGGCACCTGCTGAGAACAGCTGGCATGACTACAGTGCCCAGTGCCTCCATCCCACCCCATCCTGCCCTTCTTGCCACAGTGAGATAGCATCCTGATAAGAGCACTGGCTTCCAATTCAGACAGTTTGAGGACTGGAATCTCAGCTCCCACACTTGGTAGCTATGAGCACTTCAGCAAGTTGCTTAGCCTTCTTGAACCACAGCTTCATCATCTGTCAAATGATGTGAACAGTAACTCCCTTGTAGAATTGTTGGGAAGGTTTAAGTTGGAGCCACTCTGTACTGCTGCTCAGATCGTACACTGCACCATTCCAGGGGCCTCCATGGACATGGGCTGCAACGTCGGTGAGGGCCCTTGGATTGTGCAGGGCACAAATGTGGTAATACAGGTATGAAATGCTGTACTAAAGCGCCTGGCACAGGCCTGGCAACTAGTAACTGCTGAATAAATGGTGGCCGAAAAACAGATTTATTTATTACATCTTTAACTCACAGAAGGGCACCCTGGTCGCCTTCAGCTAATACAGCAGTTTCAGAGCAGGAAGTTGTAGTCCTGGTAATATATGAGGCAGCTTCCCTGGTGTTGGGGATACGAGGTCCCGAGGGAACCTATCTTCACTGTTCTGTAGAGCCCAGAGTTCAGGAAGTTGGTTGTGGCTCTCAGCTGACTGGACACTTTCTTGGCGAGCAGTCAGATATCTGAATGCTAGGATGTGTGTGCTCTTGGAATCTTCTGGCCTTAATAAGGTGAGGTTTGATTTAAGTGGAGTGTATAACTGCCCTTCCTTTAATTAATGTATTTTTTTTCTTAAAACATAATTCACAATGTCCAGTTACATATGGTTGATCTTTAAAAAGGAGCCTTTGGTTGCCCAGATCTCTAACCTCAACTCTCAAAGTCTAGCAGTGACCCCTTCTCTACCCTGGCAGAAATGGGAGATTTACTTCTGGTGAGGTCAGCTTGTAGACGCGGGTAGAGGGCAGGGTGACACACAGGATTTGCACACTGAAGAGTCTCCCCTACCTAGATCCCATAAGGCTGACTGCCAGACTTACCCCACCCCACCCCAGGCAGGAGCCTTGAGGGCTCTACTCAGCCCAGAGAAGTGGCTTCAATGAGGAGTCCCCCAGGACTCCTACCCCATTTGCCTCCAGGGAAGCCTGGCAAGTCCCACAGACGAGCAGAGAACTTCTTCAGCAGTTCAGAGCCTGCCTCCTAATGTCCATCAGATATTAAGGGATGGATTTCTGGGAGACAAAACTAGAACAACAATCAGAAAGAAACAAAGAATGGAAGGGATGAAACAGGGGTATGAGATACAGAGGGAGGGAGGAAAGGAAGGAAGGAGGGTAAGTTTACTCTGACATAATTAATTCAAAGAAGGAGGTAAAATAACAGGTTCCCCAAATGTATAATTAGGAGCCATCATAAGAGAAGACACTATAACCATAAAACAAGAACGAGAGCTCGTAAAAAGAGAAGAACAAGGAAGAACACCTGAAAATGTTCCAATAGAAATAAGAATACAGTGGACAGATGAGAAGATGCGGCTGACACGAAAGCTCCAGAAACGCAAACATTAGAGCAGAGATGGAAAATGAGAGAAATGATATGATCTGTCTGGAGACCCAAAGTCCAATATTCAAGACAGAAAATGGAAAGGAGGAAGCAATAGAACACTTTCTGGAACTGAAGGAAGGATAAGTTTCTAGATCGAAGGGGTCTTTGAGGGGCCTGGTGGAATGAGGGAATTCTCCCATCAAAGCCTGTCATCCCCAAACCTCAGGTCACCAAAAATGAAGATCATAAAAGTTGTCACGGAGAAATAGCTGGTATTCAACTAAAAGACTACAGAGCAATTGAAATTCAGAAGGAAAATTATCTCCAACTATAGCCCACCAAACTATCAGGCAGGAATGAGTATAGAACAGAGACATTTCAAAAATTCAGGGTCTTAAATATATTTCCTACATACCTTCTTAAAGAAGTTACTGAAGGATGTGCTCCATCAAGAAGAAGGCATAAATTGAGAAAAAAAGAAGGGAATCAACAGGTCACCCAGCACAGAACAGGAGGGAAGGAGGATTTCAGGAGGGGGGAAAAGGGAAGAGCAGGAAAACAGATGTGTAAGAGGAAAACATGCATTTTTTTCTCCTAAAAGTAACTGAAAGGAATTTTTCCCTATCAAAATTACATCATTTTAATAGCTGCATATTTCCTATGATATGGATATTCTGTATTTAATTCAACCTAACATTAACCATTAATTATTCAATCAGCCTAATTCCTCCAGCAAATGCATCTTTAGGTTCTTTGAAAAAAATAACGGAAAATTTTCCTCTACTCTGGGTTCAATTGTGAACATTAATAGTTTCTATTTTGCTTTACTAGGAAAAGAATGAGATGGTTCACTTGCTCTGAGATTTTCCTCTGACAACCCACACTATTTCTCTTTAAAACCCTCTCTCCTGTTTAAAGTGTAAATGGGATGCTTGTGTGGTAGGCTGTTCTTCCCTGCCAGTTCCCATTTTCTCATCTTTAGGTGACACCTCAGTTATTCTTGGTAGGATCCCTCCTCCCTTCTCCCTCCTGCCTCCTCCCTCTTCCCTCCTCCCTCCTCCCACAATGCTCTGCCCATGTGGTTCAGGGGAAACCAACCCCACCTTCTGGTCCAGAATGTGATCTTAGTCTAGTTCCTGTCGTACTGCCTGATGCTCCTGGCCATAACAGTTGTATGAATTAATAAACTTCCCTTTTCGAAAATAGTGTCTTTGGAGTGGGAGTTCTATGTCATCTGTAAGTGAGTACATATGTTAATAACATACACTCACAGTCAAATAATTCAAATACTACAGAAGTGAAAATTAAAAATTTCCCTGCTCAACTCTCAGTCCAAACTCCCCAGAGGCAGTCACACTTCACAGTTTCTTACATAAACTTCCAAAATATGCCTGACTTGTGTTCAGCATTTTGCATCGTTTAAAAGGCCCTCTAAACCTGCATGAGCGTCAGGCCGCACCAGGCTTGGGTGTGAGCCAGCAGAGTGGCTGCACGTAGTCTGGAGCCAGGCTGCGCAGCCGGGGCAGATCTCAGCTGGGCCATCGCTGTGGACTGACTGTGCCCCGCCCAACCCAACACACACACACACAAACTTCCTGTCGAAACTAACCTCCAACGTGATCGTAGTGTTGTGGGAGGTGGGACCTTTGGGACATGATTAGGTCACGCCCTCACAAAAGAGGCTCCAGAGCGCTCCCTGGCCCCTCTCGCCGCTGAGGGCACAGTGACAACATGGCCCACTCCTAACGAGGAGTAGGGCCTTCACCAGTCCCGGCCACGCAGGATCTCGGTATTGGACTGGCAGCCTCCAGACCGTGAGAAACAAATGTCTGCTGTTTCCAAGCCACTCAGTCTGTGCTAATCTGTTATAGCAGCCCAACCCGACTAAGGTCGCCTCCCACCAGCTCAGTGACCCTGGGCAGGTGACTTTCTCCTCTGAGGGTTGTTGTGAGGATTCAATGAATTAATACATATAAAGAATCTAGAGCCTGGAGACCAGTAATAGTCAGAAACAACTATGTTTATGTTGTATGTACTTGGCCGGCATTTCAGCAGGGTAGACCCCTAGAATTGTATTGATTGTAATAAAGAATGCCAGACTGCCCTTCAGAAAACTGTGCCAGCTTACCCTCCCACCAATCGCATAGTGGCCTCAGGCAGAACTGTGTCATCAGGAAGCCCATTCTAAGGCTGTGGTTCTTACCACGTTCTAGACTTGCCCAGTTCCCCAGACCTGCCCAAGTCCAGTCGATGGTGGCTGCTGGGCACTGGGGGCCTCGTCCACTACTCACCTGTCCCTCAGGTCCTACAGGCAGCCCCTGTCTCCCGAGCACCTCCTCTCCACTGCTCACAGCAGCCTGTCAGTGAGGCAGGGACAGGGAGAGGTCATTATCTGATGGAAGAGATCGTGACTCAGAAAGAGAGGGACTCATGCAAAGTCACACTGGTGGGTAAGTGTCAGGGAGACACGCAAGATTCAGCTCTCTGAAAACCTAATGCATTTTCTCACTGTACCTCATTGCCTCTCTAAAACCTTTACATTAAAATGAAATATACTCTATGAAATGAAATAGATTCACAGTGAAATATACTCTTTCCTCCAAGTTAGTTGTGAAGAGCAGGCTATATTATGTACTAAGAGTACATTTCTTAGAAAAATAAATTTAATCGCTGCCTCTTGATTCAAATCAAATCCACTCTGTTTTAAACTTCAAATTATGGTAAGATAAAGCTGTAGAGAGTGTGCTTTCTGTCCTAATTTGAGAACTCAGATGGCAGCTTCTTTTGTGCTTCTATCTTTAAAAAGCCTGCCTCTCTCACCCCCCAGTCTTGTTATTTTCTGTTTGACTTGCCAAACGAATCCAGCCCAAAAAAAGAGAACTGAATAAACGCCCGAGGGAAGGAAGCGCAGAGCTCAAAGTCCGCAGAGTCTGTTCCCACCTGCTCAAGCTAATTTAACTTTTCTCACAGGACAAATGAGAAAGGAAAAGAAAAATTTGCATGGAAGGGCAATTAAGAATAAACTAGAGGTGTCATTTGTCCCAAGTCAGGACAGGGTCCCATAATTTGATTTTACAAGGACGGAGTAAGTTTCCAGCAAGCAGGGACTGATGGGTGGGCGAGTTTGTTCTCCAGTGTCACCCAGCAAGTGGGAGCTTAACCACAAAGTGAGGATGGGCCCACGCTGAGCCGTGCCTTGGGCCTTCTCTTCAGCAAGCTGGGCAACTACCATGTCGGTGCACCCAGCTACATGCTGTCGGGTTATGGAAAAGGTATGCCTAAGACCTATGAAAGTGCATTCCAGTCTAATGACAGATAGATAGACAGACAGACAGCTAGACAAATGAAAAGAGGCTCCTCAGCAGGGGGATTTATTTGGATATGCAATGTGATGGCTCTCGGGCCATGTTCTAGCTCACCAAACCTAGTAATTTCTACTGACTGTCTCCTTCCCCAAAGCGCTAAGAAGACTCAAAAGACCTGCTCTGCAAGTATAATTATGGGGGTAAATTTCTAACATGCAGGACTTGGTACACAGTAGTCATTTGTTATTACAGCTGCCACAGGAAGTGTCTTTCCTTCCTTGGCAAAGAAAAGATGCAGACATATAAAGATTCCCAGCTGCTGACAGCCTTAAATTATCCAGAGATTTGCCTCTTGAAATGAGCTTTCTGAAAGCCCAAAGACTAGTTAACCCTAGCCAGAGCTGGCAACTCCCTCCCCCTTTCCTTGTGGACCAGAACAAGAAAGAGTTAACAGAGTGGGATCTGTTGTTGAACATGTAGCTGTAGCATCAGCTATATGTTTTTAATTAAAATGAAAGCAGCCCTGGCTGGTGTGACTCAGTGGATTGAGTGCCAGCCTGTGAACCAAAGGGTTGCCAGTTCGATTCCCAGTCAGGGCACATGCCTGGGGTGCATGAGAGGCAACCATACATTGATGTTTCTCTCCCTCCCTATCTCTCTCCCTTTCTCTAAAAATAAATAAATAAAATCTTCAAAAAAAGTGAAAGCAGCATTTATTGAAAAGGTTTATTGTAGCATAAAGAATCCTAGGAAAAGCTAAACTTAAGACCTTCATCCAGAGTAAGAACCCCAGTAGCTCTGGGAATGTGGGTAGCAGGCTCTAATAATGAGCAGTCACAGCTAAGAACTGCCTTTGAGAAAAGTCTGCTCAAATTATTTTCCCATCCGGTTGCTTCGTCTGATTCAAATTGTTGGGCGAGAACATCGGATGAGCTCACCCTTGGCCCAGGAGGAGATACAGGACACAAGCCTACACACCGTGGCACGGGAGTTATTCCCCAAAGGCCAGCTGTTATTATGTAAAAAGGCCAAAGAGATGTGGGCTAGCAAAAGCAATAGATATTCATTGTGCTGTCATTCCTGTCTGTAACCCAAAGAAACGTGTATGTTTTCCCACTCGGAATTGTGCCCTTCCAAAGGTTTCAGGCCCAACACATGAAACAGCTAGTACCCAAAAACCAAAAGATTGTCCACAGGAATAAACTCTCCCCACCGCTACCTCACACATCAAGGACAAGATCACCAAAACCTTCGAAGGAGATAAGGGGCAGGGGATATGGACAAAGGAATAACCAAGCCCAGTGTAGTAGGAGCCATGATACGGAAGTGCAGGACACTCTGGAAACACATAGCAGGGGCACCTGGGCTAACCTTGACTCCGGGAGGGTCAAGGAGGAGTTGAGGGTGGGTGAAAAGCTGGCAGTCTATAAAGAAAAGTGGGGTGCCTGAAGGTGGAAGAGGAGCACGTGATGTGTTGGGGGGCTACTGAAAATGCTGTAGTTCTCCAGGAGCATAAGGTTTTGGAGTAGATCAAATTATTGGCCCCAGTTCTTCACTATTTTCCACAGGCTCTGTAGGCAGGCTGAAGAGCTGTTGACTTCCCTCTGTGTCGACTTTGACTTCGCCTTAAAACTTGGCAGCACATGTCAGTGCTCCAATCATTAGGGGCATCTTAAGAGCCTAGGTATTCCAGGCATCTTAGGCATCTGAGCTTCTGCCACTGCCATGAGAAGGACATACCCCAGCTTTTTTGCTGTCCAAGGAGGATGAAAGACACATGGAGCAGAGCCCCAGGACAATCTACAGAACTGCATCTAGAGGGAGAGCCGCTCAGCCAAGCCTAGTCTAGACCACCCAACCCTGGCTGCCATAGCCAGAAGCAGAACTGGTCCCGCTGACCTTCAGATCCATGAGAATAAATGATTGCTGGTTTAAGCCCTTGATTGGGGGTGGTTTGTTGAGCAGCATTGCTGGGGCAAAGACTGCGGATGGAGAGGCAAACGGTGAGGAAGTCGCAGAAGGGGCTGAAATGGTAAGCAGAGATCTAATCTCGAAGGGCCCTACAGACCAATTGAGTTAGCGTTATCTTAAGGGCAGTGGCGTCTACCGAGATAGTTTAAGTGGAGAAGTTCCACAATCAGATTTTCTTTCTAAAAAGCTCACTCTCGGGAGTCTGTGACGGCCACATGGGCAGAACGAGGGAGGCTGGAGAGATTCATTTCCTAGAGCTCCAAAGTGTTTGCATCTTTTTACACACTTTTGCACAGGAACGTATGGGAGTCCCATTTCTTCTGTAATTTCACCAACACTGGGTATCATCAAACCTTTTAATTTCAGTCATTCCAGTGGCTATGTACTGTTATCTCATTATGTTTTCAACTTTTCCTGAAGACTAATGAGGTTGAGACCTTTTTTCATGTGCCTATGAGCCACTACTGTCTGTTTGAGAAGTTGCAGTTCAAGATTTCAGCCATTATTTACACTTGATGACCTCCTTTTGTTGAGTTGTAGGAGTTCTTTACGTATTTTGTATTCTTTGTCAGTTTGTATAAGCAAATGTTTTCTTCCAGTGGATTGCCTATTGATTTTCTGATGGTACCTTTACTGAGCAAAAATGCTCATTTTTATAAGACCCAATTTATTAAATTTTTCTTTTATGGCTAGTGCTTTCTGTGTCTTTTTAAAGAAATTTTTGCCTACATCAAATTAGGGATGATATTCTTCGATGTATCTTCTATAGTTTAAAGCTTTAAATTTAGGTCTATAATCTACGGCAGGGGTCCCCAACCCCCAGGTTGCACATGGGTACTGGTCTGTGGCCAGTTGGGAACCCGGCCGCACAGCAAGATGTGAGCGGTGAGAGAGCCAACGAAGCTTCACTCACTTTACCGCCTGAGCTCTGCCTCCTGTCCCCCCCTCCTCCCCCACCCCACCATCCATGGAAAAATTTCCTCCATGAAACCAGTCCCTGGTGCCATAAAGGTTGGTAACTGCTGATCTATGGTACCGAAACCAGAAAAGTTGGCATTTGTGCTGCCTGTCACTACCAGAACCAATAAGCAGAGACAAGGATTGAATCTTTATGGGCACTTTACTCAGAAGCCAATGAGCTGAGAAGACGGAGGTCATGTACCCTTGAAAACCATCTTAACATCTCATCTCAAGACGACCTTTTTATAAGAAGAAATGGTAGGTAAGGGATTTGGAAGAAAGGTTACTTGGATAGGAGTTGCAGTCCTGGCTGCCATTTTCCTAGTCTTCTTTATCTGTCCGTCGGTAATTATTTGTCCACCTCAGGTATGTTCCTCTCTGAAACACAGTGGCTCAGGTACCATCTCCATTTGCAGATCCTCTGGGCACAAAGGTTGAACAACCTCCTAGAGTCACTTGGTCCATGCATTCTAGTTCCTGGAATAACAGCTTTCCACATGCACTAGTCACTTGGACCTTTCAACTAAGGCTAAAATGTTTAATTCTTGAGTTCCCCTATCAGTACTATGTAACATGCAGTCACAATTTATTTTTCCTCCATATGGATACCCAGTTATTCTGGCACCTGATTGGTTTTTTTCTTTTCCCCATTGAACTACCTTAGCTCTGATGTAAAAACTTAATTGACCATGTATATGTGAACCTATTTCTGGGTTCTCTAATCCATACCATTGATCTATTTATCTGTTCTTAGACCAGTACCACATTGTCTTGATTATTATAACTTTGTAGTAGGCTTTGAAGTTAGGTGGTAAAAGTCATCCAACTATGTGCTTTTTGAGATTGACTCTTCTAGGACCTTTGTTTGCATTTCCATATAAATTTGAGAATTAGCTTGTTAATTTCTATTCCTCACCCCCCAAAAAAGACTACAGGGATGGTAATTATGATGTTTCTATAGATTAATTTTACATCTTAACAATGTTGAATCTTTCCATCCTTGAATATGAAATATCTATTTATTTAGCTCTTTAATATTTCTTAGCAGTGTTTTATAGATTTCAACATAGAAGTGTTACATTTTTTCCCATTATTTTTGTTCCTGAGTATTTCTTTTCTTGGATGCAATGGTTAATGACACTGAATTTTTCATTTTCCAAGTCTTTGTTGCTCTTTTATATAAATGCAATTGATGTTTGTATATTCACCAATCTTGCAACCCTTCTAGTGTTAAACAAATCTGACATCTGGGAAAGAAACTCTACTTGGTGATTAACGATGTATTACAATGCTTTGAAATATTCAGTTTCTTAATATTCTGTTAAAAAATATTGCGTATAAGCATAAGAGGAATATTGGTCTGTGATTCTTTCCTCGTAAGGTCCTTAATGTTCATAACTCTTTGTTATACAGTTATGTAGGACTTACAAAATGAGTTGGAAAGCGTACTGTCCTGCACTATTTTCTGAAAACATTTGTGTAATTTGGTATTATTTCTTCCCTAAATGTTTGATAGAATTCACCAGTGAGGTCATGTGAGGCTGGAGTTTCTTGTGGTCTTTTAGTTACAAATTTAATTTCTTTAACAGATAGAGTTATTCATATGTTATACTTCTCATTTTGTGACATAAAGTGTTAGTGTCTTCCATTTGTCTCTTAAGGGCTGTGGAATCCATATCAGTGCCCGATAGTGCATTCCTCATACTGGTGATTTGTGTTATCTCTCTTCTTGATTGCTCTAGCTAGAGGTCTCTCCATTCCATTACTCTTCTCAAGGACATTACGTTCATTTTTCCCTGTTGTTTGTCTACTTTTTGTTTCACTGATCTATATTCTATTATTTTTTATATTTACTATGGGTATAATTTACTTAAGTTTCTTAAGGTAAAGGCTTAAGATGATTGATTTTAATCCTTCTTCTGATCTGATATAAACATTGAAGACCATCAGTTTGGCTCTAAATATTTCAATAGCCGAATCTCACAAATTAGTATGTGTTGTGATTTTATTATCAGGTCAAAATATTTTCTTATTTTCTTCTGAAATCTTCTTTGATTTCATGGTTATTTAGAAGTGTTGTGGTTTAATTTCAAAATATTTGGATTTGTCAGAGATCTTTGTGTTCTCGATTTTTATTTGTTTTTGTCAAGAAATATACTGTTTGTGATTTTAATCCTGTGGCATTTATTGAGATGTGTTTTATAGCCCAGTTTATGGTCTGTTTTGGTAAACGTTCCATGTGCATTTCAAAATAACACGTATTCTGCCATTGTTGAGTTGTATTTGAGAAAATGCCGATTTGGTTAAGTTTGTTTATAGTCCTCTATATCTTTTCTGACTTTTTTGTTTATATGTTCTATCAATTCTTGAAAGAAGAGGATAAACCTCTCCCACTCTCATTGTGGATTTGTCTCTTTCTCCATCCAAGTCTATCAGTTTTGTACTCATGTATTTTTTTTTAAAGATTTTATTTATTTTTAGAGAGGGAAGGGAGGGAGGGAGAGAGAGAGAGAGAGAGAGAGAGAAACATCAATGTGTGGTTGCTGGGGGACATGGCCTGCAACGTAGGCATGTGCCCTGACTGGGAATCGAACCTGCAATGCCTGGTTTGCAGCCCGCGCTCAATCCACTGAGCTACACCAGCCAGGGCTGTACTCATGTATTTTGAAGTTTGTTATTAGTTATATACACATTCAAGAATTGCATATCTTCTTAATGAATTGATTATTTTGTCATTATCTAATGTCTGTCTTTACACCTGGTAATTATCCTTGATTTTGTCTGATATTAATATAGCCATGCCAGTGTTTTTACAAAAATTGTTACATGATTATCTTTTTCTATTTTTTTCACTTTTAACTTGTATGTATATTGAAAATGTGTCTCATAAACATCACATAACTGGGTCTCACTTTTGAAATCCAGTCTGACAGCATTGTTCTTTTTATTAGTCTGTCCAGTCTATTTAAATATAACTAGTGACTCAGTTGGTCTCAGTTCTACCATCTTGGTATTGGTTTTCTCTTCACCCCATGTATGCTCTGTTTATCCCTCTTTGCCTTCCTTCTTTGGACTCAGTGTGAGTTTTCTAGTACTGCATCCTGTCTCCCCTATTGACTTTTCAGCTGTGCCTCTTTCAATTTTTAGTGGATGCTCTGAGGATTACAATAAACATAATTTAGTTACCACAGTCTGCCTTGCATTAACTTTATACCACTTCACATAAAACGTAAGAACCCCACACAATATACTTTTATTTGCACTTTCTCATCTTTCCCACTTCGTTGCCATACATTTTGCTTCTGTGTAGATTTATACCCCTTGTAATACTTTGCTACTATTTTTGGTTTAAGCATTCAAATGTCTTCTAAGAAACTAAAAAAATGAAAACAAAAGTCTTTTATACTTATGCCACACTTATTTTTCATTTCTAATACTCCTTATAGATCTGATATCACATGGAATTATTTTATTTCTGTCTGTAGAACTTCCTTCAACATTTGTGTATAAATGTATGCATGCTGATGACGAATCCAGTTTTTGCTTATCTGAAAATGCTGTTACTTTACTTTTGTTTTTTTAAGCTATTATTTTCTGGACATAGAATTCTAGATTGACTAGGAGTATTTTGTTATTCTTGTATGTTTTTACTTCAGCATTTGAAAGGTATTGTCCCCTTATCTTCTGACTGGTTTTGTATGTCTGATGAGAAATCAGTATTTCTTATCATTGTTCTTACATATGTGACATGCTTGTTTTCCCTCTGGGTACTTTCAAAATGTTTCTGTATTTTTCTTGCCAGCAATTTGATTATGATAGGCCCAGATGTGGTTTTCTTTGTGCTTATCTTATTTATTGGATCTGTATGTTTTCTTTCACTTAATTAGGAGAAATATTTGTTAGTATTTCCTCTTTTTCTTTCCTTGCCTCATTTTCCTTTCTCTTTCCCTATTGATACTTCACTTACACACATATTATCCTGCTTGATGTTTTCACACAGGTTACCAAGTCTTTGTTCATTTTTTTCTTTCTGCTTCAGTTTAGTTAATTTCTGTTTACCTATTTTCAAGTTCACTGGTCTTTTCTTCTGCGTCATCCAATCTAATAAACTATCATTTCATAAATGGGGTTTTTTAGTTCTATCATTGCCATTGGTCTCTTTTTAAAATTTTATCTTTCTTCATCAAGATTCCTATATTGAGAGGTCCATCTTTCCCTGTAAACCACTGAGCTTCTTTGCAACGGCTCCTTCCCAGTCTCTGCTGCTGCCTCTTCCTGGGCCATCTCTGAGTCTGTTTCTGTTGACACCATTCTCCTGGTTAAGGGTCGAATTTTGTTGCTACTTTGTACATCTAGTTTTTTTGGGTGGGGGGGGGGTTCTCTCTCTGAATGCTGGACATTGTGAATGCTGTGCTGTTTTCTTACAAAGAGTATTGAGTATTGAGTAATTTATTTGTGGCTCAGTTGGATCCTCCAAAGGCATGTTTTCAAGCGTTGTAAAGGTGGGTCAGAACAGCTCATGTGCTAGGGCTGGTGTAGGCATATTCTTAGCTTGGCCCTTCTAGGGTCTCGGTTGAATGCCCAGAGTGTTCAGTAGTATGTCTACACTGTGATGGGCTGGAAACCCAATGTCTTCCATCACAGTGCAGTCTCAGGAATCTCCATGCAGGTCCTAGTCCCTCAGTCTCTGCACAGCCATGCAGGAGCTTGCCTTGTGCATGTACTGCTTTGTATTTGACAAAATACTGAAAGAGACCTGAAAGCAAATTTTTTGAGGCCCCTTTTCTGTTCAGTTATGTTTTCTTTGGTATCCTATCCCATAACTTCCAGCCCCCTCAGCAGCCAGAACGCGAACCCTGCCGCCTGCCCCCAGTGAGACCACCGCAGTCCTTCAGGATCTACTTTATCGCGCTGTCATCTGCGGACTGAACCCCGGCAGGAAGTGAGCCCAACGTGGAGCTTATCTCGTGAGTTTCATTTCCTCAGGGTTCACTGGCTGTGTTTTTGTAAATCTTTACAAGTATTTTATTTTTGTGTGTTTATTGTTTTTCTTTTTTAGAGAGAGGGGAAGCGAGGGAGGGAGAGAGGGAGAGAAACATCAGTGTGAGAGAGAAACATTGATCAGTTGCCTGTACATGCCCTGAACCGGCAACCTAGGCACGTGCCCTGGTCCGGAACCCCACCCTCGACCTTTCCTCTTACTGGACGATGCTCCAACCAAGGGAGCCACACCAGCCAGGGCAAATCTTTACAAGCATTGAGCAAAGCTGTTGGCACATACTGGGTGCTTAGCATGTTTTTTTAAAGGAGGAAAGCATGATTAATTTGACTCACTGAAGTCCTACTTCTGGAAATACCCAAAAGGCTATTCAAATGGTCTATCCAGAAAATTAGTCTGCATCTCCCCACCCACTTCACTTCCGCTTCAGGGCTAATCAACTCGCCCTTCAGAAGCTGACAGTTTTTTGCACATTTGGGTTACTCTGTTTGTAAAGCTTCGAGCTTTCAGAGAATGATCAGCATTACATTTGTCCACAGTTAAGATACACGCTGTCCTCTGGAGGATTTGGCATACTTTTTGCAAATCAGGTAACTGTTCCCTGGAAGAATTGTTAGCGGGGAGGGGTAACTGAATGACTCAGTACAGGTCATCACTCATGTATCCTTGAAGGCTGGCGCGCAGTTTCTCGTGGTACCAAGGAAAGAGCTTCAGCGGTTGTTCAAAGAGGGATGCTGAGTGGAGGAAGAGGACAGCTCCCGGATCTCCTGGGAGGAGGAAGCTCCAGGCTGAGGAGGCTCTTGGGCGGAAGAAATCCCCATCCAGTGCCCCAGTCCCGCCCGGCCCCCGCCCCTGCCCCCGCAGCCCCTTCTATTCACCTCAATCACCCTGCTCCCCCTCATCTTCCCAGGCCCATTTTCTGGACCAGCGAACAAAATGAAAGACAGCCATTTTCTTTTCCCTCTTGACGAGGAAGATCATGTCTCCTAAGGGAGAATTATTTGGAGCCCGCTCTGGAGGTCAGGTTTGGATTTTTCACACTCGGTCATTATCCATCGCTCTGTACCCGCTCCCACCATCGCGCATGCGCTGTACACCCAGTGCTACCCTTTCCGTGAAAGATGTGCCATCGTGTCTTGTGGCCTAATGACCCTATTCTTGCCTTAGAGACAATGAATGAGCCATTAAAGTTTGGAATTGTTATCTTTTGGCCGGGACCCACCCTCCAAATAAGATTTCCTGTTCACCAACAACACACTGCTCTCCCTGCCTGCATTTTGGTTTAGGAGCGTAAGAAAAACAAGGGATTGAAAGGACCAAATGTGTGAGAGTTTTAATTTCCCTCTGGGGGAAAAAAACAACTAGTTACGATTTTCCTCTAAGCAAACAAACTGTTTTCCATATGTCTCCAAGAGAAAACTGCTTTTCTGTTACGCTGCACTTGCCACGGATGATTCCAGCGGGGAATCCAAGAAGCAGTACATTTTCTCATGTTGTAGGGAAAGTGTGTTTCCCACCCATAGTCTCGTGCTCTAGTGATTGGGCTTGAGGCGCCCACTCCAACTCCATGTCTGAGAGGCAGCCAGCGAATGAGGAGGGGCAGGGTTTGGGTTCCAGAGGCTCTGAGGGCCACTGACTGGGGCCCAGCGGGGCCCGGCCTCAGGGGCTTGAGGCAGCTGGTGCCCCCGCCCCCAGAGAGGATGGGTAGAAGCTGTGTCCTCTGCCAAAAGAGGCTCCAGAAATAACTTCTGCATCGAAACCTTCTGGATTCTGGCTCCTGAGGCACCTGGAGCCCCCGCGGGCACACCTTGGAGGGGACACTAGGGCGGCCCTTCACTTCCTCGCTAGAACATCACAGGCTTTGGCACCTGACCCCTACTTCAAAACTTCCCCACTGCTTTTAGGGTCAAGTCCATACTCCTCAGCTTTGTTTTGTTTTTTTCTTATCAAGTTCTCAAGAACCTGGTTCTGTAGGGTTACTCCTCTGTCCTCTGCTCTCTCCTCCCTTCCCAGTCCCCTCCACTTTCTCACCTCCAGCACACAGAAGCGTTTGCAGTCCCTCGAGTACAACAGACTCCCGCTCAGCACGAGACATTGCTCCTGGGGAAGGATACGCACTTCACCTTCCTGACTCCTGTTCATATGTCAGACCTCAGTGCAGGGCAGCTTCCTCCAGGGGCCCTCCTTCGAGGCCGGGTGCACATGCCCCTCTTTGTTGTCCAGAGTTTACTGTGCCCACCGCCTCACAGTCAGTCGTTCGCCGCCGGCAGTGCTTACTGAGCATGTCTGCCCAGCAACCTCGTGGCAGGCCCTGGGGGTCCGGCGGAAAGAAGACAGTGATAAACAAGTAAAACAAGCGAATGAACGAGGAAATCCCATCTGTGACGAAAACTGGGAGAGAAGAGGATACAGAGATGGAAAACAAGGAACGAGGTAAAGACGGCCGCCTCTTGTTTTATCCTAAATGCCTCTTTCCTCTCTGTCTCTCCTTGGATAGCAGGTTCTGGGGAGCAGAGCCTTGTGTTAATCGCCTGTTTATTTCTCATGCCCCACATAGGACACAGGTGTAAAGGAGGCGTTTGGTAAGAGTTTGTGGGAAGAATTGTAACCATTTCCGGGGCCTGTTTTTTCAGATCTTTTCTCAGCAGGAGGGAACTGGCTACTTAAAAGAATAGAGAATGAAGATACTGGCTCATTTGGGAATCAGCTTTCTTCCCCGGTCTTCCCTGCGCCTGTTGTCACGGGCATGAGGGTATGGTGGTTTTAAAGCTTTGTCTCGGGTTCTCCGACAGACAGCACCCCCTCCAAAGATGCAGCCTCATTCTTCTCTGGAGTGTGGGCTGGCCTTAGCGACCAGCTCCTCATGAACAGGATGCTGCAGACATGATGAGTTCACTTTGAGGCCGGGTCACGAAAGACAGACATCCTGCAGCTTCCATTTCTGTCCTACCTTGCTCTGTGGGAAGCAGTGCCCTGTTCCAAGGACACTCCCGCAGCCTGCGGAGAGACCCAGATGGCGAGGAACTGAGGCCTCCTGCCAAAGCCAGACGAGTGACTGTCTTGGGAAGAGATCCATTTGTCCCAGTCAAGCCTTCAGGTGACAGCAGCCCTGGCCAAAGCCTTGGCTGTAGCCTTATGAGAGACCCTAAGCCACAGCCACTTAATTAAGCTGCACCCAGACTCCTGACCCTCAGAAACCTACAGATAATAAATGTTTGTTAAAAACCACTAAGCTTGGGTGTGATTTATTATGCAGCAGTAGATAATTAATATAATTTGTCCACACACTTGGATTTATGGAGACAGACAAGGGAGTTAGCTGTGCCTCCTCTGCAGAGAGGGGCTCTTCCACGCCCGAGAAGAAAGGAGGGTTTGTCTGCAAGATCAGAAGGGCTGTGACTTTGTTATCTGTAGGGAGACGGGGCCTGCCTCAGGATCCCAGGTTTCCAGCCTTCACCACAGCGTCTCCTTATGACCCTGCGTGAGTTATGAACACAGTGGAGGCATGTAACTTATCATTCATGCTTCTTGAAAACTTTCTATGTTTCCACGAACAGGATTTTGCACTGTTCTACAGAGCCTTGAGCATATTAATTCATTTAAGTCCCACAACAACGCTTTTGAAATATTATTACTGTTCCTGCTTTAAAAATGGGGAAACTGAGGCACCGAACAGTTTGCCAAGTGGGTTTTTAATATTGAGAGGAAGGCATGAACATAAATGAAAGCCTACAACATGACAAGCGTTTTAACAGATAATTTAATATTATTTCATTTCATCCATAAAACACATGTGCAAGGAATAGATAAAAGTACTTGTTTTAACTAGAACAAGGAAGCCCAAGGAGGCTGAATGACTTGCCCATGGTCACACAGGAAGTGGCAGGTGTGGGTTCGAAGGTCAGGCCTGACTGGCTTCAAAGCCACCTTTCCACGGCACCCAGCTGCCGTCCTGTTCCCACCATACTCTCCCTGCTCTTGGCCTCAGATGTGTGTTTGGCAAATCTGGGAAAATCACGCAGGTGCTGGCCAGGTGCCTAAATGGGGAATGAGGTGACAGCCCTAAATTCACACATCCCCAGGCACCTCCAAACAGCTGTTACCTGCACCCACGCCTGTGCCAATGTGCTTTACTGCGAGCCTCGTGCAAGGGAGGAGCAAGCCAAGCAGGCAGGGAGGAAGCAAGACAAACGGGATGCAATAAAAACGCAGCTGGTCTGTCTGCCAGTCAGGAGTTCCATAAATCCAGAGGCACCTGCGCTTGTGACATTCCTGAGGCTGAAGCTGCCACTGGGCTTGGCTCTGCTTCCTGGGATGTGGTAGGAAGTTGGGGCAGGTGGAGAGAAGGCTGGGTTCTGACTGTCAGGAGAGGGAAGAAGCCCACCTATGAGACCAGACAGGCCAGCCTCAGCACAAATCGTGAAATGCAGGAAATTCATCCTGTCTGTCTCCGTCTGTGTAGGTGGGGAAGCTGCTTTCCTATACAACTGTGCCCTCTCCCCTTGCCCATCTCTCCCCAACTTAAAGCCTCATACCTAGGGTTCAAGATGCCCCCTCCAGTGAACAGGGAAACCAAGATGGCTTCCTCATGATCTTGAAACGTTAGTCCTTGCAAGGTGATGGTTTGGATCTCCTCTTGATACTTGGGATGATTGAGTTTTGACATAATCGTGTGTGGTTAACCGTGAAGACATAAAGACCACTTGGAAAGTGAGCTGGGAATACAGACCCCAGTTTCCCACCTGCAATTGTACTTCATTCGGTGCACCTGGGAACCCCTATCTGCAAGCTGCCTGCTGACCACAGACAAGAAGCTGAGCAAAGATTAGCACTTGGAGTGGACCCATCAGCCCTGGATTAACAAGAGCTCCAGGCAGAGGTGAGAAAAGCATCCCAGTCAGAGGGGCTCAATTCATACTCATCACTCTCGAAAAAACTACTGAGACCCTGGTTACCTCTACCCAGTCTAACATAAAATTTTGTGTTCTGTCAACAAGGTGGACAAGGTTCCAAAAAGAGGGCTGAGGGTAGGGTTTGTTTGCTAAAATCAAAAGGGATCTTACTTTTTTATCCTTATGGAGGCTAGGCCTCTCTTTGGGGTCCTTCAGTGCCTTCTAGGAGATAGTTTTGTCCATTTCTTGTTTGTTTCTGTGACAGGCGAGTTTGGCCCGGATGGTCCTTGCTCCTGGCATCACATCCATGAATATGTTACGTTACATGGGGAAAGGCCCTTTGCAGTCATAGTTAAGGTTGTTAATCAGTTGAAGAGTTACTAAATAGGAAGATTATCCTGGATTAACTGGGCAGGCCCCGTGTAATGACACAAGCCCTTTAAAACAGAGAAGAAAGGCAGAAGGGAAAGTCAGAGAGATTTGAAGAGCAAAGATTATTTAACCTGCTGTTTCTTGCTTGAAGATGGAGGGACTGTGCGAGACCATATGAATGGCCTTAAGAAACAAGAGAGTGATCCTCAGCTGACAGCCAGCCAACACCAGGGATCTCAGTCCAACAACCTCAAGGACTGGATTCTGCCAACACCCCGAATGAGTTTGGAAGTGAGGTCATCCCCCGAGCTTTCAGATAAGGGTACAGCTGGCTGATACCTTGAGTTTAAACTTGGCATACATGGAAGAGAGCCCAGAAGAGCTTGCCTGGATTCTTGAACTACAGAACATTTACCAAAATTGACAGTATACATGACCAAAGCAAAGCTCCGTGAATTTACAAGTATTTCAAACATACACAATGTGGTCTTGGCCTACAGTGCAATTAACCTAGAAATCAATAACAAAAAGATAACTGGAAAATCCCCATTGTTGGGGCAAATTATGGAAAACTTGAATGGAGGGATATACCACCTTCATGAATTAAAAAGCACAAGATTATAAGGATGACAGTGTCCCCAGATTGATCCATATATTCAATGCCAACGAAAGCAAACTCCCAGCAGTTTCTTGTGAGCAAGTGTTTGGTGAGTATCAACAAGCGGATTCTAAAATGCAAATGAAAAGGCCAAGTGCTCGGCATGGCCAAAACAACCTTGAAGAAGAAGAGGGCTATAGGACTTACAGTAGCAGGTGCCCAGACTTATTATAATGCTTCATTTTTAGAGTATGGAATTATTTTTGTTTTTTAATAGTTTATTTTTTATTGTATTTTTCCATTACCATTTATCTCCCTTATACCCTCTTCTACCTCCACTCACCCCTCCCTGCAGCAGTCACCACACTCTTGTCCATGTCCATGAGTCTTTTTTTCTTTTTTTGCTTAATCCCTGTGCCCTCCAACCTCCCCACCAGAGCTGTCAGCCTGCCCTCTGTCTATGAGTCTGTCTCTGTTTTGTTTGTTAGTTCAGTTTGTTCATTACCATTAGCTTTAAAATATACAAATAGACCAGAACCATATAATTTAGAGAACAGAAAATGATACACACATATATGGTAACATAATTTATGATAAAGTGGAAAAACAGTTTGTTTAAAAAAATTGTTCTGGAGAAATTAGAAATCTTTTAGAACAAAAATGAATCTTGATCCCTACTTTACATTATACATAAAAAAATTCCAGAGGAATGCAACCTAAATTGAAAGGTACAACAAAAAGGTCCTAGAAGTTAAAAATCAGAGAAAATCTTTGTGAGCTCGAAGTAGTTAATATTTCCTAAACAGGACATAAACAGTGCTACACCCAACGTAAGTTTTGATAAAGTGGGCTATATGAAAATGAAGAACTTTTATTTATCTAAAGACGTGATGAAAAGAATGCCGAGAAAGTCCACACAATGGATGTGCATAACACGGGCTTCAAAACAAAGGACCCGTTCGGAATATATTACAGAACTATCGATCAGTGAGAAAACGAGCAAGCATACAATACAATGAGTCTATAGGAAAATGGGCGAAAGACTTCCTGTCTCCCTATGGAATATGCATTACTTAGACTGGGAGAAACAGGAACTTCCTTGTGGAGGGTTAGGGCACACACCACCTTCACCACGTGACCAAAGTCACCCTGACCAGTGACAAGCTATGTCGATACTGTGTGTTTTCTGATGTGGTTCACAGAGAAGAGCACTTGTCATATTAGTGGCATTCTGGCCCCCAAATATGCATAATCTCAATGTAACCAGGCATAAAATGTGTGGCATCACATGCTGGTGAGCGGCCAGAATTCTCGTGTATGGCTGGTGGGAATGCAACTGACACGGCCATCTTGGAAACCTGGGGATGACGTGTACATACAGTTAAACATACGCTTATTCAAGGTCACATCGACTTTCATATATTTACTTCCCATATGACCCAGCAATCCCGTGCCTCAGTGTCCATCCAAAGGAAATGAATGCTCGTGCCCACACGAGGACCTGCACACTAATACACACAAATTCTTTCACACCTTTATTAACAATAGCCAAGCACTGGAAATGACCTAAATGTCCATCGGCTGGTGAATGGATAAACAAATGCAATGGGATACTAAGCAAAAGTAAAAAGAACAAACTCCTGACATGACATGAGTGTGTCTCAGAGGCAGCATACCGAGTGAAAGAGGCCAGGCTCACAAGGCTCTTTCCTCGGTGACGCTGTTTACGTGGCCTTCTGGAGGGGACACAGTTGTGGGGACTTGAGAGAGATCAGCAGGGTTTGCAGCGGGAGAAGGGGTTGACTAGAAGGGTATGGGGGACTTCAGGAGGTTACTGGAACTGCTCTGTATGTTGGTTTACAAGTGGTTACATGGTTATAAATATTTGTCAAAATCTGAACTGAACACTAAGGTGAATTGTGCTATATGAATGATCAATTATACCTCAAAATCTTGACTTAAAAAAAACTTCTTAGATATACCATGTTTATAAGTTACTAGTGCTTAGAAAAGTGTTGATAATCATGAGAAAACATCAGACAAACCCAAATTGGGAGGCATTATGTGAAATAATTTTTGCAAGTATCAAGGTCATGAAAGACACAAAGAACGACGGAGCAGCTGTCATAGACTGGAAGAGACTAAGGGAACATGATGGTGGGAAGGCAACACGGGAATCCTGGATTGGATCCTCGAGGATAAAGGACATGAGGCAGAATGAAACGAGTCTGTAGTATTGTGACGATGTTAATTCTCTGGTTCAATATTGCACTATGGTTATGTCATATGTTACTGTTAGGGAAAGCTGAGTGAGGGTACACAGGAACTCTATTATTATTTTTGTAAGTCTAAAGTTTTTATAGGTCTAAAGTTATTTCAAACTAAAAAGCTTAAAAAACATCAACAATTTCTGTTTCTCAAAAGTTGCTGTGAGACTAGAAAAAAGCAATTTACAGAATAGGAGAATGTATTTATAATATATAATATATTCACAAAGAACTCATTTCCATAATACATAAGGAAGTACTGCAGATTAACTCAATCATTCAATAAACAAAGGACAAAAATTGCTCAGGGCACTTCATGGAAGAAACTGTCTGAATGGCCCATACACATAAGAAGGTGTGTGATTTTGTTAGTCATCATGAATATGCAAAATAAAAGCACAGTGAGATGCCAATGCACACTTAATGGGATTGCTCTAATTAAAAGGCCAATAACACCAAGCACTGGCAAGGATTTGAGTTGATGCTGGGCGTCTGCAGCCTTGTGGCGGGAGTGTAAATTGGGACCATCCACCAAAGGTAAGCAAACAGATGCATGCCCTGTCCCCAGCAATTCTGCCCCTAGGGTAGGATTCCTAAGAAAAATATGTACATATATTCACCAAAAGACACGCCAATAAATGTGATGGCAGTACTATTGTAATAACCCCAAATGGATACAAACCAAGTGTCCATCAGTGTAAACTGCAATGTATCTACACAATGGGACAGCAGCAAGAGAAATGAAAAAATTACCTCTGTGTACATCAATACAATTTAAGGATACAGATGTAGTATTTAACAAAAATAGGCAAAATTCATCTTTGATGATAGAAGTCAGAATAGTGATATCCTTTGGGGAGAGGCAGGTAATGACAGCATTGGGGTCTGAGGAGGGTTGGGAATCTAAGGCTTACACAGGTGTGTTCACTTTGTGAAAATGCACTGAGCTATGTGCTTATCTGCATACATGTTGTATTTTAAGATGTTTTTTATTTTTAAAATCTTTTGGAAGGCAAATAATAGAGAAAAATAGAAATGTTTTCATGAAAGTTTTGAAAAATCCCTTTGTTTTGAAGGGATCATAATTACTGTGATGTAAACACTTCTCTTCATAGGTCAAAAAAAGCAAGGGGGTAGCCCTTCTACTCATAGATATGATGTGAAATCCAAGGCTTCAGTAGCAGCAACATAAATAGCAAAAGCAAGCAGACAGAAAATTAGAGAAGAAACCAACCATATACATCTGGAGAACCGAAAATAAACAACAACAACAAAAAGCTTCTAAGAAATCAAATTGGAGAAGTGAAAATGCATGTTTTATAAGATAATCAAACCACCGTGCCCATGGTGGTTCCGGGAATCTGCCTCCTCAGACAGAAAGCCCCAAGGTTAATTTGGGGGGCCAGAATAAAGAAAGGAAAAGATACACTGCATAATGAAAGGGCATCAGAATGAATAGAAGATAATTCCCTTGGACATAAAATGCAATCAAGTCAAGACCCATATTTTATCTCTGCTGGAGGCAGTCTTATTTGTTAGTAAAGTGCTGGGATAATCAACCATTGTTCTCCCTGCCAAGGCTGTCAAAACAAATACAAGCTTCTTTGCTCAGTGCTAAAAATGTCTGAGCCTTTGGAGAACAGCTGGGCAGAAAGCAATCTTGTTCAATTTCTGCACATTTTTCCCCAAGTATCAGGCTGTCCAAATGCAACCCACATCAAAGCATCCCAGACACCCACTGCAGGGACAGACCTGACATGAGAACACCGCCTATCAAACTCAAGCAAGCAGAACACACAATGAAACCACTTTAAACTTGGCCAGCTCCCTGTCTGAAGGAGCAAGGACTTTGAAGCATAAGAAAGCTATTCTGAACAACTCCTTTAAGTTGCTTTTTAAAAATGTAAAAACATAATGTTGGTCTGCTTGCAAAATGCCATGTCTTGATAGGCTCTGGGAGCATTAGAACAGATTTAATGATCTCTTAGCTCTCCGTATAAATGTTGCCTACGGGACATTTTCTCCCGTGCATTTGCAGAATTATTCTCCATGCTATTATGTTAGCTGTTATTAAAGCATGTCGAGTTTGTGGCTTTGTGACTTGTACTAATTAGGTGGTAGATCAGTTAGAATGTTTGGGGGTGTAAGTAACATAAAATTTAAAATCAACTCAACTGGCTTAAACAATAAGAACATTTCTTTCATCAAATAACAAGAATCCTGGAGATAAAGCAATCTCAGCTGGGTTAATCCAGTAACTCAAATGGTGTCATCGAGGATTTAAGTTCTTTTCATCCTCCTCTCTTCCATCCTCCTGTGAGGTCGACCTCATTCTCGTAAGATGGCTGCCATAGTTCCAGGCATCACACCCAGATACTCAAATGTTATAAGAATAGGGAGCATTCCTGTGAGTATCTTTTTACCAATGAGATAAAAGTCTTTGCAGAAGGCCTCTTAGAAGATTCCTCATCACTGTGTTTTGGTCAGAATTGTGTCATGTGCCTATATAAGAAGACAAATGGGATCATGACACACCATAAGACAAATTTATTTCTAAATTCAAGGTCAGGGTCATCTTTCTATGATGGATATGAGAGAGGAGTGAACACCCAAATAAATGTGGGGTCCCACCAGCTAAAGAGAAAGGAGAATTGGCTGTTAAGCAGACCACTCTCTGTATTTTGGTGCATTTGGGATGCAGGCGTGGGAGGGGGAAAGTTTCCTTTTTCCCCTCTTAGATCTCTTGGCCAGTCGATTAATTAAAAATGACATAAGACAGATTAACAGAGAAAACAAATTTAATTATGTACATGCATACAGGGATTCCATAAGAATATGGAGCCCTAAGGACAAATCAGGCATTTCAGGCCTATATGTCGTCTTTCCCTCTCCTATACCCACCCCCACCACCCCATGCTGTCTGGAACTATGGAGAAAAGTGGGTAAGTAACTTGGGACTTCAAAGGGGAGGAAAGCATCACATATAAATGGAAAGCAGTATTAGGTAAACAAATGTTTGCTGGGCCATCTTTAACGGACACAGGAAGGACTCTGATCAAAGGGACCTTTGGTTCCTCCCTGTCACATCCTCTGTCTAAAAAATATAAACAATGTTCAACATCACGAATCATCAGAGAGATGCGAATTAAAACCACAATGAGATATCACCTCACACTTGGCAGAATGGCTACCATCAATAAATCAACAAACAAAAAGTGCTGGTGAGGGTGTGGAGAAAAGGGAACCCTAGTATGTTGTTGCTGGGAATGCAGATTGGTGCAGCCACTGTGGAAAACAGTATGGAATATCCTCAAAAAATTAAAAATGAAACACTCTTTTGACCCAGCAATTCCACTTCTGAGAATACATCCTAAGAAACCCAAAACCCTACTACAAAAAAACGCATGCACCGCTATGTTCATGGCAGCGCCATTTACAGCAGCCAAGATCTGGAAACAGCCTGAGTGTCCATCAGTAGATGAGTGGGTAAAACAGCTGTGGTACATTTACACAATGGAATTCTGTGTAGCAGAAAGAAAGAAGGAGATCTTACCTTTTACAATGGCATGAATGGACTTGGAGATTATTGTGCTAAGTGAACTAAGCCAGCCAGCAAAAGACAAGTGCCATATAATCTCACTTATATGTGGGGTCTAATGAACAAAATAAACTAACAAACAAAATAGAAGCAGAAGAGATCCATGGAACAGACTGACAGCTACCGGAGGAGGGCGGGGGGACTGGTGAAAGGGGAAAGGAGTAGCCCAAGAACACGTGTGCATGACCTGTGGTCACAAGCAGTGATATGGGGATTGACTGTCAGGGGTGGGGGTGATGGGCAGAGTTGGGCAAAAGGAGAAAGATCAAGGACATCTGTAATAAACAATAAAAAACAATTAAAAAATAAGTTTGCAGGAAAAAAATAACCAGCTTAAAATACTATTCCATGGAGGCGTATGTTAGGGTGTCAAACTCTGCCCCTCTCCATAGGCTAAAATAAGTTTGGGTTCATTGAATTTTTGCCTTGGCTGTGGGATAGCAGAATACCTTTGAGGTTGTGACCCTGGCTATGGAAAATTAGTCTGCAGTGTATTAACTTACTTTCTTTTCGTACTGAATAAAGCAGAATGACACCTTTGCTGACACCTGTGCTGTGTCTACACCTGATAACCATCCCTTCCCCCACTCTTGGAGAACTCCGCCTTTCTCCCCATTCTCAGGATCACAGGAGCAAGCCTCGCCAGCTGGTCGCACGGCCAGCTCCTGCCTGCCTGGGCACAGATACGGTGTACGGTGCACCCTGGGTGGGCCAATCAGCTCCTTTCCCTGGGAATTGGACATGGAGCGAGCGCCATTTAGTTGCGTCAGTGTCTTCATGTGACTGGGCATGTAACACAAGACCTCCAGAACTGTTGGGCTGCTCTTTCTCTGCCACTTCGGATGTGACGATAAAGCTGGTATTCGGAAAGGTAAAAATGAAATGGACACACACACAAATCAGGCATGTAAGGCCTGTATGCCAAAGTGAAACAGACACACACATGCGAGATCCACATCCAAGCCAGTCGGCGGTACATTACCTTCTTGCAACCCAAGAGTCCGAACCAACACAGGAAAGCACGACGTCTTTTATCAGAAATGACTGAGGGTTCTGCAGACCGTCAAGGTCATCTGCAGAAACTTCCCGTTCTCATTACTCAGAACTCTACATGTAGGAAACCGAAGATCATGAGTCATACCTGTCATAAGTTCACCAGGAACTCGCTACAAAAATGGCCTTGGATTGAATTCTTCACTCTTGGTTCAGTTTCTGATGCTTTCATCCTTTTCCCTAAAAAACACAAAAGTATTTAAACGAAACACTCACCAGTAACAACACCGAGTAACTGTGAGTGGTTTATGCCATGCTGCGTGCTGGAGGGACAGGGAACGGATGAGTGCGCATCGAGTTCCGCCCCTTGCTCTCCACGTGCTGTCGACTTCAGTCCTCACCGCGCGCTGTGCAGCACTCGCTCTAAAGCCACCTTACCAAGGAGGAAGCCGAGTCTCAGGGAAGCACGTTGATTCCGTTATGGTCCTGTGGCTGGAAAGCCAGGGAGGAAGGCTTTCAACCTAGGCCCGAGGAGAACCCGAGTGGATGCTGTTTCCTCTCTTCCACAGTATGCCACAGAAAACTGTGTGTCTTGACTGGGATGGCCTGTTACAGGGATTCTGTCAAATTCTGGACTCGGGGCTCTGGCTATCAGTACTGGCACAATATAGGGTGTTCTGTATACTCAGGAGAAGAGACAGAGACAGGGAGAGTAACCTGCTAGCACGGGATCTGTTAAGGACACATCTGCACTTTCTAAAATGGCATTGCTACTTCAGGGAGGAGTAGAGAATAGCAATTGTTAACACCGTATTCATTAAAGTGGAGCAGCCACGTGGCGGGGAAGGTGAGAGGGCTGCAGGGCCCTCCGCTGGACCTAGAGGCACTTCGTAGCCACTTGGTTCCCACTAGCTCAGTAGGTGTGCATTCTTAAGCCGTTGATTTTTCTTGACTAATTAAAGCTGATTGGAGTTTTAGAGTTTGGCTTCACCGTTGCTTCCCCCATATGCCATGGACTCAAACTCACACGCTATCTGTTGCTGCCAATGAACAATAACACTGGAGAGGAGCTAGCCCCGGCTGTTCCCAGCTGGTATAGGAACCTGTCCGGATGGGATGCGGTTGGTTCAGACAAAAAGCATTTATTTCACTGTGGTTTGTTCCCAGCAAGACGATCATGCAAATCAGACTTTAAGTCAGACTTTCCAGACTCCTCACCACTGACAGAGACACGTAAAGCTGCCCATCTGGACTACGTTGCAAACTGGAACCCAAGTTTTTACCCCCTTCCACCGACATCTCTACCTATTTATTGAGTGTTGTCTTTGTTTCATTTAGACAAAAGCAATACAAAACCCAAAGTGGCTGACTTGTTTTTCTTGCTTGCAGAGAAATGTGACATGTTTATTTTCATGCATTCCAACATTACAGACATAAAAATATAGAAAGGGAAAGTCTGAATTGGAGTTTTTGATACTGTCAGTAGCTTTCCTATAAAACTTGCGGTTGTCAGAACATCTTAGGGAATGTAAACTACAGGAAAACGCCAATTAGTCAAAGCACCCAGGGAATGGGAGATTCCAAGTGCTCTCAGAGTTAACCAGAAAATCCTTCTAACATCAAACCTTGCTGTTGGAAATATTACTGAAAGGTTTGAGTGGAGTTTCCTGCCTAAAACGCAGTTCACCCCAAATGTGATTGAATGCTTCTCTGATAGTTGAGGGTCAAGCCCGACCTCAGGCTGAACATTCTGGACCCCGATTCCCATTGTCCAGAAAACAAAACAGGAGATTGGGTAGAAATTGTAATTGACCTCAGGATATGTTTTTGAAGTTCCTTAAATAAGCTCCATGAATTTTGCTCCTTTTTCCTTGCATAGGAGAAAAAACAAAAAGTCTGCTACACTGAGAGTCAATTCCAGTTACATTAAGATTTTTTTTTTCATTGAGTCCTAATGAAACGTGCAAGTGAGGCCTCAGCCAGCAGGAGTCGGGAGCCACTCCCCCACGTGGCCCCAGGCCCCGCACCTGGACAGGAGGAAAAGCGAGGCCTCCCCTAGCCTTATTCTCCACCTGTACCGCCACACCACCAAACAGAAAGCAGAATGGCAGGGGTCTAGCATTTGGTCATCTCTTTCTAGATCAGAGTTTCTAAACCTTGGTGCTACTGGTATTTTGGGCTAGACAATGCTTTGTTGTAGGAGGCTGTTTTGTGCTTTGTAGGATATTTAGCTGTATTTCTGGCCTTTACCCATTAAATACTGGCAGCATCCCCCTCCCCCAAGCCCAGTTGTGACAACCAAAAATGTCTCCAGACATTGCCAAGTGTTCCTGAAGGGGCAAAATTGCCCTCAGTTAAGAACTGCTGGTCTAGACGGAAGCACAATTATTCTGTCTTCCCCCTGGAGGCAAGATTATGAGTTTTCTTGACCTTGCCAAGTATTGTCATAACGTGTTTTCTGTGCTCTTTCATGGAAGAACAAAAATAATTCTTTGATGAAATTAATATTTTGACTTGGACTGTGTGAGGCAGGCCTTGTTTCTGGAAGACAATACATAGACTAGTTTTCTGTATCTGTCCTGATCATTCAAATGCTGAATTTTCAAACTCTCCCAAATGTCCCTTGAGGTCATGGTCATGATGGACATGAAGACAGTGCCTTAGCCACAGCCCCACGTGCTGCACTGTGGTCCCCAATTCCATGTGTGTCTGTGCCTCAGAAACATTTTTACGGCTATTGCTGCTTCCTCATGCCTAACAGATTTTTCATTCACTGGTGTTTTTGTAAATCCATTATTCCCTCTCTCCAATGGATTGAGTTACATTTAAATTTGATGTTCTTGAGGAGTATTTAGTAGATTTCAGCAATGGGCTAAACTGGTGAAATTCAGGGAATTAGTTTTATATTTCTAATTTTAAGCCTACAGTGGTATTTCTGCTATAGAAAGAAGTTAACTTGTTTTGGATAAGCAAGTTTTCTGATTAGGAGAGTTACCCCCCATATGTTGATTAGCAATTCTCAAACAATTAAGTTAATATTTCATGTAATAAGTCACACACAGTTTTTCAGGTTCATCCAATTTTTTAGTGTTATTCTTACTTAGGTTATAAAAAATAGAATACA
>PVIA01002076.1:0-231577 GCA_004024845.1 Tonatia bakeri | reverse complement strand
TCAAGAGAGAGAAATAGGCTAGAGATCTAGAGACTGCAGGAAATCAAAATGAAAAGAGTGGGATAGGTCCCAGAGGACCGCATCCAAAAAGGACAACCTGTGAAGTAATGAGACAGGGTTTCTTTCTGGGACGGAAAACTGCCTTGTGACTCGCCCCGCACAGCGCTCTCCTGCAGGTCTCTGCGTGGGTCTGTGCATGAGTGAGCTGAGAACCTGGAGCAGCAGCATCCAGGACCTAGATTCTAGGTCAAACAGGCTTTCCTTAGGCTCTCACCTTCAAATAAAAAATATGTACATGTCTGACACAGTTCTTACCCATGATCACCCTCCTCGCAATTGGCAAAAGTTTGCTCATCTTCCTAAGACACTCTATGTCACCTTTCCAGGGTGAGATAGCTAGTACCACCTTAAAGTATGTAACAGCACATCCTATAGATATAAATAAGTGAGTGGATTCTCCCACAGATATAGAAAGACACTTGTTAGCTCTTCATTATCAGTTTCTAATTTATCTGATCTGACCCCCTTAAAAACCCACACGTTGGAAGGTCTGAACCTTCTTAAGCAACATTATTCTGGTTCCAGAGGAGCTACCTAAATCAATATGCCACTGAGAAGGCCAGAGGGGAAAAACGCCAGAGGGCTCTCTGTGATGACATCAGAAGTGCCCAAAAAGCTTCCGAGTAACACTTTCTTGTGCTGGAGGCCACGGACTTAAGAAACTGTGGTCTTTTGTAGATGGTGATGGGAAATTTGAACTGTTGGTGGGTCTCCTCATGCACCCGTGAGCCAGCGCCACCTGTGATAATTCTAGTCATCTTTCCCACATTGTGTGGTATCACAATGAGTAACGGTTCCACAGAGAGATGTCATTGTGTATATCTGGGAGACAGGAAAAGGAGGATTAGACTGTCACCTCTGCTACACACGTAGCCCCAACCTTCTGTCTCAGCAAGTGCCCAAATCAGGTCATGTTTTGATACATGGTGAGCTGTATGCATAGTTCTACCCCCAGTTTTAAGGCAGTAAATTCGGAATCTCTGTCTTCCCTTAGTTCTACATTTATCATGAATAACTTCCATAAATATCAAAATGAACCTGAAAAATATTCGGTATTATCTTCACAATCCACTTTTAGGTAACACGTCTTGGCTTTGGTGTTATTTTCTCATGATTGGTTGTAATGAAGTTTTGTCTATTCCCAGTTCACAAAGTTGGAAGTTGAGAGGCAGTAATGATAAATCTAAGATATATACGTAAGGTTTATCCATAAGACAGGGAAAAGGATGGACTAGCGCAGCCACACTAACAACCTAATCCAAAACTTTACCCTAGGATCTCCCTATAGTCCAACTACCTACTAAATCAAACCAAATTCCCCAGTATAGTATAAATCTGGCAATTAAATTAGTTAATAGTAAGCTTTTCCTCTGGTTGGTGTTAACCTCTATACACTGACATGGGATCTGGTCTGCTTTAACCTGAGTTTTTTCAGAACAAATAAGGCTGTGTGTGTTCCATCAAAGAAGATGAAAAAGAATGTCCCCCATCAATCATGGCATCTTGTAAGAGACATTGATGAATGTCCTCAAATACTTTAAAAGGAGACAAGCCTTTTTGGAAGGACGGTTTGGCATAATTTCATCTAGAATCTGGAAAAGCACACGCATAGTGGGAGGCACAAGAGTATTTAATGAAGCCTGAAGACTCAAGAACGGAAGCCTAGAGAGCTTAGTATTCCTTCCAAACCGACAACCAGTTTTCGGTGAACCAGTAAAAAGAGTTTTTCTTTCTATGCACATGGATTCTTCCAGGAGTGGGAAGAATTAGAATCAATGCTCTGGACCAACAAATCAATCTCATTAATAGATTTAGTGGGCTTTCCTCATCCAGTGAATTGTCACCAAATGCACAGTTACTCAAGAACTTCCATTGGTTGTCATGACTTCATGGGTTATAAAAGCAATTACTACTAGTTCTTCTACCAGGAAGATTTTAGATGATTGCTGCAGTAACCCTTTAAATATATATTTCAGTAAATATTATTCCCTCTGCATAACATTCTCCATTTCTTCATCCCCTGACTAATTTTTAATTGATTTATTATTGCTTCTGGAAAGCTGCTCTCACACCCTGCATTTTCACGATAAGTATTATCCTTCTTATTTCCTCTGCCTGTTTTTTAAACCATATTACTTTGCAATGTTGTCCCTATCTTGGTCATTCATTTTGGGAGTGTATATTGAGCACTTACTTGGTACTGGGTACTGTTCCAGGCACTGGGATAAAGCAGCACATGAGACAGATGAAGTCACAGAACTCAGGGAACTTTCTTTCTATGAAAGGATAGATAATAAACATTTCACATGACTTTCTAAAGGAATTTTCTTTACCTGAATTCATTTACACAGTCACTATACATAAGAGGTTCACAATATATGTTGGTCAGGCTGATTTTATTTGCATGTGATATTATGTCCCCTGAACCCATGAATCCTTGTTTTTTAGAGGCTCTGTCCTGGTGATATTTCTGGTAGTCTTCTAAGATGTCTCATTGTATTCTCAAGTCATTTCTGTCTAGGGCGAGACCTGGTATCCTGCCCTGCTCCCGTTTTTGATCGTGAATCTTGTCTGGAGTGGCTTTTGCCACTCTCCTTAGAGCGATTCTGCGGATACTCTGTTGGCCACCGGTCAGGCTGCTCCTGTTGCCTACAATAGTCTAGTATGACAGTTGTCTATTTCTCATAAGCTGCTGCTGGTCATGTAGTTGCTGATCTCTGGACTGTTGATTTCTTCATGGTCTGCTGCTCATCCTGGCACCAATGTTGCCCAGGGTGTATTGCCATAGGGTCAGCTCCTATGAGGCTGTAGGAACACTGCAGGAATGCGCTGACCCAGTGAGCCTCTGCCCTCACTATGGATGTTTGGTGGCTACTACCCAGAGTGCTTTGGGCCTCTCCCTGGCACTCACTGTGGCTGCCATTCCAGTCCAGCATTGCTCACATTTCTTTGTCAAGTGTGGAAACAACTTTGCCTGCCTAGAGGGGCTCCTCAGTAGGTTTGCTCTGATATCTACACTGTTTACATAAACAGTTTCTCATTCCCTAATGCACACAGAGAATGTGAGGGTAGCTGAGCGCGAGTGAAACTTACCCAAATCCACCGTATTGTTACTTTAAACATTTCACCTTCTCACTCTGCTATCTGGCTTCCAAATGACCTGTGTTGCCTGACTCATTTCCCCATGATGAATTTTTCTCACAGCGGCTTCAAAATCCTAATAAAAATCCATGATGTAACCAAACATGCATTTAGATCCCAAGTATACGAATGAGTCAGGAATGTCCAGTTAGACGTATCCTAGTTTTATATGATCAATGGAGGCATAGGGATAACTAACAATGATGGCATGAAAAATGTCATTTGACGTCACACAAAAAATTCTGCCAGCCTCAAAATCTCACTATACATTTTAACAAGAGGAGAACAAATTAGGTTTTATAAAATGTTCTAATGTTTCTCTGGAAATTATTCATAAAATAGATTCTGTAATTATTCTTACTTTATCAACCCTTTAATTTCTTATCTCACCACAGAAGATTTTTGGAATATGTATTAGTTGCCTCATTTTTATCTTTGAGATACTGTAGTTAAATATAAATGAAAGCTGCAGAGAACCCAGAAATTCCTGCTCAAAATTCAGTACTTGGCCCACTATTTCATAGTGCAATTGTACATATATAGTTTATAGCATAGATATCAGGGGTTATATAAGATCTAGATCTAGATATTAAATATTATTATTCCTACTTTTATTTAAATTAGAGGAACCTAGAAAAGTTATTCTAAGGTTAAAAGGATGTTGCATGCCTGCAATTCAGTTAACACGATATACCAAATTAACAAAAGATGAAAATCATATGATCATCTGAATAGATGTAGGAGAAGCATTTGATATAATTCAACATCCATTTATAATACAAACTCTCAATAAAGTGGGCATAGAGGAAACATACCTCCACATAATAAGAACCATAGAAGACAAACCCACAGCTCACAGCACACTCAATGATTAAAAGCTAAAACCTTTTTTCCTAAGATCAAGAACAAGACAAAGATGTCCACTGTAATAAGTTTTATTTAATATAGTATTGGAAAACAGCCACAGCAATAAGCCAAGGAAAATAAACAAAAGATATTTATAATGGAAAGAAAGAGATAAAACTGTCACTATTTGCATTTGACATAATATTATAGATAGAAAACCCTAAGACTCCACCAATAAACTATCATAACTAATAAATAAATTTAGTAAAGTTGCAGAACATTAAATTAATATTCCAAAACCTGTTGCATTTCTATACACTAATAATAAACTATCATAAAAAAATAAAACAGTCCCATTTGCAACTGCATCAAACTAATAAAATAGCTAGGAAAAAATTTAACCAAGGAGTTGAAAGTTCTGTATTCTGAAAGATTACTGATGAAAGAAATTGAGAATTATAAAAGTAAATGGACAGATATACCATTATATGGACTGGAAGAATTGATATTGTTAAAATGTTCATAATACTGAAGCAATCTATAAATAATGCAATTATTTGCAAAATGCCACTGGCACTTTTTACAAAAGTAGAAAGGATCCCTAAAATCTTTTTGCAGCATCAAAGACTCAAATAGCCAAAACGATCTTGATAAAATTGAACAGATGTATAGGTATCACACTCCCTGATTTCAAACTATACTACAA
This sequence comes from Tonatia bakeri, assembly GCA_004024845.1. Taxonomy (NCBI): domain Eukaryota; kingdom Metazoa; phylum Chordata; class Mammalia; order Chiroptera; family Phyllostomidae; genus Tonatia; species Tonatia bakeri. The sequence continues at coordinate 226,824 of PVIA01002076.1, read as the reverse complement.
AGCTATAGTAATCAAAAAACTATGGTGCTGGCACAAAAAAAGCAGACACATAAATCAGTGGAACTAAATACAAAATCCAAAAATTAACTCATGCTTATGTGGTCAATTAACCTACAACAAAAATGGCAGGAATCTGCAATGGTGAAAAAGTCTTTTTAATAAATGGATTAACATGTAAATAAATAAACACATAAATAAACTCAAATGGATTAATGACTTTAATCCTAAAACCATAAAATACCTTGGATAAAGTAGGCAGTAAGTCTTTGACATTGGTTTTAGCAATGCTTTTTGTACATACCTCCTCAGTCAAGGCCTACATAAAAAAAATAAACAAATAGGACTATATTAAACTAACTAAAAAGTTTTTGTACAGTGAACAATGTCATTAACAAAACAAAAAGGCAACTTACTTCGTGGAAAAAGATATTTGCAAATGATATACCAAATATGGGGTTAATACACAAAGTATAAAAAGAACAAATAAAACTCAACATCAAAATACCAAATAATCTGATTGAAAATGGGCAGAAGATATCCATAGACAGTTTTGCAAAGGAGACAAAGAAATGGCAAGCAGACCAATTAAAAGATACTCAACATTACCCATCATCAGGGTAAAGCAACTCAAAATCACAGTGAGAATCAAGTCCACGTCCATCAGAATGGCTACTACTGAAAACACATAAAATAACAAGAGTTGGCCAGCATGTGGTGAAAGTGAACTTTTGTGCACTATCACCATGGAAAATGGAATGGAAAGGCCTCAAAAACTTAAAAATAGAACTGCGATGTGGCTTAGCAATTCCACTTCTGGGTATTTATATGAAGAAAAAGAAAGCATTTATTCAATAAATATAGGCACCCTCATGTTTATTGCAGCATTATTCACAATAGCTAAGATATGGAAGCAACCTAGGTGTCAATCAACAGATGAATAAATAAAGAAGAATTAGCTAATATATGCATATATACACACAGATAGATAAACTGTATATTACGCAGTTGTAAAATTTTGCCATTTGTGACAACATGGATTGACCTAGAGGGTATCACGCTAAGTGAAGTGAGTCAGACAGAAAAAGACAAATACCATATGATCTCACTTATATGTGGAATCTGAAGGACAAAACAAATTAATAAGCAAAGCAAAATGGAAACAGGTTCATGGATACACAGAACAAACTGATGGTTGACAGAGGTAAGTAAGGTGAGGCGATGGACAAAAAGGTGAAGGGAAGGAAGAAGTACACATTTTAAGTTATAAATAAGCCATGGTGAAATAATGTACAATATAGGAGATACATAGTCAATTTTTTCATAACTACATAGTAATGAAAGGTCACTAGACTCACTGTGGTGATCACTCTGTACGGTCTGCAGATGTCAAACTGCTATGTTGGACACTGATACTAACATAACGCTGTATGTCAAATACACTTTAGTAAAAAACAATAATTATTATACTTAACCCAGGAGTTGGGAACCAGACAAAACTGAGAAAAACATTCCTCAACAAAATCACTATATAGATCTTGAACAAGATTGCCAGACTTCTAAGGCTTTCCATTTCCTGCCCTACTACATTAATATTCTTAAAATACTTTATCTGCCCTCACTCCTTCCTCATTATATGTTTTTAAATATGGGATCTTCTCCCTAGTGAAGCTGTTTTCCTTGAAGTCCAACAAGCACCTGTTGCTTGCTCACTTATTTACTTTCATGCCTTTCCTCACATCGGAGAATCTCTTCTCTTTCTTTTAACACCCCCCAGTGGAATACTGCAGTGCTTCTCCGTGGGTGGTGCACGGACTCCGGGAGTCTCTGAACTGTCTCAAGGGGACCTCTAGGTCAAAACTCCTGTAATATTAATACTGAAGTATTCTTTGCATTTTTCACTCTCCTGGCATTTGTATGAATCATTCAAGAGCCATGATGGGTGTAATTGTTACCAGAAAGGGACAAGGCAGGCCCAAAATGGGTCTGTCTCAGGACCGTAGTATGTGGGTTCTTGACTTCATACAGGAAAGATACCACAACACAAGCCCAGGCAATTCTGAGGGTGTGTTTATTAAGCTGAGGACAGTGAGACAAAGGGAAGGCGTCGGGTAGAAGAGGCAATGGGAGAGAGCCCAGGCGGTGGGTGCTCTGCTCTGGGCTCTCCCCTGTAATATTTCTATCCTAGAAACGTTATAGGAGAAAAGTGAGCCAAGGCAGCGCTGCTGTCAGCTCACTGGGAAAAGTGGGAGGAAAGGGGGCCTTGAGCTGCTGCTGTCTGCTGCTCCCCTGGCTGCAAGTCTCCTTGGGAGCCTTTGAGTTCAGGAGAAAGAATGAAAAACATTCATGCCCAAGGAAAGGCATGGGCGTGCTCCAGAGAGAGCCCGCACTGGTATTCTTTGTCTTCAGAGGTTTTTATCTCTCTTGTGCAGGTGAGAATCTTAAAGGAGAGTTTCAGCAAAACATTCATCAGCTTTCCAGGTATGTTTTTAATACGCCGATGCACCAAGACGAGCGCCTGGGAGAGTCTGGGGTTGTTCTCTGGTCAGTTCACTGCTCCTCTTTTACCCTGGGTCTGTCTGATGGTAATCTTTTTGTTTTTCTTTTTGTTTTTTTGTTATTTGTTTCCCTGACTTCATCTGTTCTTGGGTTTGGCTGGCAGAAATGGCATTAATTGAGTCTCTCTGTTCTCTGTCTCCCTGACCAGGGTGATTGCAGCTATTTATTATCTGGTTAGGAGGGAGAGGTTTAAACCATTTGTTTTCAAGTGTTTCTGGTTAGGGAAGATAAGTTCTCACAATTCACTAGTTATCTGTACACTGTTCAAATTGTTTGGCCTTGGTAAATTATTTTGTGTCAGTTTCCCATTCCAGTTGCCCAAGAGTTTTTTTCTGAGCTTCTTACTATCCTGCCTCAAAACTACAAATGAGGGCAGTGAATATAAATTGAACTAGTAGTCATTGTAATTGCTGGTATGTAAGAAAAGGAAAGACAAAAATATTCCACATAAGAATGGTCTTGATAAAGTAGTAAAATTATAGCCGTTACTAATTATCGATGCTCGAGAGCTCACTGCTTTACTATTCTGTGTGACACAATGAGATAAAGCTGTGAAACACTTTAGGTTTGTCCAGGCAATATGCTTCTGCAAGTGGGATGTGAGCAGCCCCAACTCGAGCCACACCCAAGTAAAAGCTTTAAGAATCAGCGATAAATTGAAAATACTAATGAATAAGCTAAACAAACTATTAGAACTAACAAAGGATTTCAGGGATGGTGTAGATTATAAGATCAATATGCAAAGATCAAGTATATTCTCTGCATCAGCAATGAAATGACAGCCTGAAAATGAAGTTAAAACACAATTACATGTGAAATATCATAAAGAGTAAAATACTTGAGTCTAATTTCAACAAAATTGTAAGATAATATATTGAATGCTGTAGAACATTATTGAAATAAATTAAAGGAGGTCTGAATAAATGGAAAGGTATTTCATGGTCATTGATCAGAAGATCTAACGTGGTTAAGTAAGATATCAATACTACCTAAATTGATTTACAGATTCAACATAATCCCCACCAAATGTCAAATGGCTTCATGGCAGAAATTGATGAAGTGATCCTAAAGTTCCCATGGAAATGCAAGGGACCCAGAATAACTAAAGCAATCTGAAAAAGAAGAAAAAAGTTACAGCACTTACACTTCATAATTTTAAAATTTACTATAGAGCTACTAAATCAACTGCGGTATTGGCATATGAGTGAATATATTGAACACTAGAGTAGAATAAAGAGTCAAGAAATAAGTCTTACATGTGTGGTCAATCAAATTTCAACAAGTGTGCCAAGATAATTTAACAAGGGAAAGAATTGTCTTTTTAATGATTGGTGCTACAAAACTGGATGGCCCCTTGCTCTCTCCAAACTCACAACATAGGCAAAAATTAACCCAAAATGTGAGCAGTAAAACCATAAACTATTAGAAGAAAACACAAAGGTAAAGCTTTATAACTTTATGGTTAGACACGAAACTAAGAAACTGTTTTTTTTTTTATATACAACCCTAAAAGCAGAGTAACAAAGGCAAAAAAAAAAAATATATATATATATATATATCTTGATATAACTATATCAAGATTAAGGACTGTTATATTAAAAATAATACCATCAAAAATGAGCAAACAATCCACAGACTGAGAAAATATTTGAAAATTCTGTATCAGATAAGGAACTTCATCCAAAATACATAAAAATCTCCTAACTCAATAATAAAAGAACAAATGACCCAAGTGAAAAAAAGTGAAAAATTTTTGAATATGTATTTCTCTAGAAAGTAATAATAGTGATAAATGGCCAATAAGCAAATGAATAGTCTTTTTAAAATGATTAGACATTAAGGATATGTAAATCAGATCACGGTAAGATACCGCTTTGTAACCACTAGGATAGCTATAATGAGAAAAGATTGGCCATGTCAAGTGTTCGCAAGAATGGAGAGAAATCGGAATGCTCATATGTTGTTGATGAAAATATAAAATGATGCAGTCCATTTAGAAGAGCTTTGTAATTTCTCAAACTGTTAAACAGAGCTACCACATAACCCAGTAATTCCATTCCTAGGCATGTACCCAGGAGAAATAAACACACACACACACACACACACGTGTGTGTGTGTGTACATATACACATATATTCACAAAACTTGTTTAAACATTTTCATAGCTGCATTAGTCATTATAGTCAAAAGTGGAAATAAAAAAAATGTCCATCAACTAGTGATGGGTAAATAAAATGTGACATATCATAGAATAGAATACTTTTTGGTTATAAAAACAGAATTTAGTGCTATATATGCTACAGCATGGATGGATCACAAAAACATGATAAATAAAAGAAGCTAGTTACAAAAGACCACATGTTGTAGCGTTTAATTTATGTGGGACATCCAGAATAGGCAAACCTATAATGACAGAAAGTAGATTAGTGGTTTCTGGACCTGGGGTGGGAGGTGGGCAGAATAAAAAGTGCCAGCTAATGGTTACAGGATTTCCTTCGGAGAGAACGAAAGTCTGAAAAATCAGGTTATTATTGCACAACTCTGTAAATAAACTAAACAATACCGTAGTGTACAATTTAAATGGGTGAGTTGTATGGTATGTGGATTATATATTCAATAAAGCTAGTAGAAAAAAAGGAAGAAAGAAGAGAAAGAAAGAAGGAAAGAACCATGCTAACAGATCTCTATCTGCTGCTCCTACATGTACCGTTCTACTTTAGCTACTGAGTATTTTCTTTATCATTTATTTTCTTGAGTATGTATAATCTGCCCTACACTATTTACCACTGTCTTATATGTCCGGCAGTTCTTGACTATTACCTGTTAAATCCTGTGCTATACACCGAATTGAGAATAAATTTAAAAAATAGTTACAACCCCCATTCTCATTGCATTTATGATTTATTGGGGAAAAGGGTGCTGTAAATTTTCAGTCACTTTTTGCCTTTAATCATTGTTTTCCTTCTGTTTTTCCCAAGTGGTGGAAGCCACCTGACCAGCTAATTTACACATGTCCTCACCGTGCTTAGTCTGGCACTTTGTAAGGGCTGAAAGAAAAATGTTTGTTGACTGGTTGGAAAGTATCCTAAAACATGCCCTGAATGCTATCAAATTCTAAAAACAATGATTAAGTTCCCCAAATACTTGCACACTTACTTCAGCTTTGGCGCTTGGAATCAGAGGTCCTCCGTTACCTGCTTCTAGACAAATTTCCACGTGGAGGGAGCGGTCTCCTTGCATCTGGTCATCTCGCTGTAAGTGTGCTTTGGGGTTCTGCTTCCTCAGAGCTCACAGCACCCTGTACTAAAGAGTAATCAAGACGTGACCCCATCAGTCTCAGGCTTCCTGCCTCACTGTGCATGTCCTGATTCCTTGGGAGGGTCTCCTGGGATTTGCCTCTTCCCGTGCAGCCTGTAAAGCTGTACAGATCTGAACTAATTGAGTTGCATTCTTTGCTGGCACTAGATTCTTCAGTAGGTTTTCTGATCACTGAGCCCGGTGCCTCAGGGGCAGAGCTAAGGACAGCGGCATCGGATCGATTATGCCAAAGAGACTGGCATTCAAGCACCTGAAACATTTGCATTCATGAAACAGAAGACACAATTTACTTGCGATTTTGCAATCTTTTAAAAATTATCATTCTATTTAAATGAAGTAAGCAGTAAGGATCTCTGAACTCTTAGGATGGGGGCTGAGCGGTGAAGAGGGGGTGGTTATGGAGATGTAATCATACCCCTGGCTTGCAAATCTGCGTGCAGAGCTGCTGCCTGAAGCCCCTGGGAAGCGGCTGTCTCATTATAACCACACCCCCTGGAGTTGTTTTATAGTCTGCATAAAACTTTGCTCAGGAAAAGAAGGGAGGATGTCATTTTTCGTTTGGAAGGAAGATGAAGCAGACAGCTGAAATGCTGACATATGCCTGATCACCGCATTAAATAATGGCTGGGGATTTTCCTCATTAAGTAAAAACTCCATACTGGGAATATTCCTTTTTAGCAAAAGCAATAGGAAAATTGGGGTTAAGGTCAGGGAATTTATTGGGCAATACTCTGCAATAATTACTGAATGCTAATTAAGTTACAGTGTTATGTCGGGGCTCCTCCTGTGTGGGCTACAAATAAAGATAAAGCAAGTATCTCCCCTCCCGGAGATTAGCGTCTAGTAGGAGAGGCATGGTGTAGCCGAATGAAAACCACAATTCTGAGTGTTTCAGAGTACTTTAGAGTTCCTAAACATTTTAAAATGTATGGTCTCACTTGAACAACAATGACAACAGGACATTTTATCTTCATTTTGGCGACCATAAAATGAAAAAAAAAATTGATTTGCTCGAAATCACTTGTTCAGTAAATGATGAGTCTAAACTAGAAGCAAGACCTCTGGCTGTTAGAAACAGTTTTTCTGTTTGTTTATTTGTCTGCCCGCTTGCTTGTTTTGTTTTTCTCTGTAACCACATCTTCACGCATTTCAGACTAGCAAAGACAAATGACATTCAGGCCAGGATGATGAAGTTTCGCAATTCCACGAGGTCCCCGCTTGTCTGCGATCTCTCTGGTGGAACGACCACCCAGAAGGATGCTCCAAGACAATGGATGCTCTTTAATTTCCACTTTTACATTTTCACGTAGGGCTTTGGCTCCCACCCTACGTCATCTTTGGATGTGATCTAGGCTGGGCCTCATGCCAGAAAACGTTTGTTTGCATTGCTTAAAACCTAGATTTAAAACTTGTACGAGCGGCCTGAGCATAACTACTGTTTTCAGGCTAAGCCTTTGTTTCAGACCAGGAGTGGGGAAACCGGGCTCCCGCTGTGGCTGAGTCTCCTGGGCCACCTAGCAGAATGGGGAGGCGGTGGGCGCTCCCGAGGACATAAAGCGTGAGCGTCAAAAGGAGGGTTCCCATCACCCCTCGTGTTTCTTTAGAAAAAAAAAATCACCTCTTGTTTTTCTGCAAACACAATTCCTCCTTCTAATACCTCAGATTTTTAACCGACATAAATCTTCTTCTTTTTTAATTTTAAACATTCTGCTTGCATTAGGCAGCAGGGCAAACAGGGGCTAATCCATAGTTCCTTTTATCTACCTTCATGGGTTCTACACATAGAACAAAAGAAGTTATTACCAGTTAGATTTGTTGTATTAGCAGTAATCATTCGTTTCTGGATTTGAGGCATCAACCCAGGCTTGGGAAAAAAAAGAAGCCAAAAATTAGTGGGTGGAGTAGAAAGCTAAAACACCACAAAAACACAGGTGGGACCTCCAAAGTCTAGTTTGTTTGAGGCAAGAGTAGAGGTATGGCCAAGGTTTGGATACTGGATGAATAACTGAGTAATGTGAAGGCCCAAAAAAGCAAAATGAGAGGGAGGGAGGGATGGAGGGATGGAGGGATGGAGGGAGAGAGGCGGGGAGAGAGAGAGCGCGCACGCACTAACTGGGTAAAAGCGAAAAAACTAACTTAGGTTAAAACACACACACACACACACACACACACACACACACAAACTCACATTCTGTCTTTAATTCAGTCATTCATCTTAGAAGTCAGGGTTCTCTTCATCTAGCACCTGACGCATTTGGTGTCCATAGTTACTGTTTCTCTTTCTGCTGTCATATGCAAGCAGAAAGGACACATGGAATGGATTTAGGCTAAAGCATATAAATTTAATTGGACTGAAAACTAAGATGTTTAAAGGAAAACATCTATCTTTGCAGTTTAGCCCACCTGATTTTTCCATGCAAATGCAAGCTTGCAGCTTCTTTAGAGAAAAGGGTTATGCACATTCTGTCTCTTACTCCCTTTCCCCTCTTTGCTGAGAGATACTGCAAACAATATCAAATCCCAGCACGCTGGTAATTGAAATGGACCTGTTCCATTTGGTAAAACAACACAGATGCTTCACCATTTTAGAAGGAAGAACACCTTCTAATTTCTTTCTGTTCCACATGTAAGTGTCACCACTGGCTAGACTCATGTATGAGGGCAAAGCCACGTATTCCACAGACCAGCAGTGACTGTGGAGGGGTATGGGATCCAGTCTGCCAAGCCTTGTCCTACAAATAACAGGAAGGGTTTTTTTTTAAACTTCCCAGGCATAGTTTTATTTAATTCCTTTTTCATCTTGCATAGAAGTTATCATGATTCTTTGCTTGACTGTATTATTTAGTGTAAGGATTTAGAATTGGAATCGAGCTGATGACATCCGCCTTTATTCTTTTTAGTAATCTCAGATGGCTCTGAAACACCATAAAAAGGCTAATATTGGTTGAATCTTTACAATTGGATTTAAAAACTCTAGCTCAGAGGTAGATTTAAGGCCATCAGAAGGCAAGTGTGGACTCGAATGACAGTGGAGCAGAAGGGGGCAGAACTGAGTCTTCTAACTACCTGTGGACGGACAGACCTCTGGATCTTTTTCCCAATTTGGCAAGGTCATTTGGCTGCTTCCCTTCATGTCCTCAACTTTACATACCCAGACTATTTTTGTTTTACTTTATTTTCAAAGATTTGCTTGTGAATGAATTACTTTGCAAAGGTTGGGAAACAATTCTCTGGGTTGAGCACAAATAATCTCATGAGTAAAGAAACCACTGGCTCATGGAGAGCTTCAGGTGAACCAGGTCAATGTAATCAGGAGCACAGCAGGACATGGGCTGGTGGGAGGGCCAGGAGCAACTAATGAGGCACACAAGGGGAGGGAGAGACGGGTCTCCTGGGTACGTGGGGAGAAAATGTGCTCTTGGGTCATAGAAAAGGAGGAAATGATGTTAATAGAGGAAAGCCCCGCTTAGGTATTTTCCTGGGGAAGAAAATTGTAGACACAAGGACAAATTCATTTTACTGCAGTGTGTGGTCCAGAAAATTGGGGAAAGAAAAAAAGACTTGTCAGGTCCAGTTATAAAAATGTTAACTTCAGATTAGAACTTGAACAGAGAGACTTAAAGATACAGGGTGATTTCCCCAGTGCCCTATGTCTTGCCAAGAAGGAGATGGAAAGAATCCATCTCATCATCTAAAATTATTTTATGGAGAATCTGTCTTCCTTTAAACAAGCCAAACTCTTCTTTCCTAATTGCTTAAGTCTCTCCCTTGTGGTAAATGTTCTTAATAGTAATGCCTTGCAGCTGTATGGAGCTTTACTACTTACAGGCAATTTCCCATACATTATATCACTCACTGCACGGCAAGTACTATCCAGATCTCTGAGGAGCTACTTAGGGCATCACGGCTTCAGCTCATAAGCCAGTGATCCAGGTTCAAGTCCAGAAATCAAGACAAGTTTATTTGAGAACATAAAGAGGCACAGGACTAAAATGCAGAGGCTCAAATTCCAGAAATTGCATCTTTGATCCTGCCAAAGGTGAGCGTGACCTGGATGATAGATCTTTGCGTCAGAGCCTTGCATAGTTTTTCCTCTTCACAATTTACCTCAAATTCCCTGTTTTGCTGACTGAAACACTCAAAATAGCAAGGAGTCTTCAGCTGGAAAGCTCTCTGAAATTCGCTGACAAAGGCTATTTATTACTTACAGAGGGTAAGATGCTTATTTAAACCACAATTAACATTTTGATAGTTGGGAGGTCAGGTGACTGGTGCCAAAATGGAGGGCAGAAGAGAGGCGTGCATCCAGAGTCCTTAGGATGTTGTCACTGTTCTCAGAGCCTGAGATTTTAGAATTAGACTGCTGAACATAAACCCTAAGTCCGCCGCTTAGTAGTGTGTGTGTGTGTGTGTGTGTGTACTTGGGCAAACAACTTTACCTTTGTGTCTGATTTTTCATGGAAATAACAGGAATGAAAACAGCACCTCCTCACTGGGTTGTTGAAATGATCCATGTAAAACCACATAAAACAGTGCAGTGCCTGGGGCAAAGCAAGTGCTCTTAACTTACTGGTTTTTAATAATTTTGTAAAGTTAAACAACTTTTTTTTTGCCCTTAATTAAGTGCCTCAATAGCCTATAGGAGTGTCCAGTTTTTTGGTGTCTCCAGGCCACAATGGAAGAAGAGTTGTCTTGGGCTACACATTAAATACATTGCAACACATAGTCACACACAAAAAAATTCTCATGATGTTTTAAGTAAATTTATGACTTTGTGTTGGGCCGCATTCACAGCCATCCTGCACTGCACGCAGCCTGCAGGCCACAGGTTGGACACCCTAAAGTATCACAGGTACCTGAATCACCTAGAGATGGCTTTTAAGTATGATGACTGAGCCCCACTCCCAGAATTTCTGATTCATTGGGCCCAAGATGGAGCTTGAGATTTTATGTATTTGGCAAGTTCTCAGGTCGTGCCTATCCTTCTAGTGCAGGTTGGGTTTCTGGCTTTGGTGTTTGTAAAAGCCTCCCTGCATTTCTACTAGGCAGCCAACGTTGAAAACCACTACTAAAGGTTTTCTTGCTAAGTGAAAAAGAAATATTTTACTTGGCTAACCCAAATACTGTCTTGATTCTTGGTTATAAAGATAGTGTTTGGCATAAAGACGGCATATTTATTGGACAGAGGAGTAGTGTTCAAAAATCAACTTTAGGAGAAAGGTATCTATCCAATATTTGCACAGTAACAGAGCATCGAAAGTTAGACCTGAGCGGGAAGATACGCTTCTTCATTCACCTGGGAGTTGTAGCAGATGAAATGTACTTGTTTGCACTTCTGTGAAAATGCAGGGCAACTTCGTCTTTGGGAATTGCATTTTGTCTTCCCATCTCTTCATTTTGTGTTGCAAAACTTGATTAAACAATAAAAGCTAATTTCCACCTATAATTTCACCTTGTCTCCTTTCCACACATAGAACTATTTTTGGTACAGCTCTATTTTTTCCTATTTCGCCTTGTCCTTTGGGTAGGATTTTTTTCCCCTAAAGAATATTTTAATGCTATGAGAAAAATACTTCTGATAGAATAATACCACATAGTGAAAGCTCTCCTCAAAGACATAAAATGTGCCATGTGAATATATAGCTTTTTTGTAACTTCTCATTTTACTTTTAAATGTTCATGTGCTACTTTTATAATTAGAAAATAAAATTATTTAGCTAAAAATGGAGTCAAGGTTAGGGTTTAGCACTCTTTCGTAAACTAAACACTAGGAGAAATAGGCGAGTAAGAAGACACATCCTATAAAACCTACACTGGAGTTTAAAATCAAGGATGATTTTGTTCAGTTGAGGCATTAGAAAAGAGACCTGCACTTACTGGTTTTACTCGAAATGGTGATAAGATTGTTCCCAGAATGTGGGGTTCTGTGTTGGAAAAAGGAAGCAAATTCAAGTTGTTTGGGCTTTGTGCTGGAGGAGAGCTGTACGAATACCCTGGACCACCAGAAAGATGAACAAGTGCATCCTAGGACAAATTCAGGCTGAAACATCACTGGAGGCAAACATGACAAAACGGAAGCTGTCCTACCTTGGGCACCTCATGAGGAGGCAGGGTTCTTTGGAAAAGATGATTAGAATTATGCTGGAAAAACAGAAGACAGCAGGAAAAGATGGAGACCAAATATGGGATAGAGTGACTCCATAAAAGAGACCATAGGCATGAGTCCACAGGAGCTGAGCAGCGCTGTGGACGTCACTCCTTCACAGGGTCACCGGGAGTTGGAGCCAACTCATTGTCATGTAACACACACATGTACATACACAATTTTGCTATCATCTCCACTTGCTGTAGAAATTAGTGTCATATTTGTAAATGGAAAATGATTTTTATTCTTTGGCAAATGACATTTCCAGCCTCTATAGATATTTGCATTTGGGTGGGTCTCTTTTGCAGAGGAAGATGGAACGGACGTGCCTTGAAGTCTACTTTGCTGAGGTGCATAGTTTCCTGGCCACGCTAGCTCCGAGGTTCTCAGGGGATGGTTCCTGGACCAGACTTGTTAGGAATACAGGTTCACAGACCCCACCCCTGGCCTCCTGAATCAAAAGCTGGAGAGGGAGTGCGGGTCAGAAATCTGATTTTAGCAAGCCCTTCAGATGATTCTGATCCCTGCTACAGTTTGAGGACCTCTACTCCACTCAATGCATGTCTGCTTTGTTCTGTGGTAAGCCACAGGAATTCTGTGAAAGTCCCCACAAATTGTGGATCCCCTTCAGCTGGATCGGGGGGGATGGCTTTAATGTAGCAGTATTTGCACACTGGCAGCTCCCTTGACCAGCATCTGCCTGCTGCCCCTATAACATAGTAGCCGCCACAGCTTATTTAAGCTCATGTAACACAATCACTAGCACAGTCCTGGAGCACCCACGAGCATTTACGCAGGAGCCCCAGAACAGCATCTTGCCTGACTGGCCAAGTGGCAGAAAAAATGGCATCACTAGGAAGTGTACATGCCAATGGAATCAGGTAAATCTAGGAAAGTCCTTGAGATCTAATGCTAGGAAGTCTGTGACTTGGATGCTGATATTTGGAACAATTCCACCCCTACTGATTTCCAAAGTGAGGTTGTTTACTTCAGGCTGTCCTAGAACATTAGTTAAAATTCATTCTTATGGTCAAACCTGTATCTGCTGATTAGAACCTGCAGCACTAGAACCTGGAAATCTTCATTTTTAATAGGCGTGCCAGATAAATCTGTGATTACTGCACTAGGCTGGCCTATAAGCTTTAAAGAAGCCAGAGTATACCTACATTATTTACTCCTTCTCTCCCCTGTACTAAGCATGGACCCTGGGATGTAGTAGTACAGTACTCACTGTGTATTTGCTGAGTGAACGAATGGATGAATAAGTGCAGAATGCATAAAGGAATAAAGCAACAAATGAATGAATGAATGAATGAATGAATGCATTTTTAAAAAAACAACTAATTTGGAGACATTTGGCTAATAGAGATAATTCTTAAATGTTGGAACTATTATTTCAGTTGAAATCTGCTCTTAATAGAATTCTGGCCACCACGGCATGGTCGAGGAGACTACATGATTTCATGTGTGGATGTACACATTACCCATAACAAATTATTTAGCCACATTTAGTTTTTCTTTTCTACTCATAACAGATTTAGCAACTGAACCCACTCCTACCTATTAGCAACATGAGCAATAGCAGGGGCATCAAATCAGGATATGCAAACGAATATTAACCAAACAAAATATCCTCTGGAAAAATGGCAGATTTAAATAAGTGCTTGGATGTTATGAGGTGCTTGGGATTATCCACTTCACCACATGTCTTCATTTTGCAGTGTGTACAATGGAGAACGGCCACACAGTGCTAGCCATGGAGTGAGCGTGGCTGGGAAATATGGAAGCATTGAAAGAGGGCCAGTTCTTCAGCAAAATGCATTCTCTCTGGCTTCAAACTTATTAATACAGCTTGGAAATCATTCATGGAGAAAAATACTTTTGTCTATTTTTGTTGTTTTGCATAACAGCAGCATGGTTTTTTGTTGTTGTTGTTGTTATTTATTTGTTTGTTTTTTTCTCATTGATGAAAACCCTCTTTCCCGGATCCAGCCACTGGCCTGTTAAAAAGTGTCCCTCTCTTGTGGCTTGTCAGAACAAGGGAAGTACACAGGGGAGATCAGGTTGCCACTTCCAATTTGAACTCCTTGACTGGGCCTCTGGGGTCTGGGCCCTGTGTGCTGGTGGGGATGAGTGGACACAAAGAGCAGAACCATCAGACTCGGCAGTGAATGGGCACCGAGTCCCCAGCATCCAGTTCCCAAGCCTTCAGACCCCTTCCAAGGTGACAAATAATAAAGTTAGTTCATAGTGCCACAGTCCAGCAGGATAGACACACACAAAAATAAGGTTTTACCATTTTTATTCAGTCACAGTATAACTACACACTTGTATACCCTCATACCCAATTTTTATCAAAGTCATACATATAGGAAATTTAAAGTCAGACAGTGCTAAAAAACTTAATACAAAAACCAGCAGCTCCTTGCCTTATTTCTTCACAACCCCTAGTCTATTTCCCCAGAAGCAGCCTCTTTCAAAGTATTTAGCCTTTTCTTCCATGTTATCCTCTAAATTTCAACAAATATATTTACTCTGTAGCTTCATTTTTTATTAATTTTAGACTCTTTTTACTTCTTTTTTTGTTAGTGACCACTAATGCATAGTTTGCAGTCTCTACTAACATTTCAAACTACAACAAATTATAGTTGAAATAATGACATTATAAATATAGTCCAATCCTGAGCCAAGAAATATGAGTATGTTTTATTTCTTGTACATGTTTTCCCCAGAAGTAATAACTGCCTTATCTTTTTAAAATGCATATTTTCTATGTACCTAAGGCTATTTTATTTTTCCAAATCCTCCTGCTATCTCCAATACCTGAAAAATTATTTTCTTCCTCAATCTCTGAAACTATCTGGTTTTTCATGTTTTCCCATGAAAACTCTACTTCCTATACTCTGCCTACCTGTTACAGTCTGAACTGGGTGTTCTGTGGGCTTTGTGCATATTTGTGGCCTTAGGTTTTCTGCTTATCAGGTTCTTGTATTTATTCACCTGATTCAAGTATCTTGTGACTTATTCTTATCTGGTTACTCCCTTCGATTTCTTTAGCTGCCTTCTAAAGCTTTGCTGCTTAAAGTGTGGATCAGTGATCGGCGGGGTCCCAGGTCCTGGGGTTGGGAGAGGGGATCTGTTGGAAAAGTGGAATCTCTGGCCTCACCTGCAAAATACTGAGTAAGGTCTGCAGTTCTACAAGATCCCCAGGGGATTTGTATGCACATTGAAATTTGAGAATCAAGGCCCTAAGCGTGAGTAGATATTTTAGCTAAATATAGGTTTCTAGATTAGAAATCATTTGCCTTTAGACACATGGATAAAAGCTAGGGGGAGGGTGGTAATGGGAAGGAGGTAGGGAGGAGGGGTGAGAGGGCTTGATTGGGAGTAAAGGGGAGAAAACTGTACTTGAACATTCATTTAAATAAAAAAAAAGTAAAAAAAAAGAAATCATTTGCCTTTAGAATTACTAACTTCTGGGATCACAGATCGACAATTACAATTTGTCACTCTTCTGAATCCATTACCTTCTGCGTAATCAATTTCTCGTGCCCCATTGCTCTGAAATTTCAGAATAATATTCCTACCTCTGTGTGGGCATGGGCACACATGTGTACATGATTTATTATACTGGAACTCAGACACTCTGGACACCCGGAAACCTCTGTCAGCTGTGAGGATTTCCTCTTATTGCATCTTGGGTCATTTTCTCCCCTCTGTTCTATTAATTTTTTTGAACTCCTAGTTGAATATTGGTCTATCTGCACATTTCCTTAATTTGTCCTTAATGTCATCTTCATTCTGTTTTTTTTTAATTTGTTTTACTTTTGGGGGGAGATTTTCTTAATTTTATCTTCCAATTTTTTTATTATTCTTTTACTCATGTATAATTTACAACTCTTGCATGTTTGATGATTTCATTTCTCAGTACTCTTTGATGGATTTACTATCTTCCATTTCTTCACAGAAATTATTAATAATAATATTTTGAGGTTTTTGTGCTTCATGTATTGTTCCATTTTTCTCCAATGTCCTTTTTTGGGTTGTTTCTCCTTTCACATCAGAGACATCTTCAAAAGTCTAAAGCTGGGTCATCCATGTCTGTTCATACCTGAGTGTGTTCATGTTAAAGAGCAAGGCCACAGAAGGCTGACTGGAATCTGTGTGGATATGCAGAGCTCTCTTCAGTTCTGGGTAGCATTTAAGGACAATAAAGTCATTAGTTGTCCTTTTCATTAAGGGGCCCTTCAATATCAGCATTTAGAGGGAGATCTTTGCTCTGGGCTATTGTTGTCTCCAGAGAATCTCCTGACTTCTTAGGTGAGGTGAGAAGATACATGCCTGGGAGAATTCTGGAAACAAAAATGATGGAAGGACATTGAGGTCCTCTCCACAAATATGTTTCAATGAGCCCCCTGCTCTGGGCCTCAGAGATCACCCCTGCTCTCTTCTGTGAGGATGCATATGGTAGGCCCTTCCTGTTTGTCCTTCTTCGGAGAATAACCACGCCTGCATCAAGGTGGGGGTGTGACGGAGGGAGAGTTGGGTGGATGCCCAGCACAGGGGGAGGCCTCTGAGGGGTGTCCCATACACTGACTTGAAATCGGTACACCTGTTGTCAACCTGCCTCTCCCCGCCAGCTGTGGTGGCACCAGGTATTTCCAAAGGATGAGCAGTCTCCGAGTGAAGTGGGAAAAACCAGGCTCTTCTTTACAGTCTTCCCATGTCCAGGAACTAAATTATAACTCCCTCCATTGTGGTCAGTCAGTTAATAGGTTCTGTCTTCCAAAAAACTAGTTAAAACTCATTGTCCACCAGATGTCATCTAGTTGGGTATGGAGAAAAGGGAAACTAAATACATGTAGTGAGTCTTCTATGTCATAGTCAGACAGCTATGATAAGATCTTTGTTGTGGCTTATTATTAACACATTCAGAAATGTTATTGTCCTGATTAAACCTAGTGAATTGAAGAATTTGTGAAATCCCACTAAAGTGAAAGTAAAAAGTTTGTGTGTGTGTGTGTTTGTGTTTTCATATGAACCCGAGTACAGAGAACATGAGAAGAAACAAGGACATCATGTCGGGATCTGGAAATGAGGTGGAAAATGCTAGCTGTGTTGGTACACAGAGGAATCTGAACCCAAGCTGGTGCGGCCCAGAGCAGACTTGCTTTTACCACAGAACCCCAGAAAGCTTCAGAAACAAGTGACTCCAGCCCAGGAAGGCAGAAGTGTGGGCCGGCCTGAAGTCAACAACAGAAGTTCAATGTCTCTGGTAATCCCACATTAGGGCCACAAGGTTTAGGAAGTGAAAAAATGCGTACGTCCACTTAAGTTTGAATTGCTAGTAAACAACCAGTACTATTAATTTGAGTACTAACTTATATGGGAAAAAATGGTTTTTAAAAAGACAGATATTACCATATTTTATTTGGCAAAAACCTATTCCTGGACTCTGACCTCTGGATACCCCTCCACTCAGCATGGAGAGGAAACTGCCCCCTATCCAGACAGAAAACTAGAAACTTATTCCTAGAAGAGGTGACCTATCTGGACATTTGACTTGGAGTCCTCACTGCTGACTTACTGGAAACAGGGATGACTGAAAGTCTTCGTGTGGAATGGCAAATCTGCCCCCACCATCCAGGCTCCATCCCCATGTGGCCACCACCAGCCAGCCAGCCTTACAACGCTCTAAGAGACTATCCCGGGGGTAGGTTGAGCCCACGTCATCCAGAAACTTGCGCTTCTTGACTAGAGCTTCCTAGATCTAGATGAATGATTTCTTTCTGAGAAACTGAACTGAAATCTGCACATGCTGACAGGAAGGGGCCCCTCCATTCCCCAGCCCAACAAACCACACAAAGCAAGAAGCCCCTTCGAGGCGTACAGAACCCATGAGCCTGTTGGCTACTCACGCCTTAAGTATTAATCATCAGCTAAGAAATACCAGATTAAAGATCTAAATGAAAATATTTTGAAAAGTAAATTGGAGGAGAGCAAAGCAGTTCAAGACTCAGAAGAACACTAAAAAGAAATATTGCATTCATCAGAGAACCAAGATTCAACTAATTTTTTTGAGATAGGAAAGAAATGAGGTAGAAAAGAAAAACTCAGAGAACAAAAAACTCGTACAAATTAAAAATGTGAAAGCATATATAAAAACTTCAATTCAGAATTGTAGAATAAATCCAAAGAATAATCACAGAAAGCAATAAAATAAAGTAAAATTAAAAAAAACTATGAAAACAGAAAAATGATAAGAGAATTCCTATCCTTTATATTTAACTAATAGAAGAAGAAAATAGAATGGAGAAAATGGAGGAAGGTATTTGCAAAATAAATAAGAAAAATATAAAGTAAAATTCCTAGAATTAAAGAACAGAGTCTTCTTGATTAATGAGCTCAACATAGGGTAATGACTGAAAAAAGAAAGGAAACACATCAAAGCATATTATTGTCAAGTTTCAAAAATATTGGCTAGAAAAGCCTAAAAAATTCTAAATAAGAAAAAGTGTCACATACAGAAGCTGAGGAATCTTTCATCAGCATCAATGTTAGAAGACAGAAGAGTTCAGCAATGCTTTCACAGTTCTGAGGAAATATAATTTCCAACCTAGAATTCTCTACACCTGAACTATGAAATAAGTATGAGTTAAAAAAAAAACAAAGACAATTTTAGATGTGTACACTCAAATAGTTACTTCCTAAGTATTCTTTCTAAGGAGGCTACCAAAGGAAATGCTTTAGCAAAATGTGGAAACTAATCAAGAACAAGGAAGACACAGTATTTGAGAAATACACAATTCAATTCAGAAGAAAGGGACCAGGATGCCGAATGTTGGCAAAGGTAGTCTCAAAACTACAGGTGTGTACTGAGCGGGGTGAGCACCAGCCCACACTGGGAAGAGGGCGGTACCCAGAGGGGTGTCTCCAAGAAATAAAAGTTGACAGATTAAAGTTTAGTCACCAAAATTTGAGACGCCACTTACACTGCTAAAAGAACAATTGTTTATAAATGGATCTTAGGTCCCCGAAAACCAGGGAGAGAAAATGAGAGGGAGGGAGAAAGAAGAGGAAGAGAAGGGGGATTAACCCCAAGGAAAATAAAAATATTTTACAGAAAGAGAAATGTAAACCTAAATTTTGAAAGTTAAATTCAAAATTACTTAGTTTAGCAGTAAATATTTAAATGATTATATTTTTAAGTAAAAATTTTAACATAACTTTTGGAAAAAGATTATAGCATATATTGGAAAATGGGAGAAAAAATTTGTACAAGTAAGAGTGTGTGTGTTTATGTGAGAAAATGTGTTTAGAGTATTGAAGACAGTGAAACTCCCTTTTAAAAATTAGAAAGTCAATAGAACCTATGTAAAACTTAAAAATAGGGGTTAGGGTTATTTAAATGCTTTTGTGAAATACTGCCACTAATATTATGAAAAAATCTCTAAGAGTTGAACATGATTTATTGGTATTAAGGGGGAGTGTGATAGGAAACTGCTTTTTAAATTATAAAGCTTTGATATTTTAAAAACTATATACATTAAATATGTATAAAATAATAACTACATACATATTTGATAAAATAATATATAGTACACATATTTTTTATTTGATTCCTCCCCTCATTAAGGATTTTGAGTATACTAGTGAGATATACCAGTTTCTTTTTTATGCTAATTTTTTTCTGCCTTTACAGCATATGTAGCCTGCTGTCTTGCTTTCTAGTTATGTCTTTTTCTAGTTTACTAGGCTTTGGGGCTACGAAGATGTAAATCACATCTCATGTTTCTGTTGTGTCTCCCACAAAGAGACAGCACCATGCTAATCCCTAAAATGCACTAAAAACAAAAAAAAAGCACATTATTGATTCCACTGTTCTGCTGTTTGGAGCAACGATCTGTCTGAATCCCAGACAAAGCTAACATGAAAAGGAAGACACAAAAAAGAAAGATTCTGGAAAATCTCCATTTTGAGGGAGAGGATGCATAGCAATCTGATAGTGTGATGATATGAGTGTGTTGGTCTGCGGTAAGGATCATTTAAGTAAATTAATCTCTCTATGAGCTGGGGACCGAAAGCATCCGGACCCTCAGAACCCCATCTGAAGGCTTGGGTAACACAGACTGTAAGTGAGATGACCTTGAATAACCTTCCTCCTTTTTCTGATTCATGAAGCTAGGGCTAGGTTTCAGATTTCTGGGTTCAAGTTGAATTTAAAAACAATAAAAATAAAATCAGTGGGTCTAGAATGATGATAAGTGTGAAAGGCTGTCAATCACACTTAGATCAAAACAGATTTATATACAAAATGCTAGGCTTTTAGTACTGTGAAGAATCTGTTGCCATTCGGAAGAGCTAAGTTAAAACAATTCAAAGGCAATGCCATGCTATGCAGCAGGTAATAAAGTTTATGGAAGTCATTACTTTAAGAAGTGAAACAGGAATTATAGTTCCTTTAGAGGTTTAAATAAACTCATAGATGACTTGATCTGTAATGGGTTATTGATGAAAAATTAGATTGTGTTTTCAAGCTAGCCTTGGAGGTCAGTGCTAAAGAAAAACAATGGTAACAATAAAAGTAAAAATAATACCACTTATTGAGGGCAATGAACGACTCCAAGTACTTTATAATGGGCTATCTTGTTTAATTATGTACCAACCAATAAGCTAATTATTGTTCCCCTCATTTTGCAAATGAGAGAAATGATTCTCTTATTAGTTAACAATGGGCGTTAGATTTTAACCACTCTGGTGATGTACATTTCGGGGTGACTTAGCCTCGTGTGAGTGCTGGTCCTGAAAAGAAAGGGCTATTTCCAGGGGCATATGAGGGATCCAGTTCAGGCTTGCTCTTCTTTACTCTAATGAACTTACAAGATGAAAGCTGCGAAGGGGAAATAAAGATCAGAAGTGACCACATGCAGCCTGAGGAGTATGTGTGGAAAGACCATATATCCTTGTTTGCCAGTGGCTATTACAGTTACTGCTAGTATGACCTTCACACTTAAAAGAGTCCATATTTGGAAGGTAAAATATGTGCTCATCCTAGGAAATGTCTGAGGAATATGGAAGAATTGGAATATTTGGGGACAGAGTGCAAACACACTCCAAGGTTATTACAGGATATATGAAAGCACACTCTCTACAAGGCAAAATTCGCAGACTCGGAGGCACAGGGCTCTTGCCACATCACAGTCTCTGAGGCTAATCCCACCCCACATTCCCTTGCCTTCCCCCACTCCCCATTTCTTTCTTCCACGAGTAAAAACTCTGGATTCCAGTAACATTAACACAGTCACACATTTGCTCAGTTTTAAGCTGTTCAATACATCAAATAATTTTAGCACTACTGCATCTATTCCTCTGAAAAAAAATAAATCCTACCCTTAAAAGAAAATCCTAACCTATTAAAAAGAATTCCAGATCTGTTTTCACTCCTTCACCACCACCCCCACCATCAAGAATACATATTCAAAGTTCCATGTTCAAAAATTACTTGGTTTAGCTCTTTTTTCTTACCTTTCAGTGGGATTGTTATTTATTTGAAATTTAGTGGGTTTTATTTGTATGTTGACATTTCGCTTTAGATTTTTCTTTCTTTACTTCCACCTTGATTTAATTTGTTTGAATATGTAGATAACATTAATATGCCTCCAAATGTCACAACTGTACAGAAAAGTATTTTCAGGAAAATGTCAATGCTCTCTTCCCTCTTCCAGCTCCTGCCCGCAGCCCCGCCCCGCCCTCTCCCGGCCTCTCCTCCTGCTCGTGGGTAACTGATGTCACTGCATTGTTTCTCAGGTTTCTTTTTCCAAAAATCAGCACTTTGCTTTCCCCGCTCCCCTGCACTTAGCATATCCTTTGGATTGGATTGTTTAAGCATATCCTTTGGACTGGAGTGTTTAATTTATTTACATTTACTGTCATTCCTGATAAGATTTATTTTTTCCCTTTTGCTATTTATTTTCTTTATGTTTTATGTCTTCTTTTCTTTTTTGTTCTTTCATTACTGTCTCTATTTTTTTGTTAGATTTTATTTGTTATTTTAATTCCCTTGTTATTTCTTACATTTATCTACTTGGGGATTGTCCTACACATCTCACATATTCTGTTATGTATTATTTTCATTACCGTTGTTTTTCTTACATTCTCTTATTTTGTTCTAAAGTTCTTTCATGCAAGTGTTTTATTTATTTTTTATTTTTTTTAAATCCTCATCTTAGGACTTGTGTTATTGATTTTTAAATTTTTTTGGAGAGAAATATTAATAGGTTGTCTCCACATGTTCCCAACAGGGGATCAACTTGCAGCGGAGGTATGTGCCCTGACTAGGCATTGAACCCACAACCTTTATGTGAATGGGACAATGCTACAATCAGCTGAGCCACACTGGCCAGGGCTTATTATTAACATTTTATCTACTTCTTGAAGTTCCTGTAGTTGGTGCTTTATATAAGTTTATCTCTATTATTTCATGCACAGATAATCATAACTGTCAAATATTCATTATGAATCATAGATTTTTTTTCTAATTTTTAAAAAATATTTTATTTATTTTATTTTTAGAGAGGGAAGGGAGGGATGGAGAGAGAGAGAGAGAAACATCAATGTGCAGTTGCTGGGGGACATGGCCTGCAACCTAGGCATGTGCCCTGACTGGGAATCGAACCTGCGATGCCTGGTTCGCAGCCCACACTCAATCCACTGAGCTACACCAGCCAGGGCTATAGATTTTCAACATTATAATATATCAGTACAGGGTTTTTTTTTTTAATTATTTATTTACTTTTAGAGAAAGGAGGAAGAAAGAGAGGGAGAAAAACATCAATGTGTGATTGCCTCTTATACACCCCCAAATGAGGACCTGGCCTGCAACACAGGCATGTGCTGTGACTGGGAATCAAACCAGAGACCCTTTGGTTCACAAGCTGGCACTCAATCCACTGAGCCACACCAGCAAGGCTCAGTATAGGTTTTATGCAATACTTTTCTTAAATTCAATTCTCTGATATCAAGTTCTCAATCTCTGCATTCTTACAGTTTTCATTTTACTAGTGTGGGTTTGCCAAAAGTTTCTTTTTTCAGATATTTTTATTTTACATGTTATCTTCTGTATATGGAATAATTGCATTTTGCTTCATTATCCCACTTGAAAATCTGCTTCATTTACGTAGGTGAATTGCTCTGTTTAGGTTGTTATAACAGAATACCATAAACTGGGTGACTTACAAACAACAAAAGTTTATTTCTCAAGTTCTCGAGCGTAGAAAGTCCAATATCAAGGCCCTGGAAGGTTCAGTGTCCAGCCATCTGTCTTCTTGTTATAACCTCACATGGTAGAACAGGTGGGGAGCTCTATGGAGTCTGTTTTTGAAGGGTACTCAATCTTATTCACAAGGGCTCCACCCTCCTGATCTCATCACCTCTCAGTGATCCCATGACCCACCGCCATTACACTGTGCATTAGGCTTCAACACACAGACTCAGGGGAAGCACAAACAGCCACTCTAGAGTGGAAGGGGAATCAGAACTCTTTGCTTTTACTGTGTGATTGCTATATTTGACTTCAAAACTGCCTTATAAATTATGTTATGATTACTGATTATATTATTTTTACAATGTTTCTTTCTCTATTGTCTTCTTTCTATTTTAAAACGTATTTTCTCACTTAATTTCTTGACTGTTCAGTTATAACCTGTACCACTTGTTTTAAATGGTAGCTTATGATGCTCATCTATTCACATATAAAAGCCAATGATGTTATTGTATTTTCTCCTTTCTCTTTTCCTTCTAATACATTTCAGTAATATTATTTTATTTCTTTCATGTAATATAACATTTACAAACTACTATTCCATTCACATCTCTACATTGTTTCATCAGTCTTTTTATCTCTTTGGTACTCTAGTATGTGAGTGTATATAAGCATATAGAATATATATACAGACACATAGAATATATATATGTATATATAGATGTATATACACAAACACACACATTACCATGAACTCTTTTGTTGAACTTCCCCTGGTTATCTTTTGTTCTAATAAATTTTATGCTTTAGTAGAATTCTTAGGAAGTGCCCATGAACTCTTAGATATAGTTTTCTACATTCTCAAACCTGTTTTTCATAGCCTTTGTATACAAAAGACTGCTTGGGTAGATTAAAAATCTTGACATCATTTTTCCTTGAGTTTCTTGAAAATGCCCCTGTACTGCTGTGGCCTTGCTTTTTATGTTGCTCTTGAGAAGTCTGATGCCAACCACAGTTTTCATCCTTATTAAAAAAATAATGATCCTTCTGTCTGGGAAACATGGCTTTGGGGGGTGGGGGGGCATTTAAACCCCAATGATTTTGCAAGATTTCCTCAAAATTAACTTTTCCAGGTTAATTTTATCAGGTGTACAGTGAGGCCTTTAAAACTTTCAAGTCGATTTATTTCTTATATTTTCAATTATAGTTTTAAATACTTTTACTATTTTTTTAATCTTTTCCAGGAACATCAATTATATGTTATATGTTTGTTGGACTTTCTTTGCTTATCTTCATTTTCTCCTTCTCTCTGATACTCTTCTTTTGTTCATTTTATTTTTAGTCTTTTAGTTGTTTTTATGCCTTTCTTCAATTCCCTTTGCTAAATTTCATTTACATGTTCACCCTTGGGCATATTGTAATTTCTTCTCCATTCATGAGATGCTCCTGTTTTTATCTCAGCTAAATGACCTTAATTCTTATTTCATCTATTTTCTTTCTTTCTTTCTTTCTTTCTTTCTTTCTTTCTTTCTTTCTTTCTTTCTTTCTTTCTTGAGAGGGTCTATTCTTGTCGTGAGATTTGCATTTCAAAATCTTGCTGTGTGTGTGCCTTCTTAAATCCCCTGATGATTTTTTCAGCATGCGTACTTTAATTTAGTTATTTGTGTGATAGTTTTCTTCTGCTTTGTGTTTAGTTTTTGAAGGAGCATTTTCAGAAGCTGAAACGTTTTTATTCATGTTCTCCTTCTTTATTTTTACAGTGATTTTGTTGGAATTTATTTGACATTTTTTCTTATTCCAAGACAGTTTGTGGATAAGTTTCTAGTTTAAGACTTCTGTGCTTCTTCAGAACACTCAAGTGCAAGTGCAGTCCATTTAATAGATGGTGCACAGGAGGTGGTAGAGAGAGATGAAAAATAATTTAGTGTACCTTTAGGGCCCTTAATTTTCCCCCTTTACTTCCTTCTTTCCCATGGTTATTGCATCTCCAGTGGGAACCATTGCTTCTTTGTCTATCTCTGTCACTCAGAGAATTCATGTTTCTGTGAGGCACCTCCTCTGGGTCCAGGAACAAATAGCAACCCCCCTAGCCATTTTGTGAACAGCTATGTTCCAGATCAATGGTGAGTCTGTGTGTGTGTTTGTCCTTGGTGTTGCACTTTCTCTTTCTGAAGTTATTCATCTTTGTCTTCTGCTTTTCTCTCTCCTTTTCCATGTAGTCTCTTAACCCCTACTCTCACGCCCACTGCCTTTCATTTCTATAGGCTTGTGGCTATGGTGGGGAACCTTCTACAAGTTAGTGTCAATTTCTCTATTGACAGTAACTTGAGACATCTAACTCCTAAAAATATACCAAATATGTGTATGGGCTTTAGATAGAATGTTTGGAGGTATTTAGATTCAGGGAGCCACCTTTACGCTCAAGAGTAATAATTAAAGAAGGATGTAGACTTTGAAGAACAGCTGGATCCTTAATACAATTTAGTCAGAATGTGCCATGCATAGAGAACATGTTTTAAGCAGAGCTATGGAATAGGATCAATTTAAAAGAATCTCAAAAATAATTGGATAGTGTTGTAGAATGGGCCACCTAAAAATGACTACAAAATAAACTAGAAGATTGATTGAATTCAGATCTCAGAGGATCCTGAAAATGAGGTCTATCCAGAAAGCACCCAGCCATATACTATAAAAAAATAGAGATATTTATTAAAGAAGATCCAAGATAAAAGAAACATTGTACACAGGACAATGATGCCTCAGTCCTCTTCAAAGTAGGCACCTTGGAACCTCACACAGTTCTCCCAATCACCTTCAGCTGCCCCATTGTATTTTTCTGAATCTCATCAGTGATGTGAAATCTCTTCCCTTTCAAGGATGATTTTAGTTTTGGGAAAAGCCAGAAGTCACAGGGTGCTAAATCTGGGCTACAGGGGGGCTGAGTCACCTGGGTGATTCGTTGCTTCACCAAAAATCTCTGAATGAGGTGTGATTCACGAGCAGGTGCATTGTTGTGACGAAGCTGCCAATCACCAGTTGCCCCTAGCTGTGGCCTTCTGAATCATCGGAATAGTTTCTGTGGAAGAATGCTCAACCTTAACATACAATCTGATGCAGATTCATTGCTCTATTCACTCAGTCATTTTGAATGTGACAGCCACACAGTACATGTACTCACTCAATGGTGTCTACCGCCTCCACTGACTAGTACAGTGAAGTCGTCATTGTTCATGCATGTACGTTCCAGTCCACTCTCCTTGGATGCCAGGTTACATAGATATCTTGCAAGCCATTCTTGTTATATTAACAATGGTTGGACTTTTTTGGAAAGACCTGATATTATGCTGAAGAGAGTGGGATTCGTTTATTTTTTTACATCACGAAGAATGTAAACAGGGTGGGAACAGATTCTTTATTTCTTTCTTAACACATATAGTTTGTTTTAGCAAGCAAACCACAGTTTATAGAAAACTTACCATATCTCAAGTATAATTCACTTTATTTTTAAAATTTAATTCTTTGGAAGACTCTTGATGCAGAACGTTGGAATTACTTATGCAGGTCAATAATTGGCAAAAGGTCAAAATAATAGATTCATAACCTAAACCTTAATGTGTATTATTTTCAAGCTCATATGCTTTCTACCAATATTATATTGCCTTGATGATCGCATAGGGATCATGAGGTGAACCAGAATAAAGGGAACCTGAGGCCAGGAGACTCACCCAGAGGTTGGTTAGCAGGACTGTAACAAAATCCGTGTATGTGAAGATACAAACTTGTAAAAAGACGTGGGATATACTTTAGCAGTAAAAAAACAGGAACTGGTGTCAATACAATGTACACTGAAGAGTATGAATTCTAGAAGCAGACTGCCTGGGTACAGATCTTGGCTCCATTATTTATTAGGCATGTCCTTGGGAGAGTTATTTTTTTGTCTCATTGTTTCTCATTTTTAAAATGGGACTATCAATCTCAAGTGGACTGCTGCATATGTTCAAAGAGTTAAAACTCAAATGGTGCCTAGAACATAGTCAATCTCAATGAACACTGCTTATTATTATTATCATCACTATTATTTTTAGCACTATTAATGCTTGGCAATAGAAGAGTACAAGAAAAAAAGCTCAAAGCCTTCAAATTTTATATTTTAGGTGACTGGAATGGTTGAGGTTTTCTGTGTGGGTATTTTCTCAATAAATAGTGCAGCTTCTTTTATTATTCACTAGTAAGCTGATACCGTTATTGATCTGGTTTCCTGGACTTGGGTATCAGTCTCCACCTATTAGCTCAAGAGCTGAAACCTTTTGAATTTTACATGCTACATTCTAGAGTCTATACTCAGCTGTCCCCCCTTTTTAAATTCACCTTCATCCTTGCCACAGCTCAGCACCTGGGAATTTAGTGTGCACCTGAACTGAACCATAGATGTCAGCTTACAAATTTCAAAAGCCCCCAAATATACCTGGAGTAAATTTGTGGGTTTTTAAAATTGTATATAGTGTACTTAGGTTTCAAAAACTGAGACTAAAAAATTACAAGATTGTGACAAGTAAAGTCATATACTTTGTATTCCCAATATCTTTTTATTTTATTTTTATTAAATTGATTGGGCTGACATTGGTTAGTAACATTATATAGGTTTCAAGTGTACAATTCTATGATGCATCATCTGTATATTGTATTGTGTGTCCACCAATCTCTTCTTAAAGCACAAATACTGAGAATCCACTTACTGTTTACTATGTGCCAAGGCTGATACTTGGAATATGTATTTGAAGAGGAAAGGGTGTCTGCTCTCTAAGAGTTCTTGTAATAATGGCGTATGCATAAGAAGATCACTGATCAGAATACAGTGTGGTGAGTGTCATATAAAAAGTGCTATGATGGCATAAGAGACGCCCCTAACACGGTCTCAAGCACACAGAGAGAAGGCTTCCTGGAGCTGCTGACCTTGGAAGTGGAGGAGTCACGAGGATTAAGTTCTAGATGGAGGGTCAAGAATTTGCAAGGAAGCAGGCCAAGTGCTGGTCTATGCGGCAGGCAGAGCAGGAGATGGGCCCAAAGAGGGTTCAGACTGTGGCCAGACTGAATATCAGGAAGAGGAACTCTGACGGTAAAAGGGAGTCACTAAAGGGGTTAAGATGGGGGTAGGGGTAATGCTCAAGCTTGCATTTTATTTTAGGATTCCCTTTTAGAAACCCTATAGATGGGGTACTGAACTGTGTTTGCAATATCATGGCCTTTTAGTTCCCACAAGCACTTGAGCCCCCAATCA
Organism: Tonatia bakeri; assembly: GCA_004024845.1. Classification (NCBI taxonomy): domain Eukaryota; kingdom Metazoa; phylum Chordata; class Mammalia; order Chiroptera; family Phyllostomidae; genus Tonatia; species Tonatia bakeri. The sequence goes on along the minus strand of PVIA01002076.1, from coordinate 198,267 downwards.
ATGAGACTAAATCAATCATGAGTTCTTACCTCTGTGCTCCAGATCAAAAGGCAGGTTGTGGATGAAATGCCCAACAAGGCAGCATCCAGTCTGAGGCTCAGTCTGTATCTCAGCTAGCAGAAAGTCGAAGAGCCTTTTAATTCAATTTCCTATAATCTTCAAGTAAATGCAGAATTTCAAAGGCTTCCCACAGTTAGCTGGTTTTAAAAATTGGTTTTAAACCATGCCCGGGCTGGTGTGGTTCAGTGGATTGAGTGCTGGCCTGAGAACCAAAGGTCACCAGTTGGATTCCCAGGTGGGGCACATGCCTGGGTTGCAGGCCAGGTCCCCAGTAGAAGGCACACAAGAGGCAACCACACATTAATGTTTCTCTCCCTCCATTCCCCTCTCTCTAAAAATAAGTAAAATCTTAAATACACACACACGGAACTGGATTCACTGTAAAGTGAAGGTTAAGGTGTTCTGGAGACTGAGCTCACTGGAGGTACTTTTACTGCTCCTACTCATTGATGTTAGCCAAGACAAGACACACTTGTTTCATTGACCTTTCAGCGCCTTTATGAAGTTAGAAGTACAACAACATGGTGAGGTTAAGGGAATAAAAGAAATGTAGCAAGCAACTCACAGACTAGAATAATATCTGGATAAGATTTAAGAACAGCTTTAAACAGCTGCTATTCTTTTTACTAACCCCCCCCCCCGAAATTTTGTAGCATGACTCTTGCTTGGAGTACAGAGTTAAATCCACTTTCAGCACCTATGAGCTCTGTGAATTTAAGTAAGTCATTGTACTTCTTTGACTCTGAGTCTGTAAAACATTGGCCCAAGTATAAAAAGGGAATGAGTTTGTGCCCTTTAAAAGTGCCTTTATTTCCTTTACCTGCCAGCTTTCCTCTGTACTTGACTCAGAGTCAGAGGCCCATAACCCTAGAAGGCGTGGATCTAGTCTCTTTGTCCTCCTGTCTTAAGCTCCCACAGCAGAGCCATCAGCTCCAACTTTCCCACAGCTCCGGGCCCCACTGGCTGCTGAAACTGCTGACCGAGGTGCAAGTTTGGGGGTAGGGGGCTGATGCCAACATCGCCAGCTTCCGATGGGTGTATCCACGGCTTCTTACATTATAGGACAAAAAGTCTCTCTACAGATGTGAAACTTTAGTGATAAACTAATGTCAAAAGAGGAAAAAAATATCTTCGTAGCTTCAGTGTTGACACAGGCCAGGATGCCTCCAGAGGCCCCTGGATTCAAGGAATGTGGAACAGGCCCATTTAGGTGAAAATGTCAGAACTTTCCTACTATTATCCTCACTGAACAAATCGGACAAAAGAACAGCAACATATTCATTAAGTCAGCGTGCTTTACCAAAGAGTAGCAAACGTACAAACAGCTCTGTTTTACATTCTGAAAGACCAGGTGAGTTCTACCAAAATAGTCCAGAGAACTTCTCTGTTCTCAAGTGCTATCCTCCTGATACGCCAGGCAACAGGTTGATTGGAATGCTGAAAGGATATTCTAGTGTACCCTAGAAAGTGTAAAAACGCAGATTATCCTATTGCATAAAATACCCAACTGCCTCTGTAAAGTGTACTCCTTTTATCTCTTTATTTAAAGATTGGATTTTCTTTTGCAAGTCTTGGAATTCAGGGGGCTTTTAGTAAAATTTGGAAATGCTTATTCTCTCATGTTACCCCTTATGGGTTATCCTGCTGGAGGAGTCTGATTATACTTCAAGAGATCCCTTGGACCTTTTCAGGGAGGACTCACATTAACTCATATTTGCAAAGGACAGTGTTGCCATGGTGGCGGGGATGCTGCCATCAGGACGGGCTCCAGCAGGGAGCACTGTCCCGTGGCTCACAGCAGGAAAAGGTGGGAAGAGAGATAACAGCATTTTCCCTTCAAACACAGATAACTCAAAGATTAGCCCGGCTAACGAGCCAGGAACTTTCACTGAACTAGCTGGACAGAATGTTTAAGATTATTATCCTCTTCACTGTCAAAGGTACTCTAAAATAGCAGGAATTCTCCTGTCCTATTAGGCCCCTCCAAGGATCTATAGCACACATGGGTAGGTGGCAACTTGAATACATTACTTAGATGCTAATATTAGGCTTTTGTGATCACGAAAGCTTTCATTGTCTATTAAACTAAATTACATAAAACAGGAACTGGCAAGTCAGCTCCAGCGTGCCTTTTGCAGAGAGCTGGAAAGCTGATCTGAGTTTTGCAGCATGCTGCGGCTTTCCACCCAACTTTATCATCCTAAATGCAAAAGTTATGCCCTTTTCAAAATTCTATCACACCAAATCATCCTTCTATATCCATTAGCAGAAGGAAAGCACCAATTCATGGGTGATATGTCTTCCTTCCCACACTCATCATCAATTTTACTAATGTAGGTCTTTGTATCGCCCAGTCCCACATTAGTGAGTTCTTATCTACTGAGGCGTCTTCTTCAATGCCTTAGCTTTCCAGAATGTAACACGTGCATTTGTTTCTCAGTCCATCCATCTATCCAACCACTTGCCTATTTTTAAACTTTTGTTGACAGCTAACTATATTGTAGGCACCACGCTTTACACATTAAATGAAAAAGATGAACACAATGTAGTTCTTGACCATGAAAAATGCCAAGTTAAGGAAGAGGTTGAGCACATATAATGTCTCGAATGGGGATTTATACCAAGGTGTACACACAGGAGGGTGTAGCTAACTCTTGTGTGAGAGTAAAGGGCCCACAAAAGAAGAGCTGGGATTTGAGAAGGGCCTAGGACTAGGCTGGATACAGCCTCTGGTAGTTTCTCCAATATCTCTGGTTCACTAACAAACACACAAATTAAAAACAAACAAACAACAACAAAAAAAAAACAGGGAGGATAGGATTCAACAGAGGAAAACTGCAAGAAGGAAAGATCCTGAATCTGACACCTACTCCTGTACTCGGAAACACCCCTCCCCTTCACCCACCTCCTCGCCCCCTGCAAACACTCACAATATCTGAACTAAGCGGTTAAAGATTAGGCCCTGATAAGCATGTTTCTGGAACCGGTCCAATATGCAGAGTTGGCCCACGTTGGGCATGGCGGTTCTCACCTTTATTGGTTATAAACTGCTTCAAGAATCTGATCAAGTTTCTAGACTTACTCCCCAGAAAAATGCCTAGTCATGTTATATATCCACTATATCAAGAATTTCTTGGCATTCCATGAAGACTTTAGAGAGGGCCTATGGAGTCTATGTTAAGGACTTCTAGTCAGGACAGAGACTGGAGCCACATTACTTCAACACTCCCAGCCTGTCCAACTCTCTAAAACGATAATGGACAAAACCTGGTGCAGGAGCCAGCCTTCGCTGGTTTGTAGAATCACATACCTCACTTCCCAGCTTTCTAATACCCGGTGGCTTTCCTCAACCTCAATGTACTCGTCTCTCTAGTGGGGATACTTATCTTTTGTCTCAGGATTTGTTATCAGGATCACAGTCAACATCCAAGATGTGCCTACCAGAGTGTCTAGAACTCTGGGGGTTTTTATTATCATCATTAGTATCAGGATAATGACAACACTGCAATTATGTCCTAGAAATTCAGAAAGTAAATTATATTGGCCAGATGCAATATCCACCTGAGTTTTCCAGAGATATTTCAAACTTACTGTTTAGCTAGAATTCCCTCTGCCCTCAAGATGATTAATAAAAACATGGCAAGTATATTCTCAGCCCTCTGGGTAGAAAGTGTAGTTAACTATATATTTCTACCATGTTCAGATAATATTTAATGCAATTATTATACTACTTGGAGTTTCTGCAGTTATTTTATTTGATACTCTCTAAGTACTTTGTAGATATTAGTTCATGAATTCCTCCAATTCCACTGAGGCTAGGACGGTAGGAATTGTTAAGGCATCTGCTTTGCTTTTTGCTTTAAATGCATCTTTTCCCTTCATTTCTTTAAGCCTTGTTCAGTACCTTCCCACCAAAATGCCAGGGTCTGAACCCTTTCCTTCAGCATGAAGGCCTCTCACCAACTCTGTTAGACTAGCTCACCACACTCAACTTTCCCAAGCTGTTTTTTTCTTTGTCTCCACTATACTTTTCAGTTTCTGTTTCTCTTTCACAGATTTAATCTCTAAGATCAGCTGGTCATTTAATAGATCCAGACTGAAGACAATTCTACTAACAAATTACTCATCGGTATGACGTTGTCTATGTATCGAGTGTGGGCACGAGAGCACAGTGAAACTTGTATCTTTTTTATGCATCTCAAAACCCCGATATGCTACTTACCATCATCTCCATTTTATGGTGAGACAAATGAGTTAATAAATAAGAGATCAAGTGAACTTGTGTAAGGTCACACTGCTGGCAAGCGGCAGAGCTGGAATTCGAACCCAAGTACATCAACTGCTCAGGGGTATTATCTCTAAGAAGACTTATTAGGAGCTATGCAAAACTTCCAAATTCTCTATTTCTCTAGGTCCTGTGGGGACTTCCTGATCCCTCAGGGCTCTGCAGAGATAAGCTGATGTCTGTGTCTGGGACCATGACCCCAAAAGACTTTATTTAGCTAATTAGCAGCAGGTGTCCTGATTCCCAGCCCAGGGCATTTTACACCTATCCAAGATGTATTTTGCCCCCCTGAGTCTTTACCCTAAAATGTGGCCATGATTATTAGGGAGTTATTTGGGAATAGATTTATTTCTGGTGGTTGATTTTTCCACTCCTGTAACAGTCATAATAAATATGATGCATATTACCTATGAAAAGATAATAACCTCCCACTTCCCTCTGCACATTTAGGAAAGAGTTCTTAGAGACTGTGAAAGACTGTTAATACCATCAGCGATATGAGCCTAGACTGCAGCCCCAATGAGCCCAAGCAGCAAGTGGCTAAAACACTAGCATGACACAATCACAGCGTCTTAGCAGGCTGATAGTCTTGGTACCTGGTTTCCTAACGAAAGAGAGCTGGTACTAAACTTAGCAATTGTCTTTTTTTTTTTTTTTTAATAGGCATATAAGGAAAAACCACTCAGGTGAATAAAATCTCGAAGACCTAAGTCAAAGAGCCTCATTAGGAGATGTTTGAGTATCATACAGTTTTATTCCAAAGGTTAAACACATTTAACCCAGGAGGGAGAAATCCTGCAGAAAGCAAGCAGAGTCTGGTTTGCTTCTCAGCTAGCTAGCTGATACAGGAGGTTGGGCAACCCATTCAAAAAAAATCTTAGGATTTAGAGAAACACTTAAAGAGTCAGTTTTTGTTGCTATTGTTGTTCATCTCGAAGGCCGACACAGATTTCTTAGTTTTCTCAATGAAGCAACTTGGAATTGACCAACTGACTGCAAGCTTTTTGTGCCATACTTTTGTTAAGGTACCTTGTATCTTGTGGCGTTCAAATCAGACAATGGGCAGACCTTTCACAAAGTGGAGCTGAGGGTCATCAGGTTCATTGTTCAAAATCCTGGCTGCAGCCTCCCCAGGGAGTGCCCGAGGGAGTTCTGCGTGCAGCAACTGGGAGATTTGGATGAGCTGAGAGAGTTTAGGGAAGATACTCAAAGATGAATAATGAGCAGAAACTAGAATGTGTTGTTTTTAAAAACATTAGGTAAAAGAGAATTGTGATGAACTACATAAAAAATTAAAAGTAAGTTTCTTCTGGGATAGAAGGGTTTAACAGGTAGTTATCTTCCACTGAATGAGAGGCAGTCCTCAACCACACTGGAGTGTGAGAAGTTTCAAGAAAGTGTAAAATCAAGTAACAACTACTGGCGTTGAAAGACTCAATGTCTTGCGTGGTAATAAGAGTATAATAAACTAAATAACTTTCCAGTACTCTTTACACACTGTGATAAACCAGGGACCAGGGCCCAGCACTGTGGGTCGGTGTTACCCTCGACTACCAGCAATTCAGGGTGACTCATAGAGGCGCCGCCCTTTGCCTCCTCCAGAACTAGAGATTGAAACAGAAGTCTGAACATCTCTTTCCTTTAAGATCTAGTGAAATCTAATGAAAAGAAATTAGTTTTATTTCTTCTTCATTACTCTCGCTGTGTACTAATCTTATCTTTCCCAAGGTGTTAATCACAGTCTTCTTTTAATATAACTACTTAGTTCTCTAATAAACACATTTTCTTGTGACAGTTTCTATGTCCTAGTCACTATTGTGCACTTCACAGTGACCAGCACAATGCCGAACGCCAGCAGAAGCTCAGTAAATAAATATAAACCAAACTGAACCAAACACAGCTATCTGGGTCTCTGCAGAAACTTTAAAGGAACAGACAAAATAACAGCTTTCCTTAAGGCCGTGATTTCCTCATTTAGTAGACAAATCGCTTATGCATTCAGGAGAAAATACAGACACTTCAAGCAGGACACAGCCACACAACTTCAGATTAGGAAAACTCAGAGTATGCAGAGTAGGTTGTTGTATAAGGTAGAGTGGTCTCAGCTTCCCCAAATTGTTGAGGGCCCACCATCTACATGGTGTTAAACATTGCTTTCCATGCAATGTTTTATTTAGTAACCCCCAAAAGAGTTTAAGTTGTTTTAAGTTGAAAGATGGATAATGTTTCCACTTTAAAAATGTGGAAGTGGAGGCCCAAAGATACTCTGTGGCTTGTCCAAGGTCACATGATGCGATTAAAGGATGAACCTGAGTTCATCATAATTAGAGCCCAAGTCATCCGGCAGCACTTTCAGCAGCTCTACGGGTTTTCCTGGGAAATGTAAGACGGGAGCGAAGAAGGAAAGATACAGATTGCAGGGAAGGTGGTAACTACATTGGTATGCTAGCTGCTTGTAAAAAAGTTCCCTTTTCTCTACTACTCCCAAGTTGTTGTTATCAGTAGCTTCCTGCTCTCCAGTCACTACACAGCCGATCAATCAAATGTTGGCATTCTCAGGGTTCCTTCTTTAAGCTGCGTGTCATCACTTTCAGTATTATTGCAGTTGAGTTAATAACATAAATCAGGACCATCTTTATCAGTCACTTCAGCCCACCCGAACCTCCACCTCCTGGGGGCTAATCTGTCGCGGTGTATCTCCCCCAAACCCGCCCTACCCTGACCCGACTACATCCAGTTCCTCTTTCCCCAGGCTTCCAGGACCTGCTGAGGTTTTTAAACTATAGCTCAAGATAAATGTTGTTCCATTGCGGTCTCAATGGAAGTGGAAAATTTCTCTGGCGAAGAGTCATTAGGTACACACATAAGATTCCATGGCTCCTCTGAGCCCAGCTGCTAAGATAAACCTGAGCTCAAAGCTCGAATGCTACGTGAACTTTAATGTGACAATTAAAACAGGGACCTTTTCCCTGAGGCAATTAACTTCTGCTCTTCTGTCTAACCATGATTTTAGCACTGGCAGGAGGCAGAAAATGAATGTCACCATAGTCACAGTCAGTCAACTCAGACTTGCACCCACAGGGACCTTTCAATTCACCATTTCCTTGCATCTTTCATGCTCGGGGACCCAAGATTCCCTTTAGGTGCTATGTCTACATTAGGAAAGAAAATAGCTACCAGCAGGCCCAAAACCAAGCCAGACTTCTCAACATCTGGAGAATGCTACCACAGTGCATTCCCATGTTGGCATTGTCCCCAGTGCCCCTGATAAATAAATGGAACTCCATATCCTTCTATGTTTATGGCCCTAAATGGTAGCTGCTTGGGGAGGCGTATTTGTGATATTGCCCATCAGGGAATCTCTGCAGTGGTGGAATGTCCTGTATCCAAGATAGGCAAGAAATAAACAGTGAAAAACAACCAATTTGGGACATTTGGAAAAAAAATCAAGAAATATCTCCAAATCAATTTGGAAAAGTACTAAGCTTGAAAGAAAGGATGAAAGGGAGGGCGGAGGAAGTGTGCATGTGGAGAGAGAGAGAGAGAAGGAAAAAATATAGAGAGAAAAGAAAGAAAGAAAGCTTGAGGCATATAACCTGGGCAGGAGCAGAGGGCAGATCAGGGTAGTATCAGGACAATCCTTGACTGGATTAAGAAGATAAACAGAACCAATCACCAGCCATTCTCCCCTAAGAAAAAGGTGGGAAGATATGTGAGTTGCTATAGTTTGAAAACCTCAGGTTAGATACGAGACATTTCTTTCTGTAAAGTTTATGAGGTCCTGAAAGAAATGAGAAAAGGTAATAAAATAAAATTTGTCGATAGGCATATGAGAAGATGCTCAACATCACTAATCATCAGAGAAATGCGCATTAAAACCACAATGAACTTCCTGTCAAGCTGGTGGCACAGGTAAACACAGCTTGCCTCCTCACACGACCACAACAAAATTACAACTAGGATATAGAACAACTATAACTCAGAACCAGTAGAAGTTGAGTTAAATGGAAGTTAAGTCTGATAACCACAGTATTAAAGAAACCACATCCATCCAGGACTGGTAGGAGGGGTGCATACATGGAACAGGCTGGTTCCTCATTCACATGTGGTGGATAAAAATTCGGGAGGGATATCTTGGGAGCAAGGAGTACCAGCCCCCCACCAGGCCTCTGAGCCCAGGGCTCCAGTGCCCACAACTTCTGGCTGAAAATCCATCAGGGATTGATTCCTTGGAAAAAACTTCTGGAGCCCCAAGCAGTTCCTCTTAAAGAACCCATGTGTGGACTTACCTACTCAGACTCACTCCCTCTGGGCTCTAGTGACAGGGTAGCAGCTTGAGGGGTGCTAGTGGCATGCAGGGGGAAGCTGAGGTGTCTGGTATCAAAGCAAGCAGAGGCCCTTGTCCATTTTCTGGGTCTTCTTCTCACAGAGCCAGTGGACTGGTGCCATACCTAAGATTCCATCAACCTGGCTAACACTGTTTGAGCTGCCTTGGACATCCCTAGAGACTGTTCCACCCAACTTTTGGGCCCACCCAAGTTGCTTTTCCATATGAATAGTCTTGGCTCATGCTTGTAATTTCCTAAATCCTCTCAAACAAGCAGCAGCTGCCCTCAACGAGTCCCAGGCCTAGAACTAGCAACCTAGATTCACAGTTTGACTTCACCTGGAAATCTCCAAGCCCAGCACAAATAGCAGCCATCTCAGATGGCTTTATAGCTCAGGTAGGGTGGCTCTGGGAAAAACAAAGGGGGCTGACCTTGGCCTGCACCACCTGGGAAACCCCAGGGGCCAGCTTACCCAGTGGACAGCTACAGACCACGTCAGAGAACCACCGCCTGCCTCTGCACAGCTGATCCTCCACAGAGAGTGGAGGTTGGTAGTAAGTGGTCACAGCCAATACTTGCAGCTAATTGGCTTGAGTAAATCCCTCCCATTGTCCTGCCAACAGCAATCCAGGCTCAATTACAAGAGGAGGGTGTACTCAACCTACATGAAGGACACACCTCAAGTACCCCACTTGGGTAATAGGGGAGCCTCGTCACTGGACCCTACAGGACACCTACTACATTAGGCCACACAGTCAAGGCATGGAGTCAAAGAAGCTCTACCTAATACATAGAAACAAACTCAGGGAGGCTGCCAAAATGAGGAGACAAAGAAACATGGCCCAAATGAAAGAGCAGATCAAAACTCCAGAAAAAGAGCTAAACAAAATGGAGATAAGCAATCTACTAAATGCAGAGTTCAAAATGCTGGTTAGAAGGATGCCCAGCAGCATAAAAAAAGTCCAGTCAGAAACAAGAATACACTAATTGAAATAAAGAACAATTTACAGGGAAACAATAGTACAGTGGATGAAGCTGAGAATCAAATCAATGATTTGGAACATAAGGAAGCAAAAAACAACCAATCAGAATAAGAAAAGAGAATCCAGAAAAATGAAGATAGTGTAAGCAGCCTGTGGGACAACTTTAAGCATTCCAACATTTGCTTCATAGGGGTGCCAGAAGAAGAGAAAGAGTAATAAATTAGAAATCTACTTGAAAAAATAATGAATGAAAACTTCCCTAATTTAGTGAAGGAAATAGACATGTAAGTCCAGAAAGCACAGAGAGTCCCAAATAAGATGGATGCAAAGAAGCCCACTCCAAAACATCATAATTAAAATGCCAAAGGTTAAAGATAAAGAGATGGAGGAAGGGTGGATGTGGGAGAATGAGTGAAAGGTGAGGGGATTAAGATGTACCAACAGGTGGTTACAGAACAGCCACGTGGATATAAAGTACAGTATAGGAAAGGGAGTAGCCAAAAAGAACTTATATGCATGACCCATGGACATACATGAGCTATGAAGAATGAACAATGAACAATGACATGAACAATGTTCAATGGACATGAACAATGGTGAGGGGATTGCCTGAGGGAGTGGAGAGTGCTGGGTGGAGGGGGTAAAGGGGGAAAAATCAGGACAACTGAAATAGTATAGTTAATAAAATATAATTTAAAAACACAATGAGATATTATCTCACACCTGTCAGAATGACTATCATCAATAAATCAACAAACAAGTTGGAGAAGATGTGGAGAAAAGGGAACCTTCATGCACTGTTGGTGGGAATGCAGACTGGTTGCACTACTGTGAAAAACAGTATGGACTTTTCTCAAAAAATTAAACATGGAACTGCCTTATGACCCAGCAATTCACTTCCTGGAATATATCTGAAGAAATCTGAAACACAAATTCAAAAAGAATTCATGCACCCCTATGTTCATGGCAGTATTATTTACCACAGCTGAGATTGGGAAACAGCCCAAGTGCCCATCAGAATAGGAGTGGATGAAAAAGCTGTGGTACATTTACACTGTGGAATGCTACTTGGCCATAAAAGGAAGGAAATTTTACCCTTTGCCATGGCATGGATGGATCCAGGCAATATTACGCTAAGTGAAATAAGCCAATCAGAGAAAGACAAATGCTAATGATTTCACTTATATTTGGAACCTAATGAACAAAATAAACTAAGAAACAAGATAGAAACCGACTCATACAGAGAGAACAGACTGATAGCTGTTGGACAGGAAGGTGAAAAAGGTGAAGGGATAAAGCAAAAAATACATTCAGAGATAGACAACTGTATGGTGATTACTGGAGGGAAGAGGGGGTGGGGAGGTCAAAGATGGCATGGGGGATAAATGGTGAGGGAAAAAGACCTGACTTGAGGTGGTGAACACACAATAGAACATACAGATGATGTATTATAGAATTATATATCCAAAAACCTTACAATTTTATTAACCAATGTCACCCCAATAAATTCAATGAAAAAGAAAAAAATGGTAAGTATATGCAGTGATTGATGTTAACTAGACTTACTGTAGTGATTATTTTTCCAATATACACAAATAATGAATCCTTATGTTGTACACCTGAAACTAATATAATGTTATATGTCAATTACATTGCAAGAAAATGGGACTTAGGAAATGTAAAAAAAAAATCTCCTCGAGAGCATTGAGAAAGTGTCTTAAAGCAATCCTTCCTACAATAGGTCCCACAGAATTCTTGTTACTTCAGTGTGACCCACTGGTCAGTATGTAAAATATTGTGTTCTGTCTCATACCTACTAAATTATAATTTTAAAAATCCATTTAAACATTAAGCATCAGTCTAGATAAACAACACAGCGTATCTATGGTTTAGAAACTATTAACAATACATTGTATTTCATTTTATAAAGAAAATCAATGGCATAACCTGCAACACTAGAAATTATATGCTGTTTCCATATCCTTTCTGGTGCCCTCACCTTGCAGCTCTCACAGTTGCCCGTGTGCAGCATCAGGAGCGCGGATGACTTTGAACTGCATAGCAAGCCTGGGATTATGACCTTGACTTCACTCATCTCTAAATGCCTAGCCATCCATATTTTAATTTCTAAAGGGCTTTTAAAACAAGACACATATGGGAATGCACACACACATATAGAAACACACAAACTAAATGACCTTTGAAAAGAAAAAATAATGTAAAATCACAGTATTGACTTATGTGATGAAATTATGTTAACTTCAATACTGTTTACTTCTCTGGTCTTCCTTTCTCTCTTTAACTTTTATTTAAAATGATTTACCATTAATTAGATATTGAAAAACTTTGAGGGGTATGACATCACTTAAAAATCTCATTTCCCAAATTACATTCATTATGAAACACACAGTTTTCATTGGCGAAGTTCGATATCCTTAAATGCTCCCTTCCCCTCTTGTCCTAAAGAAGGTTTCTGTTTGAGAACACTCCTCTCCCTCAGACGGCACAAGTGTCTGGACCAGGTGGCTGGGGTAGGAATTCGCCTTGCTCCTCATGACCACTTCCAAGCAAGTCTTTTCAGTTCTCCTTCAACCATTCTGACTCCTTTGAAACTCAAGCCATTCCCTCAAAGGACTGACACCTTACACGGGATCTGCCACTTACCTGTAGAAAATATCATTATGTAATAAAACGTTAAGTCATAATGTACAGATAGTAAATGTTGTATGTGTTCATTCATTTGCTATTTCACCTATTGATCCATTAGTTTAGCCATTAAGCCAACAAATCTTTACTAGATGTCTTTTATGTACTGCGTTCGTTTGGTCTCTGGAGTTAGAACGATGAATAAACCATTATTTCTGCCTTCAAGGACATCACACTTAGTAGGGAGAAAACAATGTAGAGAGCTTTAGAAAAGGAAAAGTAAATAAGGCAGTCCCTAATGCAGCCATTGCCTGCTCACCATCAGTCACCTTTTCCCCATTCCCACAGAACCCAGCAAGAGCGCACCTGTGTGTATCAGCTCACCAGTTGCTGTGCTTTTTCTTCTCGGAGCCTCTTTTCGGGTGGTAGAGGTTTGGTGTCAGAAACAGCAAACATTTGGGTTTACATTTATGTGGCTTATATAAACAAGAAAGGGGAGGTATAAGAAAACTGACTGAATTGACTGACATATTTACTTGAGGAGTACGTATTTTCATCTTTCCAGGTGTGTTTTCTGCTGCTTTTATTGTGAGACAGCCAACTATGCCAGTTAGAGAAACAAAAACATGCATTGTATGTTTCACAGAAGTTTCTCTAAGCCTAATTGGCTCACAGTTACAACAGGAAAATGATATTGACTGACCGAAAACAAAAATCAAAGGGAAAGAGGAAGAAAGGGTGAATTTAGCTGTAAGTGAAAGAAATCTGAATTCACTGTGTCTAAAAACGACAGTAGTCCAAAGGTAGGGTACATTTAACGATTCCTCACCACACTCAAAAGGCCGGGTTCTCTGCATCTCTCAGCTCGGCCCTCTCCAGGTTCAGTTTTATCTTCCAGCTTTTGTCACTGTGGCTGCAACAGGCCCAGGCATGTATTTGAACCCAGTGACATCCAAGGGAAGAGGAGAGAATAATCTCTTCTTCATGTGGCTATGTCTAAAATTAATCCCCTAAAATCTCTCAAGAGACCTTCTCTTCTCTCAAGCTCCTGTGGTCAGAATCTTGTTCTGAATCTATTCTTGGACCCATAATCAATGGCAAGAGGAATGGGGGTTCATTTGGGCAAACAGACTTGCTCCTGCATCCATGGTCAGAATTTGTCCCTCCTGAGGCCCACGGCTGCATGGCCTCGGGAGAGCACAGCTCTTTTAAGGAAGAAGTGGGGATGGATACAAGGTGGCCAGGGCTGACCACATAGTACATGGGGCCAATGAAAAATGCGGGGAGGTCAACCTCCCCTCCTCAAGGCTGCTGCCCCAACCCACCAAAGAAGATGACTCCCAAGGAACTGTCACTTTGACCTGGATTCCAGGATAACTGTGAGACCCACCCCCCTCCGGTATCCACAACCCCTTCAGTGAGTCACCAAAAAACTCATGGCATTGCACTTGAAGCCCAGGGCAGGGATGGTTACCGCCTTGCTCCACAGGAAGAGATTGCAGGGTATATGTCCAATCCTGACACTCCCCACACCTACATCCAAGCTTCCACTGGGGGCAGACAGCAAGGCTGACAGTGGCCCCCTTTCACACAACTTGGGGAACAGAATGTGGCAGAAGTCACTAGGCCGGGAGAACCAAGTAAAAGGTAGCAGGCAGCTAAGAACCTAACCCAGGGCAACACCGGGGCAGCTGGAGGCAGGAATTTAGGAGCCAAAGCTGCATGTCCTGGTGCATCCTCTGTTGTCTCAGCACCTTCCCTTCAAAGCACAAATTCAAAGACAGAAGTATGAAGAATTTCAAGATGGTGCCTGCAGAGCATGAGGCTGTTCTGAGGAGGGCTCATGTGAGCACACGGGCTCCATGCCCATAAAGCTGACCTTAGGGGTAGTCAACCACCAGCATCAGAGGACAGAGGCTGGGGAAGGACGTAGGGAAATGCCAGAGGGCAGCCAAAGAGGGCAGACCTTGAGAAGAGACTGAACACTAGGAACCCAGAAGCTGGTCCGTGATATTAGAGCCGCCCTCACTGCCAATACAGACTGAGAGGGAAAAGTATCTCACCACCAGTTAGAGGGAGTAACAGAGCTAATCCTGTCTGCAATATGAGGCAGGGCAGTCAGAGTGCCTGGAAATTCGCTGAAAACTACCCCGGGCCCTGCTTTTCCTCCTGTTCTGACCGGATACAATCCAGGGGAAAAAATTATCATGCCATTGAGCCAAAATGGGCAAAAAGAGAAGAAATATTGCCAGTTCGTAAGAGAGGATTCCTTATTCAAAGGGAATTATTAATGCACTTGCCATATCCTGCCAAATCTTAAAAATGATCAATGCAATTTTGTATTGGGCACACCAATGTACAGAATTCCTTCTGTGCAGGCTTCACCCAGGGGTCTGTGCAGCAGCGATTAGTCCCTGCTACAGAGAGCGCTGATCTTCAAAGCTTTAGTCTTAATCAGGTGGCTGGGGAGCGCTCTTCACTGTTTCCTCTGGGTTCTTAATGACGTGCCCTCCCATGCTCTCTATGTTGAGAAGTACTTATGAGATAAAACGCAAGGCCTTTCCGTTTAATATTTACAGGGCTCATCATTAAAAAGCAGGGTCAGCTCTCTCTCAAGAGGTGTCACCGACATAGACATTTATGTCCTAGGTGTCCGAGGCCAGGTTGCAGCTGTGGAGGGATTCCGGTCCCTTCTCATACCTCAGTCTCGGGCTTGACACTCGACTGAGAAGGACCAGAAATAAGGTATCTTCCTTAACCTATAATATTAAGTAAGAAGAGAAATTTAACAATTGAATGCCAGAAGAAAATATACCAGTACTTCTACTGTGTGGTGGATCCACGAGTGATTTTTATTTGCTATTTTTGTCTTGTTCTTGTTTCTTTTTTTCTTGTTTCTTTAACAAATCAATTATTTTTAATAAAGAAACTTCATCTATATATAATAGTCACATACACACATGTGCACGTGTGTACATTATTTGTACACACATGTTTATACATGTACATATGTACAAAGAACACACCACACACATGCAGAGGCTTTCATAAAATGAACCATTTTATTCCTTTGCAGAAAAGTTAACTCAAAGCTTTCAAGACATATGAATCATCAAGAAATCTAAGACTGACACAGATTTTCTACCAACCTGCTGTAAAACTAAAATTTGACAGGGTTTACGAAAAAAAGGGAGGATGAAGAGAAAGAAGGCAGGAGGATACCTTCTCATAATCTGATTAGAAAACACTTTGATCCATAATACAAAGTTTAGAAAACCCCTTAACTGTCCTGGGTGCCTTTGTTTGTTTATTTGTTAATTGTTTTTTAACATCTAATCTTCCTCAGGTCTCATCACTCTGATGACACTCACTTCTTTAGTGCATGAACACTGAAAATAGACTTCAAGATGTCAACACTTAAGCATTCGGCAAGATATACCAGCCCTAACTGGCATTTGAACATAACAAAGCAAAATAAACAAACAAAAGATTACACTATCTTATCATCAGAACGTATAGTTACCCAGAGTCAAATCTTATTCAATGCACACAGACATTTCTATCAGGTTGTTTACCAAGTAACTGCTCTGGGGAAAAGTCAACATCACACAACAGTTCAACTCAAAGTAGGAGTCAAGATTCCGACTTCAGTGGCCCCAGGAAGAAACTCTAGCCTTGTGGTTTTCGTCTAGACAAAATCTATCTCCTTTTTGTCTCTTATTTCACCATAGAGCAGGCTACTACTAGGGGAACTGACAGTGTCACCTACGCATACGACTGAAGTGAAAGGCCTCGTTTCTCTGGTTTTTCAGAGGAGGGTAAAAATGAGCACAGGAAGGTGTGGGGCTAAGTGGGGGCCCCTGGAGGGGTAACCGAACCAAGGAAAGCGGGAGGGAGGAGTTGGGTGTTGAAGACTGTCTGGCTTTATTGAAATGAAAGGAGGGGCGCACTGGGGCTCATTCTCAGCTTCAGAAAAACAATTAACAGCGGGTTCAAAGGACTTACCCTTTACGGAGATTTTCAAAAAGATTTTTAAAGCACTTTGTTCTATGTGTATGTCCAGAGAGGCAGAGGGTGGAGGTGAGGAATAAAAGCAAGATGCTCTTAAAACGAATGGATGCCCACCATCTAAATTTGTTTAAGTCCCAAGCAGTGTCATTAGGGAGAAGGTGGATGCTCTGGCATTGCCCTGGAGAGGAATAAACTCAGCTCCAGCTGTGCCTTACCCAGTCTCGCACTGGAAAGGCCACCTGCCAGTTCCCTCCTCTGCCTCTTCAAGCTTATACATAAGATGGGGAGAGGACTCCAAAGGGATGCTGAGATTCCCCTTCAAGCTTTGGAGAACTGAATTTTCACACTTCCTAAAATGTGGGAAAAAGAAAGAAGAAAAGGAGGAGGAAGAGATAGAAGGTATTAGTAGTTCAAGGTTGTGATGTCCACCTCACAACACCTGTTAGAACTAAGACTGTGCATGGTTGGAAGTGACAAGTAAGCAATTCACGTTCCACAATGGCTGACTTGTTGATGGTGGTCCCTTTATAACATCCATGGCGTTCTCAGCTGGAAAGCTTGCCAGAGATGCTGAGGGAGTCTGCCCATACCACTGGGCTCACTTGCCAACCCTAGCCCAATTATTTCTTGGACTGAGGGAAATGCTAAGTGAAGTGTTTGTTACCAATTTTCAATATTCTGTCTGCCACTATTACCTAGTGGTTCTTTGTTCTCTGGCGTCCAAATAGGGCAGAGCAAAGCATTTACAGATTGCTGGAGACTACCGTTCTGTGCGGCACTGCACCCTCCAGCCCCAATTCTTTTTCCCCTCCATGTTGCACATGACCCAGTGTTGCCATCCTTGGGATTATGGCTCTTAACTGACTAAACGAATTTGAGCAAATGCCTAGAACAAACAGTTAGATGTTGGCATAGCTGGTTCGAAGCAAACACACAGAAAGGGTACCCTTTGTTATTTACTAATGAAGCTGCCGGCCCCTGCACTTGCTGTAGAATCAATTCAATGAGAACAAAAAGATTAGATTTAGCCCAGAGTCCAGCCAAAGAAAAGCAAAATATTATAAAAGCAATAGTATATCTGTAACACATATACAGTTCTCAATTTGGGCTGAACATTATTATAACCTGAAGTTATTTTAAAACATGTCCATACCCTATTTTTACTCCTAAATAATTTTATTTAATTGGTACGAGGTGAAACTAGAGAATGAAGAATATCCACGTTGAGAATATCTGCTAGTGACTCAAGGTAAGTAATGATGAGCCATCGATGACGAGTGTACGCATTTTATGATGTATAAACTCCTGCAGCAGAGGTGAGCAGTTTAAATGATTTTCTTATAAGTCACTTACCAATTATCCATGCATATCAAAGGGCCAGTGAACCAGATAGTGTGGGAGTTGAAGAAAAAGCAATAATAACTATCTTTGACTTCAGTACTCCGATGCAGAATTCTGAGGAAAACTAAAAACGCTGCTGAGTGACGTGAGAGGTGCAGATGAATGACTAAGGCACAGTTGCCATTTGCAAGGAGCTCAGATTCATTCATTCATGTGTTTACTAAGGATTTTGCTCTGTACTAGGCATTAGATTAAAAGCAGTGACGACAACAGACATATTTCTTGCTCTCATGAAGTTTGCATTCTATCAGAATAGAAAAAGTAAAGGCAATGCCACTTTAACTCATGTTCCGTCTACTCCTGGAATGATGATACTAAGGGACACTCCTTCACCTCTCAGGTTTACAGCGGGTGGCACAAAGAGGTGAAACGGCCAACTGTGGGGCCACATCTGGGGTCCAGATCACTCCAGGCGAAGCCCATGTCCCACCCTCCACCATGACTCCCTTTACATGCTTTTCCTTTATCTCTGTTCCGACTACTCGTTTTGTATACTGTGTAAGTTGGCATAATTAGTGGCTCTTCCTAATTCCAACTTCCAGAAAGTTAATATAGTCACTCTGTAGACAGCCTTGCCTTTCTACCACAAAGACTCACACATCTTTTTTTAAGTGGAATATAATTGACATATATCATTGTGTAAGATTAAGGTGTGCAATGTGTTGATTTGATACAATTAACTGTTGCTGTATGATTACCACCATAGCCTTAGCTAACACCTCCATCACGTCACATTAGTTGAACTTCATTTTTTGTGATGAAGACATTAGAAAGATCTAGTCTCTTAGAAACTTTGAGATATAGAGTATGTTATCATTGACTATAATCACAATGGTGTGCCTCAGATCTTCAGAAATTATAAATCTCCTAACTGCAGTTTTATTACTACGCATTTCCCCAATTCACCAGCCTACAAACCCTGGTAGCTATCATTATAATCTCTTTTTGAGATCCCACATATAAGCGATATTGTATAGTCTTTGTCTTTCAATGTCTGACATATCTTACTTAGTGTAATCCCCTCCAGTTTCATCCATGCTGTGACGAATGGCAGGATTTTCCTTCTTCCTCAAGGCTGAATAGTTAAAACAGCAACAAAAAAGTAAACAAAAAAACACACACACACAAGGAAAAAAGAATCAAAAGAAAAACTAGTATTTAAATGGTAAAACTAAAACCAATCATTAGTTATAACTTAAAAGAAATCTATTTAAAAGAAATAGACTTCAAGATTTCATTTAGAAAAACAGACCCAACTACATGATGTCTACAAAAATCTTACTTTAAATATGATGGTAAAAACTAGTTAAAAGTTAAAAACACATGGAGATTCAATGGGTCAAAGATGAAGCCTCAAGAGTCTAAAGACCATTTTTCAGAGAGGAAGTCTTAGAGTCTCAGGAGAAATTAGAGTGTATTTTGAATTGATTAGAAATTAAAAATAGAATATAAAAAAAACTGTGGGATGCTGATGAAGCAGTGCTCAGAGAGAAACTTATAGCATTAAGATATTAGAAAAAAAGAAAGTTTTCAAATAAGCCATCTCAGCTTCCACCTTGTAACACCAGAAGAGACACCTCAATCAAGAAGTCAGACAGGAGTACGAAAAGTAAAAACAATTCAATTAAGGCAGAAAAACAATTGAGAGTATCAGTGAAAATGAAGCCCTTTCTCTGTAAAGATAAATAAAATTGGCAAGCTTTTAGAGAGACAAAGGACACAACAGAGAAGACACCTACTGCCTATAAGTGCACAGTGGAACAAGAGAGGGGCCCCAGTGCAGCCCCTCATGCAGGAAAAGGATAATAGCACACTACGACGAACAATATTACACTCCAAACTTGACAACTTAAGTATAATAGACCAATTTCCTGAAAGACATGTGTTATCAAAATTTACACAAGAATAATTGCTCACCCGAATCTAGTTAACGAATTCAATAAATCTGTTAAAAATTGAAGTTACACTTACAATTCTTCCTGAGGAGAAAATTATAGAACTCTGTGGTATCAGGGACAAATCCTTTTAAAATGGAAGAAAAAATAACACCAATTTATACAACTTCTTTTAGAAAATAGAAGATAAAAAATATTTCCCTTTCATCTTATGAGATCAGGGTAATCCTGAGATCAAGACCAAACAAGAATAATGCAAGAAAAAAAAAAGTGAAAGACAAATATCTCTCATGCACTGATATGTAAAAATTTTCAACAAAATATTAGGAAATCACAGTATCGAGCTAGTGTGGCATTGATAGAAGAATACTCACATCGGTCAATGGAACTCAGCAGACGGCCATTGCAGATCCACACAGAACCACCGAATGACTTCTGGCCTGGGTAGGAAAACAACGCCATGGAGAAAGTGTGGTCTCTTTAACAAATAGTGTTGGGACAATTGGACTCTACGCAACAAAAATGAAAACAAAACTAAAGAAAGAAAAACATACCCTCAACCTAAATTTTGCGTATTTTGCAAAAAATAACTCAAAATTGATCACAGATCTAAATGTTTTCAAATTATAAAACTTTAAGAAGAAAACTGGGGGGGGGGGGCGGGAATCCCTGTGATCTAGAGTTAGACAAAGAACCCACCAAAAACACCCTCCATGAAAGAACAAACAGATAAATTGGTCATTTTATCCTACAAGTTAAAATATTTCATATGCAAAAGGCACGTTAATAAGATAAAAAAGACAAGCCCCAGTTTCAAAAATATTTTCAAATTACATATTGGATGAAAGGCTTCTATCTAAAATGCAGAGTACTCTAAACTCAACAGTAAGAAAAACAACCAACCAGCTAAAAGGGGACAAACGTCTTTAACATTTAACCAAGGAATATATATGGATGGCAAATGAGCACATGAAAATATGCTCAACATCATTAACACTGGGGGGATATTAGTTAAGCCCATGATGAGATACGAGTACGCATGTATCAGAATGACTAAAATAAAAAGTGCGAGCAACACCAAGGGCCGGGAAGAAAGCAGACTAGTTGGACTCTGACACATTTGCTGGTACAAATGTGAAACAGCACACCACTCTAGAAAATAGCTGGGCCGTTTTGTGAAGCAGCAATCACACCCTTAGGGACTTAATGTAGAAAATGTAAAAAGTAAAAATAGTGTTCACATAAAAACTTGTCTATGAATGTTCACAGCAGCTCAGGTTTCATAGCCCCAACCTGTAAAACGCTCCAGAAGTCACTTAGCAACACAAAGGAAGAGACTTGAGACTACTGCAGCGCCTTGGATGGATCTCAGAGGACATAGACTGAGGGGGGCGGGGGGAGTAAAGCTAATGTGCAAGGTTACGTGATATTTGATTCAATTGATGTAGCACTCTCTAATTGAAACAGAATTATAGCAATGGGGCGCAGAAGAGTCATTGCCAGGGGTTGAGGTGGGGACAAGTTGTAATTTCAAAACCAATGGGATAGTTTTCCATTCTGATTGTGATTCAGTTACATGAAACGTACATGCGATAAGATTTCCTAGAAATTCATATGCACCCAGTTGCACGGCAAATCTGATTAAATCCAAATGAAATCTGTAGTTTAATAGCATTGTACTAATGTCACCTTCTTGTTTTGGTCATTGTTGTGTGGTTATTTATCATGGAATGAAGCTGAGTGAAGGGCACACAGGCCGCAGGCACTTTCAGTAACATTTTTGGCAACTTCACTATGATTTTCAAAGTCTTCCAATACAAAGAGCAATTTTTATTGTTCCAATACAATTTTTTACTTACAACATATTTCAGGATTTGTATACTGAAAACTATATAATAGTGATAAAAGTAAAACCTCTTAATAAATGGAAATACTTGGACTTGTGCATAAGTAATTCAATACATTTGATTTCAATTCTACCAAGATTTGTCTATAATTTTAAGGCATTCCTAATAAGATTTTTTTTTACTAGAGACATACAAGCCTGTTTTAAAATGTATAAAGAAGTGGCTAAACCAACTTTAAAAAGAATAACAAAGAGGATTCATACTATCCAAATTTAAGACTTACTATAGAGCTCCAGGAATTGAAATATTATAGGGTTGGTGAATGGTTGGACAGCAAAAAGGAAGTAGAATAGAGAGGGCAGTTAGAGAGCCACAGAAATATGGCAATTGATATTTTTGGCATTTGAAAATTTTTGTTGTATCTTTGCAAATTACCCCTCTAACTTGATTTTTAAAGTAATTTTTGAGGTGAAATTTACATAACATAATATTATTTTAAAGCAATAATTTAAGGGCATTTATCACAATATTGTACTCACAACACCTCTATCTAGTCCCAAAACATTTCTTTTACTTCATACCAAAACTGTTTTCCCACTGAACGGTTTCTCTCCTTCCCGTTCCCTGGCAGACACAAATCTGCATTGTGTCTCCTTCTATTATCTATTATAAATGTGTCATATAAATGGGATTATACAATGTGTTATCTTTCACGTCTGGCTCACCCTTGCCTAATATTTTTGAGATTCATGTCTGTTGCAGCACACACCAGCACTTTACTCCTTTTTAAGTTGGGGAAGATTATGCACATAGAGAGAGATCAATTAAAAAACCAGTGCAAAATGAAAAGAAAAATCAATGAGGGGGGGTTGGTACAATATAAAATATAGAAGTAGACAAAGTTTGCTTAAATAAACAATGACCAGTTGGAAGATACAGTGAGATTCACTTAAAGCAGACATAATAGCAAGACCTACAACAATACAAACAAATGCTAAAACAACTGAAAATAAACTCACCTCTGGCTTCACAAGTTCTAATTCTATTAATATAGGATGAGACCTACGTGGTGTATTTTTGTGAGAAAGTATATAATATAAACTATGCCCTTTCAAATATTTTAAGTGTAGAATTAAATGGCCTTAATAACATTCACAATGCTGTGTGAGCACATCACTCAGTATTTCCAAAACTTTGTCACCACCACAAACAGAAACTCTGCAGTCACTAAACAATAATTCCTCATTCCCCCTCCTTCAGAGGATGGTAATCTCTGACTCACTTTCTCTGTGAATTTGCCTGTCCTTGACGTTTCGTGTAATTGGAATCCTACAATACTTTTTTCTTTTCGTGCCTGGCTTATTTCACTTAGCATAGTGTTCTCAAAGTGTATCTGTGTTGTTGCATGTATAAAAAACATTTTTTGCCACTGAGTAATGTTTTGCTATATATATTACATTTTGTTTATCGGTCATCTGTTGTTGGACATGAGTTCTTTCTACCTTTTAGCTACTGTAAATAATGCAGACATAAACAGTCGCACACGAGCCTCTGTTGAAGTCCTCTTTTGAGTTACGCCAGGTATATGTACACCTGTGAGAGGCATTGCTGGATCATATGCTATTCTACGTTTAGCCTTTGGAGGAAAGGCTAGACTTTATTCCACTGTGGCTGCATCATCTAAAACTCCCTCAAGCCAAGCATGAGGGTTCCGGTTTCTTTACATTCTCCCCGATACTCGTTCCATTTTGCTGACCATAACCACTATATTAGTTTGCAAGAGCTGCCATAACAAAACACCACAGGCTGACTCAAATGACAGAAATTTATTCTCACAGTCCTGAAGGCTAGAAATCTAATATTGAGGTGTTGGCAGGTTTGGTTTCTCCCGAGGACTCACACGGTCTCTCCTCTGTGTACACACATCTCCACCGTCTCTGTGTCCAAACTTCCTCTTTTTACAAAGACATCAGTCAGATTAAACCGGGACCCATCCTAATGGCTTCATTTTGATTAAATTACTTCATCAAAGGTCCTATCTTCAAATGCATCCAAATGCTGAGGTGCAAGGGGGTAGGACTCCAACATACAGATTGTGAAAGACACATTTCAACTGATAATACCAACAAGGTGGGTGTGAAATTACATCCCATTACAATTTTGAATTATATTTTCTTAAAGAGCAGTGATGCTGAGAATCTATCCATGCACTTATTGGCCATTTGTATGTCTTTTGAGAAATGTCTATTCATGTCCTTTGCCCACTTTTTAAATTAATTGTTTTATGTGCGTGACTTATTTATATATTCTGAATATTAAACCCTTATCAGATATTTGTTCGCAAGTAATCTCTTCCATTTTATGGGTTGTCTTTTCTTTTTATTGGTAACATCCTTTGGTGCACAAACATTTTTTAATTTTAATTAAATTCAATTAATATATTTCTTTTGTTGACCATGCTTTTGGTATCCTATCTAAAAAACTCCACTGTCAAATCTAACATCATGAACATTTACCACTATCTTTTCTTCCAAGTTTTATGGCTTTCATTCTTATATTTAAGCTATTTATCTGTTTTAAGTTATTTTCATATAATATATAACACACATGATGTAAATTATGTGTATATATGTATGTATGCATGTATAATTATATGTGTGTATACATATATGAATACGTGTGTGTGTGTGTGTGTGTTTGTGTGTGTATTCATTCTTTAGTGCATGGAACCTTCCAATATTCCCACCACCATTTGCAGTAGAGACTATTCTTTCCCTATTAAATGGTGTCGGCACCATTGTTAAAAATCAATTGGCTATAGATTATGAGTTTAATTCTGTGCTCTGAATTCTGTTCCATTGGTCTGTATGTCTATCCTTGTGCCAGTGCCACCCTGTTTTGATTAATAAAACTTCGTAGTGAGTTTTTAAATTGGGAAATATGAATCTTAAGCTTTGTTTATTTTTTAATGATTGTTTCGGGAAATTGGAGTCTCTTGAAATTTTATATGAATTTGAGGATCAGCTTTCACATTTCCATAAAAAGTGAGGCTGCTGCAATTTGCGTTGATTCCACAGATAATTTTGGGCAATAAGAGCATCATAAGACTATTGTTTTCAATCCATGATTATGAGATGTCTTTTCAATTATTTACGCCTTTATCTTTATTATACTTATAATTTTAATTATACAAGTATTGTATTTCACTTGTTTGGATAAACTTAAGGCGAGGTATTTTATGCTTTTCAATGCTATCGTAAATGAAACTGTTTTCTTAATTTCCTTATTAAGTTGTTCATTGTGAGAGTATAAAACACAACGGATACTTGTGTGTTTATCTTATGCCCTGGAATTTCACCTAATTTGTTTATTAGCTCTAATAACTTTCTTGTGGATTCTAGGGGATTTTCCATACAAATGATTATGTTGTCTGAAAATAAAAATATCTTTCCTCCTTCTTTTCTAATTTAAATGCCTCTTATTTCTTTTTCTTGCCTTGTTGTTTTGGCTAGAACTTCAGTACAATACTAAAAGCAACAGTGAAACTGGGCGTCTTTGTTCCTGAGCTGAGCAGGAAAGCTCTTAGTCTGTCACCATTGAGTCCGATGTTAGGAAGGGATTTTTTTAAAATATTTTATTTATTTATTTTTAGAGATGGGAAGGGAGGAAGAAAGAGAGAGAAACATCAATGTGTGGTTGCCTCTCATGTGGCCCCCACTGGGGACCTGGCCTGCAACCCAGCACGTGCCCTGACTGGGAATCGAACCTGTGATGCTTTGGTTTGCAGCCCGCACTCCATCCACTGAGCTATGCCAGCCAGGGCGGGATTTTTTTTTGGTAATAAATGCTTTTCTTCATGTTGAGGAATGTTCCTTTGTACTTCAAGTTTTCTGAGTTTTTTTTAAATTCCAGATGAACGTTTTTCAATTATTTTACTCCCTGCTCAAAAAGTTCCCGCAACTTTCCATTAACTACAGGATACAAGTCTAAAACCCCTCCTTACACAGGATTCAATATCCTTCTAGATTTCTCTCGCAGTAACAGCTTCAGAACCATGTATCTGTCTTCTCCCTAAACCATACTCAAACCCTGCCCCTCATTGGTTCTTTGCCATTTCCATGGTTCCAAGTGGACTTTGGAGTCTGTCATGTCCTCCCTCCACAGCTCTTCAAGACACAGTGAGAAGTATTAAGTGACCCAGTTTCATAGCGGCACAATTCATAATAGCCAAGTGCTGGAAACAACCTAAGTGCCCTTCAGTAGATGTGTGGATCAAGAAACCATGGTACATTTACACAATGGAGTACTACACAGCAGAGAGAAAGAAGGAGCTTATACCCTTTGCGACAGTATGGACGGAACTGGAGAACATCATGCTAAGTGAAATAAGCCAGGCGGTGAGGGACAAATACCATTCAATCTCACTTTTAACTGGAACATAATCAACAAAAGAAAAAAGCAAACAATATATAACCAGAAACATTGAAATTAAAATGATCTAACAATAGCCAGAGGGGAGCGGGGAGGGGACAGAGGGGAGAAGGGTTTTCAGGAACTACTATAAAGGACACATGGACAAAACCATGGGGGGGAGTGAGGGGATAGAAAATGCAGACAACTGTAATTGAGCAACAATAAAG
Source organism: Tonatia bakeri (assembly GCA_004024845.1). Classification (NCBI taxonomy): domain Eukaryota; kingdom Metazoa; phylum Chordata; class Mammalia; order Chiroptera; family Phyllostomidae; genus Tonatia; species Tonatia bakeri. The sequence continues at coordinate 172,171 of PVIA01002076.1, read as the reverse complement.
TAATTTATAAAACAAAAATAAACTAAAAAAGATACAAAGGCAAAAAAGAAAGCAAGTTTTTAAGTGCACAATAAAGGACCATTAACCATAGGTGCGGGGGGAAGAAGCATTAAGTGAACAGAAAACTGAAGGGGAAGAGGGAGCAAGGCCTGGGGCCCCTGCAGTCCAGGCAGAGGGGAGGGCAGGCGCAAAGCCCAGTGGGGGCGGGGCTCTTGGTGTGTTCCTGGGGCTGCCAGGAGTCCGCGGTGGCCGCAGCACCAGGTGGGCGAAGGAGATAGAAGGTCAGATGAGACAGGTGAGGGAGGAGGCGGGGAAAAGACAGTGAGAGCTAGGACCTGGACTCTGGGTGAGAGGGGCCCGGGAGAATGTTGAGGACATTTGAGCAGACTTGTGGTTCTAAAGGCTCCCTGGCTGCTGTGATAAGATACCCTCCTACACGGGGACTTGGTAAAGTCTGGGACAAGGGACAAGAGCATTGAATTAGCGCCTGCGGACGCCGTTAGCCCCTTGGACCCAGGTGATGGAGAAGCCACTGGAATCTAGGTATTTTTTAAAGCATGGCTTACAGGATTTTCTGGCAGATTGGACGTAGGGCGAACGGGAAGAATGGCACCAAGGGTCTGAAGTTTTGGCCTGAGTAACCGAAACTACAGAGGGGACATTTACTAAGAGGAGGAAAAGTGAAGGTGAGGAGCGTGCTTGACTTGTCTGAGCTGGAGATGCTACAGACCACCAGGCGAACAGACCTGAGCAGAATCTGGAAAATGAGAACTGAGACCAGGGAGAACACCCAGTACGGACACAGACACGCCCCCCTGCTAGATATTCACCTTTCCACTGGGGAGGTTTATAATTATGGAGAGTAGGAGGGAAAACGACATAATTATCTGAAATTAGACTCTAATTCGATTTTACATAAAAACAAAGAAGTATTTCCTGCACAGTTTTAATATATATTGAATTTCCCTGGAACACAACTATTATGTAAATCAGAGAAATATTACCCTTACTTTTGTTCAGAAGTTTCAAAAAGAATTATGCAGCATTTCGGAAAGTGATATTGCTGTCAGCAACGCTGCTGGAAGTAATTGAATCACCTACAACACAACTCACTCCTTTGTACTGCAAGCTCTTTCTTGCAGACCAGTTCAGTGTATAGAAGCCAGCATTTCATTTTTAGGCATTAATGCCATTACACTGGAACATTTACATATTGCAATACTATTGCCTTGTTGAGATATTTTTATTTTTTGACTTTATATTATAGTTAGAACATTTTTATATCGTGATTTCATTTTATTTCCGTTTTATATTTTTCCAAGGTTTTAAGGTATTGATGGTTTTTCCCTTGGCCATGGCCTCTCCCTGCAAAGTCCCTCTCCTCAGCATCTAGGTTGGAAGCTATGATAGAGCATGCATGTGTGCCCACAAAGCGACACATTTCCCCACAGTAAAGGGGTTTTGCAAATATCTCAGATAAAAAGGAGGCATTGGGTTTATGAGGGTTAAAAGCCTCTGCCCTATGCTGTCCTCCCACAGAAGCATGTTCTGGCTCCTCAGCACACCACCCAGGAAGCCTCCAGCCACGCTCCCGGGAAACTCTCTTGGGGGACAGGGACAGATGATGAATGAGACACACAGTTAATGAACCACACAATGGGCATTATCCTAACCATAAGGTTGGGCTGGCCTTGTGGGTTTTGCTTTTGCTCCATTGATTTCAGCTTTAAGTAAATCTAAAAATGGCAATATTAGCATTTTTTTCAACATTCTTCAAAGACATAAATAAAACGAGCAGTTTGCCTCTCCCCTGTTCTCTGAGCTGAGCAGAATTTGTGAACTGTTTTCTTCAGCACCCACTGCTCCTGTTATGGCACCCTTGCTTTAGAAACAGCATTGGGGATACTTTTATTTTCCTCTGTCATCAATCATAATTCACCGGCAGATGTCACAAGCCCCCTTGCCTATTTAACAGGCACCAGTAATTTCATAATGGACCCTCCAGGTCCCACCTTTATTTCAGTGTCACATTAGGGTGTTTTATTTCCCTTGTTTATGCACTAAAAGCCCACTACACTTTTCCTGACAGATAAATTCATGGCTGCTGATCTGATGTGTATTCATTATGTACTTCCTTAGCAAGGCTTCGAAAGCTCTCAAATCCTTTGCAGTCATTTGAAGCAACGTTACCCATTCAGAAAACCTGGAGCTCAAGAAAGAAGGTTAATCTGAGGCCAGGAAGATCTGAGACGGGAGGCACAAGCACACAGATGGTGCACGCCCAGGCAACAGAATCACCAAGGTTTCACCGCCACGCGGCCATGGAAGAAAATAGCACATTCAAAATGCATTTTCTTGGCAAATCCAGTTTACTCGGATCCACAGCTCAGCAGAGACCCTCTATTTCTAATTCGTTAAAGTTTTAAAAATATTTATTTTTTGGCCAGAAATACAGATCTTGAAATCTGTCTCTCCAAATGTACCAGCAGAAGAGAGCTTTTAGAAGTCTTAACAAGGAAAGCATGAGGGTGTGTGTGTGTGTGTGTGTGTGTGTGTGTGTATTACAGCAATTATAGGAATCTGACTTCCAATAGCACCAAAATATTGCTTTAAAATTTTTTTCCCAAATTATTGCTTTTGTGTAGGGACTGAAGTATTGTAATTTGTTGCTTTAGGACCTTCCCACATGCGGTTTCTTCTGTCTAGAATGAAGGGGCACTCATTTTTTAAGTGGTTAACCCTACTCATTTTTCAGGTTTTAGCAAACCTATTCATTTCTCAGAAAGACCGTTCTTAATTCCTCAATCCAAAGTGTAATGGCATTACATGTTTTCTGGCACTAATTTTTATTTCCTTTAGCACTCTTCAGCAATTTATAATGCTTTACATATTAACAATTTGTTAAATGCCAGTTTCTCTCATAAACTGCAAACTTCACTGAGGCAGAAACTTTCTTTTTTTAACACAACCTCCTCATCATGTAGAAACATCTAAGAAATAATATTCATGAGAGTATAAATGTAGGAGACCCAGAGAAATCAGGAGTGGGAAAATGGGAATAAATATAAAAAAATATTTTAGAAATAATTCTTTTATACTCTTTTTTAAATGTCTCCCTGAATACATTCAAGTTCAAATATAATAAGGGAGTGATAATGGAATGCGATAGTTTGTTTTCTGTTTGTTTGATCTCCGTGAACATTAGTTCTTGGGTTTCGTAACCCAGTAGTCCAATTACATTTTCTATTAGCGATTTTCTAAACAGTGACACACACTCTCACTGATGCTGCATAGGTAGAAAGATCAGATAATTTTTGATAAATTCCTGCAATTCTTTCAATACAGATAACAAAGAATTAAACATTTAAGCAACAAATAAATTCGAACCACTTTAAATGTCTTAATTTTATGCATCTATGGGACGGCATTCATCAACGAGGTTTAAATTGACCATTGAGACAAAGGGTTCCTTTTTGTGGAGTGGCTGTTGCTTTTCAAGTGAAGGAGAGTTTGTAAGGGAGAAAATATCATCTCCAGCGACGTATTACTTACTATGCGTGGCCCTCACTAACATGGTTCTATTCCCATTTCCATTACTTCTTTGCCCGGAACTATGGATCAACTGTGAAGTTCTTAATTCTTTCAACTGTAAAATAAGGACAACTCTGGGTTAATCCAAACATTTACCTTCTTTATCTCATAACCCAGGCTGCTAAGAACTGCCAGAGGAAAATAACACGGACTGAGGTCATTGTGAAAAGAACAACTCAATACAACATCAGTTCATATCCTGGCTATCTCTCTAGATCTTCCTGATCATCTCCTTCCATCTTGGCAGCAACCTTTCTGAGCCTTCACCAGTCTCTCCAATCATGCCATATTGGCCTGTGTTCTCAGTTAAAAGCAATGAAAATACTGCCAAATTGAAGTAGATCGAGCATACTAAGTCTAGAAATATTGCTGAATTACTGGTAAGGTTGAAGAGCAGGTTCAAGACTAAGGTTCGGGAATAACTTCCAGAGCCACATGGTGGGCCTAGCAAACCAAAGGAGCTGCTGCATCTTCCATGATTGGGTAGATTTCAAAACAGAAGGATATAAACTCCTCCGAGCTCAGAACTGGGCTGCTACTGCTATCACGGGTGTGGGAAAATGGAATGCTCTGTGTCCTGCCCCTTTCCTCACTAAGGTATATGCTAAACCAGTCTTTCTCAGGAGATATGACTTCTAAAGCAATTACTTGTTCCCTAACAGCAAGGGAAGCTGGGAGATGTAGTTTTTAAGGGGAGTTCTGCATGGCTAAAGCAGGATTTACAGTACAAGAGACTATAAAAATGTGGGAAGGTCCTTTAAAATATAGAAGGCTTCCAAAAATGATGCATGTTCAAAATACTTGGTACATTGATTGACTTTTAGTCAATATGCCCTTTTCACAGATGACCACTGAATTGCAACAGGAAACTCCATCTCCCAGAATCCACTTTCCAGTGCAATTCTGGCCACTCACTATCTGCCAGTGAGAGGCACTCACACTTGGAGAATAGAGGGGAAGGGAAAGCCTTTACTCCATGGAGGCAGCTCCTGGGAGAGGTGTAGTAAGATACAGATTTGCAGCAATTTCTTAACCACTTGCTTTACTCATGTAGACCAAGATACTGGTTTAGATCTTTCTAAATTCTACTGAGACTTCTAGCAGTCTTTGTGCTAGCTCTTAGAATTCTGTTTTGTAGCAGAAGGCTGAGATTTTTCATGTTGGCTACTTGACCTTGCCTCATTTTCTCAGCATTTCCAATATTTGTGTGAAACAGCAATTTTCAAATGGTGTATCACAAGAAGTTTTGAAATGGGTACTGCCTGACTATTTAGTCAGGGGCACTGACCTCTTTCCCCTTAGCTTGTCAAATGAAAAATGACAAAAGCCAACACAACACTAGCCATCCAATGTGGATGAATCAAAACCTTACCTATCATTTTGTCAGATTGGCAAAAAATGAAAATACGTTTTGGTATGTCACAGAATTTTAATAATTAGTTTATGTGTGCCATCAGATGAAAAAGGTTGAAACCATTGGTGTACTTTCCTAAAAATAAACTCTTCATTTTCTTTGACTGAATACAAAGACTTTTGTTTTCCCCACTGAACCTGATACATGACCGTTTCACCACCTCCACCCCTCAATACTTTCAACAATGCACAACAAATGGCCTCCTTTCCCACTTGTCAGAAAACAGGATATATGAAAAAAAATCCTGACCTCAAATTGATGATCATATATTCATTCACATTCCATCTTAGCTCATTGTCTTCTATTGCAAAAGATGAGGTAGTTTTCTTCATGTCGAAGGTTAATTCTTCCATTAGTCTGTGATTCATTAGCCACTCCTTCTCTCTCTTGCGTCTTTATTGTTTGTTTTTCTACCTCTGCCTCTTCAGCTGCTCTTTTATATCAATAACCATGTAAAAGAATCTGCCATATGAAACGCAGGTCCACACAGACAATACACCACATGCATCAAGATGGCTACGTTATGCTTTGTTAATAGCTAAAAAAAATTAATGTCTAAAAACAAACAAGACTTACTTCCTGCCCGCCCCACATGTCCATTGTTAGTCCCAAAGCTCTACTCATCCTAGTCCTTCAGAGACTGGGGATAACAAAGGCACCGCCACTTTAAGACAAGGCATCAGGGTTTAATGCTGCAGACAAAGAGAATGTGAAGATTTAGGCAACAATCTAAATGACAGGCCACTTCCTTTTTCATTGTGTGGCCAGAGAAGTCACGTGGCCTTGTATAAATTCAGAGGGACCAGAAAAGGCAATCTGACTGTAGACCAAGAATGAGAGAGGGTCTCAAAACATTCGTAACAACCTCTAATCTCTCACAAACACACACTCATCTCTCAACCCTACACAGGTCTCTCGTACTTAAACCACTTCAAAGTGGTCTCACTTTACCTCCTGCATCTCCTTCCCAGCAAACTACAGTTTCATTTTTTTCTAGAGAGAGAATTCTAGCTGGCAGTAATTTTCTTTGAGAATTATCAAAGAATTGCTCCATTATGTTCTGGAACTAAGTGATGCTCTTGTGAAAACTGACGTTATTCTGATTCTTGATCTGTTGCACGTAATTTTCTTCTCTCCAATTTTAAGGTCTTGTTTTTATGATTTTGAATATTTAATGATATAGGTTTCTCTTTTATAGTTGTTATTTTTTCTTCATGATGTGGGTCTTTTTGTTGGGAACCACCCTGCCTGGTATCAGAAGCTGTAACCTCTTCCAAAGCTAAGGTTGAGGGAACAACCTTGGAACCGTAAGCCACCAAGGAGACAAGCTTATCTCCCTGGCAGGAGTGCCGCTTCTGCTCCTTTTACTTCACCCTGCCTGGCCCCCAATGCTTGGTTGGTTAGCCAATGACGAGTAAGATTCCCCAAGGGGGGAACTACCTAAGACAGGCACGATCACGTGGGAGGCCCCCAAGGAAGGACTTTGGGGGCTACAGCAAAAGGGGGTGATGGACCCTTACCTCACAGCTTTGACATAGCCTGAGTCCTCACTGTCTGCAAGAAATCTCCTAATCTCTTGGCTGCCTCACTTCCCTTGCTCCACCTAAGCCTGAAACAACGACAGAGGGCAGTACAGCCCTGTGTGGAAAAGGGTGGGTTCCCCAGGGGATCAGGCCTAAGAAAGAATATGTAAAATCCTGTGAAACATGCTTTGTTTAGAATGCTCTCAATTAAATGATAAGGGTCCAAGGAAGAAGTAAGTTTGTTCCTTAAAGTTTTTACAGTTCTTTAGCTATCTGACCCTGACTCAAATAGGCCCTCAGAGTTCCTTGTTATTTGATCCCTACTTCTGGACAATGAATAATGAGCTTTACCTGAATTCCTGTGTAAACCAACCCAATAAAAGCCATTGAGGAAAAGGGTCTTGGTCCTTCTCCTGTGAGAGATCGGCCACCTTTCCTCCCCAAGCAGATCATGTCTTGGTAGACTTATTCTCATCTGTGGAGGATGGGAGGCTCTGTGGACAAAGCTCCCTCACATCTTTTAGTATTTATTATTTTGGTTGCTTAGTACTTCTTCAAAGTGGATTTTTTTAATTGTATAATTTTCTTAATTCTTTGGTTTTCTGGAATTACTACTAATTTTAATCCAATGCTTTAAGTCTTTTTTCTTTTTTATAACTTCCAACTTTGTCTCTTTTTTATCAGTTTTCTGGAAAAGTTACCTTTACTTTTTAATACTTCTGTGAAGATTTAATATATTTCATATTCTCCATTTTCAAGATTATTTGTTCTATTAATACTCCTTTTTATAGCATTTGTTCCAGTTTTATGACTGCACTATCTTTTATACTTTTAAGTATCCTCATGGGTACATTAGTGATTCTGGTGAAGTATTCTTTTGCTCTCTATACTCTCATATAATTTTTTTTTTGGTGCATTTTCTTTGCTTTTTGACCCTTATATTAGAATTTTTTAAAAAATTACCTTAATCTTGGTTGTCAATGCCATTAAAAGTGAAATGTTGAAATGTTTTTAGAAGTTCTGTGTTCACGAGCAGGTCTTGACAAGAGGAAGACTTCATCTTGGAATGCTTGGGTAGGAATCTTCGAATTTTGTTAGGAAACCCACTGACTCTAAGTAATAATAGATTTCCCTTCCATTGGGGTCATCATTTTACCAGAGAGAACTAGTCAGCTATCCGGCCTTGCCAGTATAACTTTGGCAGCCAGTGTTCTGGGAGTATGTGTTAATTATTCTTTGCTGCATTGCAAAAATTTGAGGCTTAAAATGACAACCATTATTATCTCATGGTTTCTGTGGTTAATCTACCATTGTGCCATACACCTGAAACTAATACATGTTAACATTGAATGAACATTGTAATTGAAAAATAAAATTAAAAAAAATAAAATTGAAAGACTTAGATGTGAAGTGACAACAGCTGGATTATTTCAGTCAGAGTACTCATCCCACAGAGCCTCCATCTCCTCAGCTCTAAAACATCAACTACGATATTTGCCTAAGGATGCTGCTCGTGTACGTTCTGGAATCAAGTACATCAATGCACTTGGACAGACCCCAATGCCTAGTAAATATGCCTATATATGTATACATATGCATATATATATGCTTCCCCAGTGAACAAAGATCACATTAAAATTTTTGGTAGGCCCTGGCTGGCGTAGCTCAGTGGATTGAGCGTGGGCTGCGAACCAGGCATCGCAGGTTCGATTCCCAGTCAGGGCACATGCCTAGGTTGCAGGCCATGTCCCCCAGCAACCACACATTGATGTTTCTCTCTCTCTCTCTCCCTCTCCCTTCCCTCTCTAAAAATAAATAAATAAAATCTTTAAAAAAATTTTTTTGGTAGTATTCCCTACTTTGTTACTAAATACAAATTTCAAATGACCACAGATTATATCTTTTTTTTAAGTCAGGCAAGGACAACAAACCTTTTCTTCCTCTAAGGATTGAATATGAGTGGATGGGGAGGTGGAGTGGTCACTTGTAAGAATTTTAATTGTAAGTCTGACGTGCCATGTGGCTTGAAAGACTCCTGCGTGCTGGCTAGAGAGCTGCAGAGAAATGTACCTTTTCCCTGGGATCAGCTCTGATTTTTTCCTGACTTGGGGCCAGTTGTCTCTTGTTACTCATTTAGGAGACGCAGAGCTCCCTGTATCCAAGCCCCTGATGCCATCGTCGGCCCCCCACATGCCTCCGCACTGACCACTTGCTGACCTCTGCCTTTTCAGTCAAAGTTGGAGCTAATAAAAGCTGGCAGATACCTAAACTCTTAATTGAATCTCTAGGTCTTTATTGACTTTCTCCCCCTAATTCCTCCTCCCGCCTTCTTTCTATCCCTCTTGTTTTAGAAAGAAGTTTTTCATTACTGAATACAAAATATTTAGGTGCCTGGCTTCTCCAGAGTGGTAGTGATTGCATTGTGTATTAGCTGGAAAGTTCATTCCCAGCTTAATAGTCCTGAAGAGGAATGGACGCACTTTGGCTAAACCGGGGAGGCTGATTGCTACCTAAATAACTAATTCATCTTCATAGCAGATGGGCGTCAAGGATATTGAAGAGCAGACGCACCCAAAGTCATGTCAATTAGTTGTGGAGAAGAGCCAGAGGAGAAGGTAATTTGAGACATAAACAGCCTTTATTTTCTGAATCTAAACCTTTAATGAACACCTTCCATGGAGGAAAGACTTTGGAAAGATATCCAACCTCTTCCAGGGCATGTGGGAACCTGGAGACAAATTCTTCTTCTTCAAAAAAAAAAATGCATCTGTTTGGATAAATACAGAGGGGAATGATAGACTTGACACTTTCTTTTTAACTATTCAGCTGCTGTTATTATTCTTTTCTTAATGTGCCTTGTCAGATGCACCTTGATGCCAACAGACAGGTGTGGATTCTTCATAATGCTCTCACACACAAAAAAACTATGAATGGTAAGATGGAGGCATTAGTCACTACATATTTATCTTAAGACTGGGAGGATGCTAAGCTCTAGAGAAAGCTATGTATACTCTACCAAACTACCCCCTTCAAAACTGAACACCAGTATTCAGAGTTCACAGGCCGCACCCCACATACAGGAATTTTCATGTCACAAGACAAGTTAGCTACACAGACACTAAGCTCATATTATTTAACTTCTGGAAACTACTAAAACACCTTTGTCAGATCGATCGCTGCCAGCCATCGATGGTATCACTATATGTATCACTATATAAGACATTCGTAAGAATATGTGATTGTTCCTATTTAAAACTTTTGTTCACTCCTCTGATAAAATGCAAGCTAATAGCAGCATCTGGTGACACAACCCAATAGCTTTCCTTTTGGTCAAGATTGGACGTATCTTCAGTTTCTTGGTAGCCAACTCTCTGCCAGATGGAGAAGCGGTTCCTGAGGATCCTTGATTTCTCTGTTACCACATCAGAAAAGCAGATAAATTTGCCCAATGGTGAGCAACACAGGAAGCAGAGAAACCAGAGCGACTCTCGAAGCCCGAGAGTATCAAGTTTTGTGGAAGGCAACAGCAGCAAGAAGCTTTGTCATTTCTCCCTTTCACAGATGGTCACGGTCCCATCCTGTGTCGATAGCCCAACTTCTGCTTAGGTTTTACCATTTTCCTGGGAGCTCTGTTAGGCTGATTTGGTATTTTGAAACTCCGTCACCACTGTTCTTATTTAATAAGTAACTAATCAGTTCTGCGGTCTGTTGTGCCCTGCTGTCGCTAGTAAAGCTAAAATTGGACATTTGATTAATTTTTCTGTTTTTGAGCAATGTGTTCTGATAACTTCTAATGTACTGACTCCAGGATATTTGAATGCACATTCCAAGTCTAATGTTGTGCCTTGTGGCAGGTGTTCAGTTATGGTGACAATACATTTCCAGGATGAAAATGTCATTGGTGTGGAACATGCATATAAAGACTGTGTGAAACCCAGGGTGTAAATATCCAGAGCAGAGGACATTTGAAATATTTTTCTGAGTAAATGCCTCAACGATAAAACATGTTTCAGAATTTCAGGAGATTTTCCTGCAGGGGAACAATTTCAAAATATATTGCTATTTCTCTTATAGGCATAATTGCTTCTCATCTTCTCCACAAAATTCTGTCACTTTAGGGTCAGTTATCCACTGAATCTTTTTCCATTTCGAACATTATACACCACCCTGTCACAATTCTGTTATACTCCCATTTTTAGACTATCCAATGTAATAGAAAAAAGTATATATTTTCTTGGTAAGGGGTTATAATAATATTGCAAGTAAGAATCCATTTGAATTTTACAAAAGTTTTCACCAGGGCTCCTTTAAGCAGCCAACTGCATGAACATCTTTAAACATATTTCATTTGTGGAAATGTATTATGCACTCGAATGTTCAAAACACCTACATTGCATAAAACGAGGTTAACATCTTTACATATTGTTATTAATAATAATGATTTATAGTGAATAATAATGCTAAGAACAACAATGACAAACATGTATTTAACACCTACCATGCAGAAGCCTGGCTTGCAACATTTTGCAATGCGAGATGGCTCATTGGTTTACTCAAAATACCTGGTTGTTGCATTGCTTATTGATGTTACATTGCCCTTTAGTGAGGTGAATACACGTGATAATATGTTAGGTTAAATAGAGAAACACAAATCTTTGTTTGGGTTGCCCTTTCCAGAAGAATGACCCTTATTACTATCTCAGTCCTCAGCTTTGGTGAACTGAAATTAGGAAGAAACACATATCAGATAATGGAAGAGCTTGGGCCATCTGAGGCTTCCAGAAGGATACTCTGAAATGGGGGGTAGCACCAACTTTCAAGTCCGTGTTCTTGAGTTATTGCAAGTTAGTGATGAGCCACCATGAAAGTACATATACTCTAGACCGAAATATACACAGACACAATGGGGTGAATACTCGGGTATAAACACATTTATACTGTAGAATTTCACAGAGTTTTTAAGGGACTATTGTGAATTTTCATAAAGTTAATAAATAATTAGCTTTTGTTATAAACTCCCCCAACACACACACACACACACACACACACACACACACACACACACACACCCTCAATGACTAATCTTTGGAATCTTACTCTGGGAAATACTCTCAGAAAGACAAAGTTACATTGTCAATTGAACTTTTAAGAGCAGCTAATGAGGACGCATGTAAATAGAGAAAATTAACCTAATTCCTCTGTATCTGTTAAACAACTTTACAAAGGCATGGCTTGAACATTTTACTCTCAGAAGCCTTGCCTGTATAACATACTAAAAAGTTATTGTCTTTGAACTGTACATGTTCACCACAAACAAGTCCACAAAAACGGTACAATAATCATGTGAGGTAAAGGTATACTAACTAACCCTATCGTGATAAGCATTTCACAATACATGCGCACCCAGTCATCATGTCACACCCCTCAGACCTGTACACAATGTTACATATCAATGATATCTCAATCTAGCTTGCAAAAACGTCATGCCTGGGGTTCACATGATTCTTAAATGTGAAACATCAGTGAAGTATGTGCTAATCAGAAGGAAGATGCATGATAGGTCTGTAATCCAATAAGCTATGATGCTAAGGATTCTGTAATTTAATTTAAAAACAGTGCTCAAGAAGTTAAGTATACAAGCACTGACTTTATATCACCATCAATGAGACAGTTAACACTTTCTTTCACCAATTTTAAATCAATTGCCATATTGTGGCAATATCATCTTATATTAAATGTCCGAGATTCTTCCGGTCTCAGAGTCCTGGGAGAGATGGCTTGTCCCTGGGTGGAATGTCCTCATGTGAAGTATAATCGTAGGGTTATCATGTGAAGTACAATCATGGTGCTCACCAAGGTGCTCAAAGACCCTGGAGCCAAGACATCAGGGAGGCAGTGCTCTGTCCAGGTGGGCTTCTGGTTTCCTCCGCTCTGCCACTCCAGGCCTCTCCCCAGCAGGTGTGCGCTCTGCCGCACTGGGGTAGTCTCAGTAGGATGGGGGATTCACAGATGGTCCATGTCAACACTTCACACAGGGTGAGTGCGCTTGAGGTCAGCCACGACCTGCAGAATCATCTAGAAGCTTTAATAATTCTGGCAGCAATGGAGGGGATTATTATACTATTCATATTTTAAAGTAAAATTTTAGGCATCCTCCTGATTTGCAGCTGTGGGCATCTTATAAACGGGCTCTATGATTCTGATATGTGTTTGTATTTGCATGTGTGTATTATTTTCTCTTTCTCATAGTACAAGGGACAGTTCTGAGGAACTGAATAAAGACAAGCTAGAAAGATAAATAGAGATAAAGAGAGTTAGTAAATGAGAACTCTTTTCTTTGGAAGTAAAAGGTATGGGGATCAAGTGTAAGGGACAACACGTACCAGAGCAGGTAAAATATTTGAATAAATACAAACCTTATCTAGATTTGGACACTTGGTTTGCTGTCATGTAATCATGGTTATAACTCTTCTGTTATAATTTTAATGAGCTTAATAAGTATACTTTCCATGTGTGTGTGAAGGCTCACTGATTGCAGGACCTCAACAGGGGGAAAACAGATGATATTACAACTGATTTTAGACTCAATATGTTTTGAAAAGTATCACTTTGAATAAGTATATTATTTCAGCTATAAAACTCATAATTATGGCTCAACATTTATTCAACATTTAATACAAGGCAGGTCCAAATCCAAGTGCCTTGAACTTTATTCATACAATAAACTCAAGTTGCAGATAAAGACATTACGACATTAGGTAAGAAAGTGTCAAAACCGGCATCAAAATCCGAGCAATCAGCTTCCCATTGTTTTTAAGCACTGATGGTCTACACAAAGCAGCGTAGACTGAGTTTTGAAACCAGTTTCCTCCTGCTGTTACTCTCTTCTTTCAGAAGGTGAAGGATGGGAGGAGAAGGAGCATTACACCGAGAAACAAGAAAGAGGACATGGGTTTGAGTATTAATATTACCATTAATAACTGTGTGACTCGGAGAAGTCATTGGATCCTTTGGGCTCCACTTTCCTTCTTTGAAAAATGAAAGCGTTGGGTTAAATCTGGGGCAGCCACTACATAGCAAACATGCCACTCATCCCTTAGTCTGTATTGTTACATTTCATTACCCACCCTTTCCTACTGACTTTGAATACAAAATTAAAACCCCCTCAACTCAGCTTTTCACAGAATATCTTGTGACTGATTGGAGCTGCTGCGTGAGATAAAACCCAGCTTTCATCCCTGGACAATATGACATAGAAGCCCTCTTTGAGTACAAATATCAAACCGTTCTTCTCCCTCAACAATATACTTGTACAAGGGGGGCCGTGCGTGTGCATTTGAAAGTCGGGAAGAGCGGAGAGAGATGCGGATGGAGTGGGAGAAGAGGAAACTGGGCACCGAGAAACATGAAGATAGCTTTCGAGTCTTGAAAAATATTTTCAAGGCTGACTCACGCCCATGTCTTACGCCATAGGAAGCCTTCCCCAGTGAGATAATTTACTTCCCCATGGAGGCTCCACTCAGTTTCTCAGCAGGAAGCCGGAACACTGAATTTATTGCCAGCACAATGAATTATTTCATTTAATCACAAGCTTGGATCTTGCTGTTGCATCCTCTCCCTAATTGCTCCATTTTCTGGGTACAAAGATGGGTCCTTAGCCACAGTCTCACATTTGGTTTCAGGCCACATGCTATCAAAGAGCGGGGATCTTTTCCTGTGCAGTATCTATACAACCACGGGTACTCGGGTTCCTAATGAAGATTATTTAATCAGATGAAAAGAGGGGTAACAAAGTAGGAAAATGAGAAGAGGAGTTTTGATAGGTGCATGATTCATGATACTTTTGAAATGAATCTGTTAAAGAAGGTCTTAGAGATGACAAAAAGCTTCATTGGTTCAAAATTCTAAAATAAATTGTGTGCTCTTATTCTTTTCTCTTCTCTTCTCTTCTCTTCTCTTCTCTTCTCTTCTCTTCTCTTCTCTTCTCTTCTCTTCTCTTCTCTTCTTGTCTTACTCCTTTGACTAGTCTCTCTTTCTGAGTTCCTTTCAGCTGGTTTTTAAAAGCAAATGTGCCTCCATCCTGGGTGGGTCTCTCCGTGCCCAGAAAGTCAAGGGATAAGGAGCAGGATGAAGAAAAGGAGGTCTACGTAAGACTGCTCAGAGTTGCCTCGAATCTTGTGGAGGCCAGAGCTTTCAGGGGTTCCTGAATGTGTTGTCTTCTAGGTTCGCAAACAGTAGGAAACTGGATAATGATTCAGACATACAAGAATCTTCCTCACTGATCATACCCATCAAATTAAAAAAACAAACAGACAAGGCATGTTTATTTATTTATTTTTTTTTCAGAAAAGCTGAGGTCGAATGGCATTGCGTAGAAAGAACGACAGGTTCCCAGCCTTTGGGAGTGGTTCAGTGGTTTGTACTCGGTAAGTCCTTCATCTGAGAATAACTTGGTAGAGCTGGCTGAGTAGAGCAGGACAGAGCAGAACGTGCTGAGCTGAGAAAACATTTCTCCACTGCTTCTGCGGTCTGGGGCTTCCCGCGCACAGCAGGAGACACAGAAGGAAAACAGCACGCAGGCACAGCCTTTTGGAAACAGGATGGGACAGAGGAATTGAACTATTAGACATCATGGCTAACAAGTTACTCAGGACTCGTGGGGCCAAGAACACGGGAAAAAGAACACGACAAGGCTGTGAGATAAACGTTCTGTGTGACTTTTGTCCTCAGAGCTTGCTGTACCCCATGTTACCTGCGAGCCAGAGAAAATAAGAAGAACGTGGTTTCCAGGACAATAAAAACTAGGCAGAGGTTTTGGCAGTGTGATTGAGCAGAGGAATCGAACTTTGTAGTTCAGGGTTCTTCATGGAGGATGGTCCCTGGCAATATTTTCAGCCTTTATTTTAGCAGTGTGAGGTCTTAAATTAAAGGCAAATTGGAAATAAGTCTACCATCAAAATTCTAAAATTCAGCAGTTTACCATCTCATTTCCTTTATAAATAAACTTGGTATACTCCCTCTTCTGCTAGTCAGAAGAAAATTGCATATTTCCTGGAGGAACAAAACATCATCCAAATGCTATAAAATTTCTCATACATAATGTTCAGCATTTAAATAAAAATAATCAGAAATACCAGAATACAGAAACAAGTAACTAAAAACTAATAAAAACAATTTGAAATTTGAAAAGAATCATAAGCATTTTAAAATATAGGAGCTATTTGAAACAGACTTTAAAATAACTGCCCTTAAGATATTTAACATATCAAGGAAAATATAGGTATTTCCCCAGAGAAATATAATCTATGAATAATATAGTAAATGAAAAATTAGAAATAAAAATATAATTACTAAAATAAGACTTCAGTAGTTGGACATATCAGTAGATTAGACAAAATTAAAAATAAGGTTGTTAAGATAGAAGACAGGCAAGTATAAAATATTCAGACAAAACACACAGGGAGCAGAACTTTTTAAGACACATCAAAATTTTAACATACATGTAATTGAAACACCAAGAGGATAAAAATATACAATATTTGAAGAAAAACAGTGGCTGGAATACTGGCACATCACTAGCACAGAATTTAAAGTTCAGATATAGAGGCACAATATATGATCAACTAATCTTTAACAAGATGAAAAATTGACTTAGGTAAGAAATGACAGACTTTTCATCAAATTGTGCTGGAATCATGGTATATCCATATTCAAAAATATGAAGTTTGATCCATATCTTATACCATCCATAAAAATTAAAACAGATTATAGGCCTAAATATAAAACCTAAAACTCTAATATTTCTAGAAAAAAAAGAAGAAAATAATTATGGCTCTGGGGTAGCCAGAGAATTCTTATATATAACATCAAAAGCATAATTTATGAAGAAAGGATTCATAAATTGGATTTTGTGACAATTAACAACTCTCCTCATCAAAACACATTATTCAGAGTTTGAAAAGAAAAACTAAAGACTGGGAGAAAGAAAATATTTGCATATCACACAGACAATAAAGGCCTTGTATCCAGATTATGTAAAGACTTTTCAAAATTCAATAATAAGGATCAACCCAATAAAACTAGCAGAGTGTTTGAACAGACACTTTACTAAAGAAGATACATAGATCATAAGTAAGCATGTGCAAATATGCCCACTCTCATTAACCAACAGAGAAAGGCTAATTAAGGCTGCAGTGACATACAATCTGCTAAGGTGTCTGGAAGTTAAAACACTGACCCAACCAGGTGCTGCGGGGGATGCGGTGCACCTGTAACACATACACTGTTAATATAAAAAAAAAAAAAAAAACAAAAAACAGTACAACCTCTTTGGAAAACAGTTTGGCAATTTCTTTAAAAAGTCAGTCAATTATGTAATCTGGTCCAACCATTCAAATCCTAGATAAGTACCCAAGAGAAATGAAGTCACATACCCATGCAGACTTGTTCAAAAATGTTCATACCGGACAAAAAGTTCATAATAGACAGAATCGGTACACAAATTAAAACTCCAGTGGGATAGTGAAAGAATAAACAGACTGGAGCAGAACCAATTGAGAGTATGTAAAACACAGGGTTTATTCTTGTGTTATTATTGATTAATGATTATATCATATACCATGTGATCAACTATAAAACTACTTTTGCCCCATGCTGTATAATATAGTATTACTGCGCAGTAAGGCAAGTGGACAGGAGCAGTATACACTGGGTGATTTCATTCACACAAAATAATTTAAAAATATAAGCAAATCAACGATAAAAAAAAGCAAATCAATAATGGCCTAGGGGTGAGGAATTATGAAGAAGGGCATGAAGGTCAAGTTACAAAGGGGTTCAAGAAAACTCGGGGGTGATAGACATTTCATTGTCTCCCACATCATGCTGGTGATGTTTTCCACATCAAATTTTATAATTTAAGCTTGTGTAATTTTTATGCAGCAATTATACTTCAATAAAGCTGTTCGAAAAGGAAAAGGAAAAGGAAAAGAACAGTGGTAAATATCCAGGCTCATTAGCAGGATTGCAGGCTGGGAATATTTTGTACCGAGTAATTTAACTGACTAAGTAAATATCCCTAAATGAGCATGAACGGAAGTATCAGTTTTATGATTTTGATACCAAGGAACAGAGGCCATAGCACCTATTTTTCTCACTTTTAATGGGACTTTTAATAATCTTTAATAATGATTTTAAAGCTTTCCATAAAATTTGAGCACAGAATAAAGGAAGGTTGAAAAAAATGGAACTTTATTTTTATCAATAATTTCAAGTTGTTGTCATTTTTATTATGAAGGCACCACATTGATTCACAGGTCTCATTTGCCACTTATAATTATGCAAAAAAATGAGAAAGTACTCAAGTGATATAGCTTTTCCTTCAACTTCAATATCATCCATACATTAAACTAACTCAAGGGAAATAAGGGAAATCTAGCTGTTTGATTTGAGAGTAACACTGAATAAATTTAGGCAGTATTTTAACTAACCAAAATCAAATTAGTGTTTGACTACACAGATTTGCCTTGTTCAATGAGGAAATGTACACGTAAAACAATATTCAGAATTTTTAACTAATCGCATTAATAAAACCCCAAACTGGGGGCATTTTGAGGTCTGAGAACGCTGTCAGGTGACTGCCGCTGCCTGGTGGATATCAGCCCACAGCCCAAGTGTATCAGGAGCCAGGCCCAGCACTCGATGGGGCTGCTGCTATGAACCGTGTCATTTCTAGCATCCGCTCGCCTCTGCTTACTGGCAAAGTCCCTGCCTCCTGCTGAACACCCTCGCCCCGCTATTCTTCTAGCCCGTGAAAACCTCGCCAGAAATCTCTCCTTCTGTAACATAAATTAGTAAGGAAACGTTTTTTTGATCTAGGTTTATGATAGCATGGTCGCTTTGAAATGCTCACAAAATCTAGGACACAGGAGGTAACTGAGCGCCCTTCTTTTTCTAGTCCACGTTTCATATCGATAAAGGAACAGGAACACAAGCCACAGAGAAGGGCCCTCTATGAGCAGGGTGTCAGCCCCGAAAGAAACCTGAAGCCAAAACCGCTTTCTGGCCCCCTCCAGTCACTGACGTCACCCTAAGCTGGGGAGTCCACCCAGCTCTCTCCTGGACAGGAAACTAATCATCTTTCAGTTATTTATTTGTTATTTATTTATTCAGTTATTTATTTGCCTCAAGGGAACTGAAAACACATGCAAATGGTTGAACTCCTACTGAGACTAAACTAGCAATTCCATAGTTTATTAAGCATGATAACATCACATCGATTTTATTTTTAACTCATTTGAAGGGACAGTTTTATCCTCCCCATCACCACCGCCTCACACACTCCCCCACACACATATTTTCTTTTTATAGTTTGTAGAGATCCCTGTTATTTCTTTCTCAGGGGAAATACATATATATGCATATGTATGTTATATAAATACACCCATGTATGTTATATAGACAGTATATATTACATATAAATATCATAGCCAAGTTGGAGACTTAAAAATTGCAGAGATAATGAAATAATTATAGGAACGATTCCTTTTTAACTGAGATGGTCCCATTTCCTTTTTCAATGTTTTTACAGAACAAAAGGCTTGTGCAAGTGAATTCGAGCGTGCTAAACATGAAAAGCTCAAATAAAGTGTTAAAACAACTCTAGTAACACTGCATGAAGCTTGTTGAATGCTGCTATTTCCCTATGAATGGGTTCAGACCGGTCAAACTGTCAATTACGCGAACCAAAGCCAGCAGGCTCCGCCCCCCGTGCAGGGAGTCGCCTGGGAGGAGGGATTCCCCATTCACAAACCTCCTCTGGGAGGACAGGGCCACCTTCTAATGTGCTTTGTCAGTAAGTGTATCAGGCACTGATTTCAGCTGGGCTTTCTGAAATACCAAGCCATTTTATTTGCTTGTTTTTATTTTTTTTTATTTTTTATTTTTTATTTTTTATTTATTATTATTATTATTATTATTATTATTTGGTTTTGGTTTCCCTTCTTGTTGAACTGGAAGGCAAATGTCTGCCAAATGTACACCATGCTGTTCTAGACAGAAGCTATGTTAAGGCGACTTTTAATTTGTCCAGTTGAAATAATCAAAGCAGCACTTCCTGAGGCTCAACAAACCCAACATGGTAAGCTCTGCATTTAGTTCTTTCCCATGGGTGGAGGTGGTCTCTACATGACAGTGCCTATGGGAAGGTTCCCTTTTCAAACTTGGGGACAGAGGGTTTTCCTTTTTCTTGGGTCCTCTTGGTCATGAAGATCATTCATTGCCATCTACTCCAGAAACTCATGTTACACAGTGCTGGAAATCTAGATTCTCTTGGAAGAAGCTTGTTGAGGAGGAAGACAAGGAGCCATTCAACTGCCAGGGCCTTGGTAGTACAGCCCAGTAGCAGATGGCATCTTCCCTACTGGTCCCCAGAGAAGGAAATCCTCCCTTGTCCCTGGACCAGTGGTTTGTGCTCCCTACCCCAGCTGTGCAGCTACGACAGATTATGTGGGACACCAGGTGTTTTCCACTCGGGGAATTTGGAAGGAGAAGGAGAGCTCACAGAGGAAGCGTTTACTATTATTGCAACCCAGGGGTGCTGTTCTTTCACAGAGACCCTGGGACAGTACATCAGCCACTGAGACAGAGAAGGCTCCACATTATATGCTATAAATGTTCTCTGAAACAGAAGTGAGGTTCCAGCCTTCCACGTTCTACCTGGAAGGTCATACGTTCCTCACCCCCAGAGGCCTGAGTTCTAAAACTAAGCAACGAGGCCCTGCTCTTAGGTCTCCAGGGGGTGGCATGAAATGTTCTGGGCTCCAGAGTCAGAGATAAGTCAATTCAAATTACTGCTCTGCATAGGCTCCATTCTATCCCTGATGTTGGACTGCTAAATCCATCTCTAGGCCTTTTTCTTCTTGGCAACACTGGTGGAATGGGAAATTGGAGGGTAGTTATGGGGGAAAATGGACTGTAGGTAAAAAAGCCCCTTGTATAGTCCCTGTCATTTGTAGTAGGTGCTCAGTAAATGCTAACTCTCTACCTTCTTGAAGAAGTCATTTTTTCTTTTAAAAAAATTAAGCCTTGACACTTACAGATCACTGGTAGGCTTTCCGGGTCTAACATCAAGCAAGAGTATCATGCCTTTGTCAGCGGTGGCATTCCCAGAATGCCATGCCCTTCGCAGAGAGTCTATAGCAGAGGGCTGAAGTCAGGACATTCTCCCAAAGAGAGATTAAACAGAGCATTCATTATGGCAGCTGGAAGCCCACATTATTGTTCCTCCAAGAGGGAGAGATTTATGGCTCTACTTAACGAATGCTAATAGTTTTCTTATCAGCAGGTAGCAATACAAACATTTTTGTGTATGGTTAGGTTAAAGTAAACCTTCAGAGTAGATTTACAAAACTTGAAAGCTAGTGATTAGCTCTTGACAAGCCTGGCTAATAACAAGAGCTCCTGGAAGGCTGTGCGGGTCTAGTTTAGCCAGAATGCATTATTCCTCCGTGTTTTACGATTTTGCATCTGTCCTCTCAGAGCTGGGCTGTCACATAAATGCGTGAAGCTTTTGTGCTTTTCTTCAACTCCAAGGCAGTTGTACGCTAAGCAATGTAAGCTGGTTGCCAAGTAAAGAAAGGCCAAAAAACTTTTCTAATCAGCTAGCAAAAAAAGGTTCACGTACCCTCATTTTGCTTTGCATATAGATTCAGATTCAACAAATATTCATTGGGCATTTATTATCTATAAAAACGTTGTTAGGGTCTAAAACATATATATGCCATTTAATCCTTACAGTATGACTTTGAGGTTTGGGTTCTGAAGAAAGTGGAACTTTGAGAGGTTGCATGAGTTGTCCAAAGTCATGTTTTCAAACTCGTATCTGACTCCAAGTGCAATGCAGTTAGCTTAGGCTGTTGACAAGGCATTTGAAGGGCTGTCAGCCCACTCCTTCAAGCAATCCATGAGCAGGACATGGTAAAATCAGGTCGGGAAGCTCAGATTTACACATTTCCAAGTGCTGATGGCTTCTCAGAGACCGTGTTCTACGGGTTTCTAGTGATGAAAGGGTACATGCCTCAAAACTAAAAATGAGTGTTTTTATATTGATAAAAAATAAAGTTACATCAATCAATTTTCACAAATTATATTCTGGAATAGATTTTAAATAATGTTCTCTAATATGCAATTACAATAATAACAACTCAACAAATGATTACATCTAATAATTAGTCTAAATTTTGCTCAGCCTCTCTGACACCCTCCTACGGGGATTATGACTCAACCCAATAAAAGTTATATGTTTCACGTCAGGAAACATATTACTCTAAAAATCACCCTGAGCCTAATTCACTCCAAATTTTGTAGCTTTTTCTTGTCTTGGTTCAAGAAAGAAATTAATAGGGGAAAAATATGTACTAAGATGGAGAATTTCAGCTTTGTTTTCGAAGGTGTTTCTACCCCTAAACATGGCCAAACTTGGGTGGAAGTTCATCAGTTTCTCTGAACATGGTTTCCTAATGAGTAAAATTTGAATGGCAGCATCTATTTCCAGGCTGTATTTGGAAAGAACATGGGTCAAATTTCAGTGTATGGGCTGAAAAACCTCCACCACCACCATGCAATTAATGATTTTTCCCTTCCCGTGAAGGGACAAATGAAATTAACAAATCACGACTGATTTCTATTACGCTAAAGTGAGTCACAGCAAGATCTCCATGCTGCTTTCCCAGAAGACAAATTTCACACCTTGCGACAAATGGAACATGCAGTCCCTGCTTAGTGTTTAATGTTGTTTTTGGTGATGAAGAGTCTGCTTGCTGCCTTCCCTGAGATAAAGTGAAGGCGGTCATGAAGGAGCCTCAGGGCTGCCAAACCTTTCTGTATCCAGGGAAATAATAAACAGAGGTCAGAATATTAAGACATTCTGTTGTGTAGACAAATCTCTGGTCTGCACGTCTCTGTTGCCCACCGCCTCCAAAAAACAAAAACAAAAACGAAAAACAAACCATGGATGTTTGAAAAAGAACAAGCCTCACAAGAAGCTGAAATCATCATGGATGAAACCTAAATATCGGTGAGTCTCATTTTGTGTAGATAACAAAGTTCCCCCAAGAAAAATGCTTTGACTTGTCTGGATTTTGGGGGTCCTGAAACGTTTGCCTTATTGCTTATTTTTAAATAGCAAAGTACAAGAGTTGTCCTGAATCATAGCATAAACTGAAAACACGAGGAAAACTCCTCTCTCAGTCAAGACCCCTCATTGGGCAGGAAGGGAAAGGTGGCCACTTTCTACTTCTTGGTTGTTGTCAATACAGAGGTGAGTGAACACGTCTCAGCACAGCCAGGTGCCATCTAAGAGACCAACTCTTCTATTTCGAAGAAGCTCTCCCTGTGCAAGCCCTTAGCAGGAACAGGGTTGAGTTTGCTCTAACTTAGGCTGAAGGATGCACTGCCAGCTCTGGTGTGATCTGGGTGGATGAAATAGCCGGAGTTGGTGGGGGCAAGACCTGCTGAAACTGCATTTATCCAAGTGACCACGAGGGGTCTCTTTCATGAACTCAGTAACCTCAAGGTCAAAAGAGCATCCAAAAGCAGAGGGCAATGTTCACCCAAAAGGATCCCACAGGACCATCTGACTTGCGTCATCCATTCTTTCCTCTCCATTCTTTCTAACACATCCAAACAGAGCAGTGCATGGCTTTTCGTGGTCAGGGGCAGAGATTTTCAGGGTCTGTTATGCAGCAGAACCTATACCCACAGACAAGGCCTTACCAGCAGTTGTTAACAGCTGCCTTCGACTGACTTTGCCCCTTTAAATAGCTCCCTCGCCTTCTCTGTGCTGTTGTTAGAGGCAGTTCAGCTACAGTCATAACAAGTAAGGCTTCCAGGAATATAAGCTGCCATGCAAACCCATAGGTTTAGAAAAAAAAGAAATGTCTACTGATGTATGTCACAGCCAAGGTGTCAAATCCATCCAATAGAAAAAGTTTGTGTTTTGAAATACTCCCATTCTGTTGAGATACTTAAAAGGTATGCACTTGTCATATCTCAAACTAACTCCACTCACTGCCTCTTCTCTCTTAATTAATCAACCACAGTGTTGTCCTTGGAGGTGGAGTCACTTTGGAAGAGGAGGAAAATTACCCAACTATGTGTCAAAGTTTGTCAAACATCTTAGCATCTCTGGGAATGTGGATGGCAAACACATTCAATTCAAGACAAATATAGAAACCTGACAATAATGTCTTTTGAGTTGCAAATCTTTCACCTTCGTAATCTGCCGAAACTCAGATTCGGGGAGCCAGAGATACCGAGGACAGGACAATGAAAATACACTTTGCTTGCTGCCAGAGAAACTTTAACTGCATCACCGCTCCTGCCTCACATCCTTATCACCCTTCTCTTGCCCAACTTAAACCTCAAGAGAGCAAGCCAGGGTCAGCAGAATGTGCCTGGGGTTAGAGCGCCCAATTTGCTGAAGACTCTGGTAGAAATTGTGTTCAGATTAGAATCTCCACCCCTGATGCTCCATCTCCCTGCCAAGGTGTTTCCTGTCTTCGTCCTGCATGCTCACAGAGCCGGTGGGAAGGGGGCAGCATCTGCAGGCTGTTGAGAGCAGATTCACGCCTGTTGTTTTACACGGGCTGGGTGGGGGAGCGGGCGGAACCCTTTTTGCACTGCACAAAGGCAGCCTGATAATAACAAATTGCCTTGTCAGCCACAAGAGATACTTAGTTATTAATGGAAATAATAACAGATTATATCAGCTTTGCACATTATAATCAAATGGAAGATCAAAGGGAACCAATAT
Source organism: Tonatia bakeri (assembly GCA_004024845.1). Taxonomy (NCBI): domain Eukaryota; kingdom Metazoa; phylum Chordata; class Mammalia; order Chiroptera; family Phyllostomidae; genus Tonatia; species Tonatia bakeri. The sequence continues at coordinate 147,831 of PVIA01002076.1, read as the reverse complement.
TACAAACAGTTACCAGTGAAGACATGCTAATGAGATAAAAACTACTTTCATCTCCCCCTTCCCAAATGCACCAGTGGAATAATCATTGATAACAAATAACATCATTTAGACTTGGACAATATTTTTAATACCCAAAGTCCGACTACTACTACCAGCGTGGCTTTTTCCTGTTAGAGAAAATTGTTTTCAATTTTTAAAAAAACACTCACCTGCATCCTGCTGTTACAACATGACGGTGAGCTGTGTGAGTGATGTCAGCTGGTCACACAACCTAAACCATGCTGCACTTGGCTGTGACAGCGAACATCTGGGCTTAGGCCACTCCAGGTATCTAATAACGGAGCCAGACACGCAGCCTGATGGCCCCTCTCTGACTTAGAATATTGCTATCAAATGATTGAATTTGCATCATTCTGTGATAAGCACACACTTGTATGCCTTATTAAGGACATGTGATAAGCCTGACTTTTTTTTTTTTATAAGACTGACCAGCACAGGTAGAAAATGGCAGTTTAGAAACTCACTGAGTCATAAAATCTCAAAGTGCAGATCATACACTGACCCTGTTTTCCAACAAATAAAGAAAATGAAGCTCAGAGAGTCAGTCACAAGCCATGGATTTTAGCACTTGGATGCATCATTTGCTTATTTTATGAACTCGGGAATACAATAAATATACTTAATATTAACATTTTTATTTTTAAGGATAATGATTTTTCTTTCTTCATCAGAGGACCTGTATAAACACAGATGAAAAGATTGCCGCTTGAATAATGTAAACAAGCTATGTAAACATGAAGTTATAATGCAATGTTGTATACCAATCCTATAACTCCGTTTCAAAAGCAGCTTATTTTTACTTTCAATAAAAAGTGGGGTAGAGATCATCTGCAGGAGAAAAACAGACATATTTCTGGAAGGTAGAAAGCAAAAAGACTCAATGAGGGGCATGAGCAGAGTGGAGGGGAAGACTCTCACTAGGAGATAAAAAGAGAAGTCTGCAGATGTGAGTTCCTCTTCCAGGCAGAGCTCCAGCGACGCTCTGAGACCCGCACCAGCTGGTGTGGGGTCCGGGTCAGAAAGAGATTATTGCAAAAACTCCGCTATATGAAATACTTGAGCCACATTCCCTACCTTCTCTCCTCCTCCCACCAACCTTTGTTCATACAATACAAGTCGACATTTCACAAAGATGTGGAAACCTGTTTGGAAACCAAATACAGAACAATTTGAGCATCAAAATAAATAATTATTGGGAAAATTATAATATACTGAATGAAGTTGGAATGCATGAGCCACAATGATCTGAAAGAAAGAATGAATGAATAAATAAAGGAGAAAGGAAAAGTCTACCCAGCAGTAAAATATCAAATAATATTTACAGATAAAAAAAACCTTATAAACACCATTTTAAATATGTGACAAAACTCAGCCTCACCAGAAAGGAGACAGCATGTCACTGAGCATCTTCCAACGTGGCACCTGACAGGAACTAACGTCGGCGCTGCCACGTTCCTAAAGATGTTACGCCGTCTGCACCGGATCGCTAGGAACTCGGCGCAAACCGACGGAGAGACGTCCAGCAAATGACCGCTCTGCTCTAAACAAGGACGTCAAGGGGACAGAAGAACAAGCCGTGACTGAAAGTATTTCCAAATTAAAGGTTATTCGAGAAATTTGACAACTAAACACCACGCAAGATTTGGGATAGAACCGTAAATCTGTAAGGGGCTTTTGAGGACAAACAGAAAAAGTCGAAGGGGTCTTTGAATTAGAAGGTGGTATTATCTCAATGTTGATTTTCTAATTTTGATGACTATACTGTGGTTTTCTAGGAGTGTATCCTTGTAGTTTTGTTTTGTTTTGTTTTGAATGCACACTGAACTACTAAGGTGCAAATGAATATATTGTGTTATATTGCAACTTACTCCCCAATAGTCAGGAATAAAAAAAAAAAGTAGCAATATGTATAAAATAGAGGAATAATATAAATAGGACAGTATGTTAACATTGGTGTACCTGGGTCTGAGGGGCTAAGTTGTCCCTTCAAAATTCATATGTTGAAGTCTTAACCCCCAGTACCTCAAAATATAGCTGTGTTAGGAGGTAGTGCCTTTAAAGGGGGAATTAAGTTGAAATGAGTTCAGGTGGGTGGGACTTAATCCAATCTTGCTGATGTCAGAGAAAATCTGAACACACGTAATGACATACCAGAGGGGCGTGTGCACAGAGGAAAGACCATGTGAGGGCACCGCAGGGAGGCGGCCCTCTGCAGGCCAGTGAGAGAGGCCTCAGGAGAACTCAGACCTGCTAACCCCTCCGTCTTGGACTTCTTGCCTCCACAACTGTGAGAAAATAGATTTGTGTTGTTTAAATCACCTGGTCTGTATTCTGTTACGGCAGCCCTAGCTAGCTAATAACATTATGTGCAAAGAATATAGGCATTCTTGCAACTTCTAAAGAAGTTTGAAATTGTTTTTCTAAAATAAAAAGCTATATATCTATATATTCTAACCTAGAAAAATATAGGGTCTGGCACAAATAACATGTCTTTTATTACAAAGTCTTTTATCACAGAATTATAACCATGTCATTCTGTAACATAACAATATCACACTCAAGCACCCCACACGACATTTTAGGTGAAATGTTCAAATTAAAGCTATAAATTATTACACCCATATTATTACCTTATCAACCACACTCAAGTAGGCCTTACTTCTGCCAGAATCTGTATTCAATGAGTATTATTAAATTTTTAAAAAGTGAGTCGCAGGAACAATATGATCCAATATTGTGTTGGCATATAAAAATGTAATATAATTATATTCATATATGTATACAGGAATGCTATGAGAAACTACATAGAAAATTTACATTAAACACAAAACACAGCGTGAAACAATGATTATTTCTATAAAATTGAGTTGATGAATGTGAGAGAAAAGCAGACATTTACTTTATACTTTATATGATTTTGCAATTTTCAAACTTTATGGGTATCTAGCGAACCACGCTAACAGTAGTACGATTGCCAGAATATAGAATGTATATAATGATCTTTGAAGATGAATGATTCAAACTGCTTTTCAAACACTTGTGACTATTCACAGCTCCACCAGCGGGGCGATGGGTTCCGGGGGCGGGGCGATGGGTTCCACGCTGCTCTGCACCGTCATCAGTCCTGGAACCGCAGGACTTGAAGGCTGGTGAACATTGCTTTCCAAACAGCATCTCATTATACTTTTAATTTGCATTTCTTTATTTTACTAATGCACTTTAGCGTTATTGATTACAGTATTTTAGTTTCATCTTTTAGGATGACTTTTAGCTAACGTTTCTGTTGGGTCGCTTATCTTTTAAAAAATTTACTTTGAGGAATTAGCTGCAAGTGCCAGACATGAACCATTTGTCATTAACATGTGACAAATATTTTCTCTCTGTTTTTGATTTGCTTTTTCACTTTATGGTAACTTTTCTGATGAAAACAACTTCTTCCCTTTAATGTAGTTAATTAATTTACGTTCCTTTATGGTAGTGTTTTCAGGGACCATTTACAATAGCCTATTTATATGACATCATTAATATAGCCCCCTGCATTTGTCTTCTAAATTTTTACTACTTGGCTCTCACGATGCAGTCCTCGTTTCATTCAGATAAAAATAATAGTAATGACGTATCCCATCTCTCTGCATGTGATCTCATCATATGTTGTAAGGTCTGTATTGTCGTCCCCATCATATTATAAGTTTTTTATAAGCACGGGTCTCTTTCTCTGTTTTCTTCCATTGGCCAACTTGTACATTTTTCTTATTAGATTGTGATAAATTGTAGGGGTGCAAACTATTTTTCTTTTTTAGAATTAAGTCCTGGCATTTTATTTTTCAAAAAAATATTAGAATCAACTTGTAGTTTTCATAAAAATATTTAAGGGTTTTTTAGTTGAAGTTGAATTGAATCAACGGGTCATTCTGAGGTGAAGTGTTATTTTTATATTGATTCTTTCTATTTATCCATTTATCTCTCCCCCTTTTTATTATTTCTTTAATATCTTTTACTAAGATTTATATTTTTCTATATCACATTAATCTCAAATATATTAATTAGATTTATTTTTAGTTTCCTTTCCTTATTACCTTTCATAAATCTTTTCCTAACATAAAAATGATACATGGATTATTATTTTGTTACTGAATTTAATATCAAAATTGCTAAATTGTATTATTAATTCACATTATTTTTTGTATTCTGCTTTGTTTTGTTTTAATTTTAGTTTTCTTTGAGGATGATCATTCCATCTACAAATAATCATTATTATTTTCCCCTTTGTAATTCCTAACTTTAATTTTTATTTTTGTATATAAAAACTGTTTTGCCATGTTAAATTGAAATGATAACACTGGGCATTCTTATCTTCTTCCTGTATTTCCAGAGGTTGCTTTCAGTGTTTTAAAACTGAATGTGATTTATTAAAACAAAATTAAATGCTTTTAATCAATTAATTCTTAGTTATTATTTTTTAAATCATGAAATGATGTTGATTTTATCTCAGGCTCTTCATCTTTTGACGTTATCATGTGTTTTTTTGCATTATTTATTAGCATGGTAAACTGCATTGGTAGACTGCAAAGTAAGGCTGGCATTGCAATTTTCATATAAAGCCCACTTACTTTTCTTATACAATGCTACATTTGATTTGCTACTATTTTGTTGAGGACTTTTGAATATTTGTTATTAAATGAAATTGGTCTATAAGGTTTTTTTTCCTTATATGGTACCCTTTCTGGTTTTGAAATTTATCTCAAAAAATAAATAACCTCTTTGTCTTTACCAAGGTGGCAGGTAAATGTGGTACTCACATCCTCCCACAACTGCATTAAAATTACAACTAAACTACAGAGCAGCCATCATTCAGAATGACATAAAATCTAGGTAAAAGTAAGTCCTATAACTAAAGATACAATGAAAAACCACACTGAGACTAGTAGGAGGGCAGAGATACAGAATGGGCTGATCTTGTGACCACATGTGGCAGATAAAAATAGGGAAGGATATCTTGGCTGCTGAAATCCTTCCTGCCTGAGGAGCAAGGTGTCTTGGTCCCACACCAAGTGCCCCAGGCCAGGGTTCCAGTGCCAAGAAGAGAAGTTCCCATAACTTTTGGCTGCAAAAAGCCAGTGTGAGTTATGGCTGAGGGAGATGGGGGGTAGGGGGTGCTCCTGGATTCCAGGCATTCCTCTTAAAGGGCCCATGCAGACTTACTCAGACTCACTCACTCCGAGCTTCAGCCCTGGGGCAGCAACTGGAAAGGAGCCAGGAAAACATAGGGAATAACTAAATTCTCTGGCTTCAGGATGAGGGCTGGGGGGGGCAGCATTCTCCCATCAGAACTGCTGGCAGAGGCCATTGTTCCTTTTCTGAGCTTTCCTCCCACAGTCCTCTGGTGGTTCCATAAGATTCCACCACATTCAAATTGTGGGCCCACCCAAGCTGTTTCCAGTGGTTTTTCCATACAAGTAGCTTCTCTTGGCTCATGCTTTGGACTTTCCAAAAATCTCTCAAACAAGCAGAATCTGGCCTCTGTGTAGCCCTAACCTCTTGCTAAGTGGCCCCAGTCCCAGCCCTAAAAACAGCGTGCCTCAGTATGCAGCTTGGCCTCTCCTGAGTACCTCTAAGCCCAACACAAGAAGCACTCTGAAGAGCACTCTGTAGCTTATGTCAGGTAGCCCCAGACAGGGCTCAGGTGGGAGCTGACCTTATGCCCCTATGGATGCTTTAGAGCCAGATAACCCAGTGGAACAGCTTCAAACCAGGCCAGATTTCAACCCAACCACCTCCACAAGTGACAAACTCAAGCAGTGTACTTGGTGGCACCAAAGCCCCCATGAAGCAAGTGTTGCTCCATAGAGTTGGTCCCAGCACAGAAGCTCCTCTGTTGTAGTTGTAGCTAGTCCACTCAGCCAATAGGCCTGGGAGTCAATCCCTCCCAGTGATGTGCCAAGAGCAGTCAAGGCTTAACTACAACAGAACAGTGCACAAAACTTACACAGACAGCACACCTGAAGCACCCAGCTCTGGTGAAATGTACCACTGGACCCTATAGGACACATACTATATAAGGTCACTTTACCAATTCCAGGAGACATAGCAGCTCTACCTAATACATAGATACAAACATATGGAAGTAGACAAAATTAGGAGACAAAGAAACAGGGCCCGAATGAGAGAACAGGAGAAATCTCCAGAAAGAGAATCAAATGAAATGGAGGCAAACAAACCACCAGATACAGAGTTCAAAATAATGATTACAAAAATGCTCAAGGAATTTAGTGAGAACTTCAACAGCATGAAAAAGGAAATGAAAACCATACAATACAACCAGGCTGAAATGAAGACTACACTAACTGAAATAAAGAATAAATCATAGGGGACCAACAGTAGAGTAGATGAAACAGAGGATCAAATCAGCAATTTGGAAAATAAGGAAGCAGAAAATACCCAATCAGAACAGCAAAGAAGAAAAAAGATCCAAAAAATGAGGACATTGTCAGCAGCCTTTGGGACAACTTCAGGAATACCAACATTCACATCATGGGGGAGCTAGGATGAGAAGACAGAGAGCAAGAAATTGGAAACCTATTTGAAACATAAGGATAGATAAGTTCCCTACCCTGGTGAAGGAAATAGAGACACAAGTCCAGGAAGCACAGAAAGTCCCAAACAAGGTGAACCCAAAGAGGCCCACATCAGGACACATCATAATTAAAATGCCAAAGGTTAAAGATAAAGAGAGAATCTTAAAAACAGCAAGAGAAAGGCAGATAGTTACTTACAAGGAAGTACCCCTGAGAATTCCAGCTAATTTCACAAGAGAAACTTTGCAGCCTAGAATAGGCTAGCAAGAAATATTTAAAGTGGGGAAAAGCAAGAACTTACAACTTCTATAAGCAAAGCTATCATTTAGAATCAAAGGTCAGATAAGGAACTTATCAGACTGAAGAACCTAAAGGAGTCCATCACCACCAAACCAGTATTACAAAAAATGTTGTAGTGTCTCTAAGAAAAAGAAAAAAGATTAAAATATGAATAATAAAATGGCAATAAATACATATCTATAAGCAATTACTTTAAATGCTAATACTTAACTGCTCCAATCAAAAGACACGTGGTGACTGAACAGATAACAAAACAAGACCCTTACATATGCTGTTGACAAGAGACTCGCTTCAGATCGAAAGACACACATGGACTGAAAGTAAAAGGATGGAATAAGATATTTTGTAAAATGGAAACAAACAAACAAATGAAAAGCCGCAGTAGCAATACTTACACCAGACAAAATACATTTTAAAATCAAAGGCTACAACATAAGACCAAGAAGGACCCAGCATCTCCACTCCTGGGAATTCATCCAAAAAACACAAAACACAAAATCAAAAAGACATACACACCCATATGTTCATTGCAGCATTATTCACAATACCCCAAATATGGAAGCAACCTAAGTGTGCATCAACAAATAAATGAATAAAGAAGAAGGGGTGTGTGTACATACAGTGGAATATAATTCGCCCATAAGAAAGAAAGAAGTCTTGTCATCTGAAAAAGCATGGATGAACCTAGAGGGTATTATGCTAAGGGAAATAAGTCACAAAGAGAAAGACAAATGCCACATGATTTCACTTACGTGTGGAATCTGAAAACCAAAATAAATTAACAAGCAGAACAGAAACTGACTCACAGATGTGGAGACCATTTTGACGGTTGCCAGATGGGAGGATGGTTAAGGTGAAGGGATTAAGACAAACAAATTGGTAGTTACAGAATAGTCACAGAAATGTAAAGCACATGGGGATGTAATTAATGTTATTAGGTGGGTGTGAGATTTATGGGAGTGATCCCTTCATAAGTTATTTAAATGTCTAATCATGGGGTTGTTCACCTGAAACTAATATAATATTTTATGCCAACTGTAATCTAAAAATAAAATAAATAAATTACTTAATTTAAATATTTTTATTTTGCTCTTAAGTTTTTTCTGAACACTTTGAAGAAAATATCTCACTGTTTTCTGGCCTTTTCTGTTTCTATTGAGAGTCAGCTCTCAGTATGTTTTTATCATTTTGTAGAGAATTTGCATGTATTCTCACAAATGCATTTCAGGTTTATTAGATTTATCTTTCTAGTCTATGTTTTTATGTGAAGGACTCTGGCAATAAATTTCTTCACATCTTTTTGGTGTGTGATCCATTCATCTTAAATCTGAAGATCTATATCTTTTATTAATTATGGAAAACATTCTGTCATTTTTTCTACAGATATTACTGTTTCCATTTTTCTATTATTTCCTAAGATTTTAGCATCTTATTCTCTGTGTCTCAACTTTTCTTTCATACGCTCCACTGCTCTTTTTCTCTGTACTATATTTAGTATTATTTCTTTAGCTCCACATACCAGTTCACTAATTCACTCATCCATCATTAAGCCAGGTCAGTAAATTTTTATTTCAGTAATTATATTTTTCCTCACTAGTTGTTATATGTGGTTCTTTATCAAGTATGTTATTTTAATAACCCATTGTTCTTCAGCTTATTTTCATAGCCCTTTCATTTATGTTAACACATGCACCATATTTTATAAATATCTATTATAAATATCTATTATAACTTTTATAAATATTTATTGTCTTGCATGTCTATTTTGTGATCTGTTGTTTCTGCTGACTCTTCTTCATAATGGTTCATTTTCTTACGTGTTTTGTGATTTTTGTTGACAGCCCCTCTCCGGGCACTTAATTTATGTGAAACTTTAAAGCCTGAATTTAAAATACAGCTTTTCTAGAAAGGATTTGCCTTTATTTTATCCAGAAACAGAGGCTATTTCTAAGGCAGAACAATTTGGGGTTAAAATTTTGGTTAAAGGACTTTAGAATTCTGAAAGTGCCTAAGTAAAAGCTCTGATTAGAAATCCGTAGGTTTCCCTGCTCTTCACCGGAGTTGCTGCTTCCTTTCCTCTAAGCCAAGTCCGGAGCAAAAAGGCGTCACCACCACCCTTCTCTGCCGGTCGGGTTTATGTTATCACCTCTTGTGAGTGAAACTTTCATAGTTCTTAGCTGGTGCAGGTCTGTCTCCCGTGCACTGGACCAGTGGTGCCTTAACCCCAAAGCTCTAAGCCACCCCCAGCTGAAAGGTGAGCTCAGACACACACTGTCAAAGAGGTGGCTTACTTCTTTGAATTTCTATTTGATAACTCAAGAATGACTCTTAAAGGTTTCTTTTAAAAGCACACACCCATACACACCAACTTATTTTTATGTTTTATCTAAAGGGGTTTTCTCTGGATATCTAGTCCATCATACTACAGGAAGCAGACATCAACTATTTGTTGAGAATTTTTAAATCAGAAAGTGCAGTTCTAGCATTACATCAAGATTGGACTTGTAACATGATTAATGTTCTTTCTGCAATAAAAATAATCTGTCTTTCAATAAAATGCATTTTATGCTTTTCTGAGACACGGTAAAATAAAAATAATAGTGGGCCTGGTAGTCAGTCATTCTTGCTGAGTTTTGCTCTAATCTTATATTTCATGTGGTTTGAAGTTTTTAATCTGTAAAATGAAGGAATGAAATATGTTTTCCCAATCTCATTTATTAGGGCTCACGACTGGGCCAGCAGGTGTGGTCAGTGCAGCCCGGATGATGGAAAGATTTCCTCTCTAGAGTGGTGGGAACTCGGTTCAAGGAAATGCATGCTACTGAGATACAGGACTGAACCAAACCACGACAGAAGCAAATTCAATAGGGCACAATTAGATGGTAAATGTCAGGATTTAGAAAATAGATATTAGAAGTTTGGGGGAACAGAAAATGCTTCAGTTTGAAAGTAGGTTGGCCCAGTAAGCCAAAGTCTGTTATTTGGGTCTGGTTTTGGGGTTTCAGGCCTACCAGGATGTGCAGGAGGGTCAGGCAGATTCAGAGGGTCAGAAGTAAAGGCAGACACAAATTACCTCCAAGGTTTTAAACAACCCATGGCTTTACCTTTAAGTTTTTATGAAATAAAGAATGCTTTGACAGCTACATGCCGAAGGATAAAACTGGACCACTATTTTATACCATACACAAAATTTAACTGAAAATGGATTAAAGATTTGAATGTAAGCCTGAAACTATGAAACTTCTAGAAAAAATATTAGTGGTAAACTCCTTGATATTGGTCCTGTTGATTAGTTTTTGGCTTTGACCTCAAAAGCAAAACAAGAACAAATGAATAAGTGGGATTACACCAAACTAAAAAGCTTCTGAAGAGCAAAGAAAATCAACAAGAAAATAAAAACCCCATACTAAATGTTTGCAAATCATACATCTGATAAGGGGTTAACACCCAAAATATATAAACCCCTTACAACTTAATAGCAAAACTCAATGCAAAAACACAAAAAACGTGACTTAAAAATGGGTGAAGATCCGAATGGACATTTCCCAAAGAAGACCCACAGATGGACAGCAGACACGGGCACAGGTAAAGGTGTGGCATCATGAGTTACTGGGGAAACACAGATCAAAGCTGCAGTGACACACTGCCTCACGTCTGCTAAAATGGCTATCACTAAAAAAAAGTTTTCCTGGATTAAGTTGTATAAGTTCTTTATATATTTTGAAAATTAACCCCTTATCAAATGTATCATTTTCAAATATGTTCTCCCATACAATGGTTCCCTTTTTATTTTGTTGATGGTCTTTTGCTGTGCAGAAGCTTTTTAGTCTGATATAGTCCCATTTGTTTACTTTTTTCCCTTTATTTCCCTTGCCCTAGGAGACAACACCAAGAAAGCAAACAATCCAATTAAAAATTAGGCAAAGGACTTGAATAGACACTTCTCCAAAGAGGACATACAGATGGCCAATAGACATATGGAAAAAACACTCAATATAACTAATCATCAGAGAAATACAAATTAAAACCACAGTGAGGTATCACCTCACACATGTCAGAATACCTGTCATTAATAAATCCACAAACAACAAGTGCTGGTGAGGATGTGGGGAAGGGGGAACCCTAGTGCACTGTTGGTGGGGATGCAGGCTGGTGCAGCCACTGCAGAAAGCAGTATGGAATTTTCTTTAAAAAACAAAAAATGGAACTGCTTTTTGACCCAGATGATCCCACTTCTAGGAATATATCATAAGAACCCCAAAACACTAATCAGAAAGAATATATGCACCCCTATGTTCATTGCAGCATTATTTATAATAGCCAAGACCTGGAAGCAGCCCAAGAGCCCACCAGTAGATGAGTGGATAAAAAGGCTGGGGTAGATTTACACGATAGAATACAGTGCAGCCATAAAAAGGAAGGAATTTTACCCTTTGCAACAGCATGGATGGGACTGGAGATTACTACACTAAATGAAATAAGCCAGTCAGGAAAAGACAAATATCGTATTATCTCATTTATATGTAGAATCTAATGAACAAAATAAACTGACAGACAAAACAGAAACATGGACACATGGAACACACTGACAGCTGTCAGACCGGAGGGCGAGGGGGGTACTGAATGAAAGAAGGGGGAGGGATTAGCCAAAACCATATATATGCATAACCCACAGACACAGACAACAGTGTGGTGATGGCCAGAGGGAAGGGGGGGAGGGGACTAGATGGAAGTAGGCAAAGACAGGGGAGGGGGGGAATGGGGACATCTATGATAGTGTCAATAAGAAAAATAAGTTAAATAAATAAAATTTCAAAAGTTTTCAAGCATGTGGAGAAAATGAAAAATTTGTGCACTGTTGGTGGAAATGCAAAACAGTATGGAAGTTTCTCAAAAAATTAAAAATAGTACTGCTACGTGATCCAGCAGATTCTGGGTATTTATCCGAAGAAAATGAAGACACTAACTTGAGAAGATACCTGCACTCCCACACTCATGGAAGCGTTATTTATCATACAGAATGGAAACAATGTAAGTGTAGTGATGTATAAATGGACAAAGAGAATGTGATACATAGTGTATACAATGGAAAATTATTCATCCATAAAAAAATAAAATTTTGTGATTTATAGTAACATGGATGGACCTTTGAGGTATTATGCTAAGTAAAATAAGTCAGACAGAGAGACAAGTACCACGTGATCTCACCCTAAAAAAAAAAGGAAATGAACTCATAGGTAAAGAAAACAGGTTGGTAGCTGACAGAGGTGGGCTTGGCCATGGGAAAAATAGGTGAAGTTTGTCAAAAGGTAGAGATGACCGGCAAAAAAATAAATTTTATATTAAAATAAATGTGCATGTAAATATATAGCATGATAACTATAATTAATAATACTGTATTGCATACTTGAAATTTGCTAGGAAAGTAGTTATTAAAATTCCTCATCACATGAAAAAATTGTAACTATAAATAGTGGTGGATGTCCACCGGACTTACTGTGGTGATTGTTTTGCAATATATACAAATACAGAATCATTAGGTTGTACACCTGAAACTAATATAATGGTATCAGTCAATTATACCTCCATTACATTTTTTTCTAAAAAGAAAACTTTATCTAAAGGAAGCTAAATAGATTAGATGTGTAACACAAATGGAATGCTATTAGAATAGCCACTTGGTAATGCAAAAGGTGGGCAAAGGCTGGTGATTCCCCTTTTCCCATGCTGACCTCTCTGTTTGATAGAGTACCCCAGAGTGAGCAAAATACTACAATAAGTTACAGAATAAGATAGTAAACTTTAATTTTTTATGGCGTCCTTTTTAAAGAAATTATATTTTGTGTGAGTTTTATAATACATATAATTTATAACTCAGTAGTAAATATGTTTATTCATTCTTCTGCTTAATAGTATTCAGTAGCTTCTATGTGTCAAACAGCATTTTACTATTTTAGTCTCGAGGATGCACAAAAATAATTGATTTCATGGAAGCTACGTGGATGAGACAGAAAATAAACAAACACACGTAAATATACACCAGGTGAGGATAAACGACATGAACTACAAAAAATACAGAAACAATAAAACTGGCAAACAATCCAACAGAACAGGGATGGCAGGTGACTGGAGGGGATGGAGCAGCCTCAGGAAGGGAGTTCAGGTGTGGCCTCTTGAACAGGTAGTGTTTGGACCCTGGCGAGGGAGGGAATCAGGCAAAGATCTAGGCAGAGAGCATGGCACAAACACAGGCTTGAGGCAGGACCAGCACGGACACTTGAAGAAAAGCAAGGGGTCATTTGTCCACGGGAGAGTAATAGGATGGTGAATGGTAGAAGAAAGGTATAGGGAGGCAGACAGAAACCAGGCCTGGTGAGCCTCAGTAAGGAATTTGATTTTAATACAATTGAACAGAAGCTCTTAGAGGGATTTTACCCCGTGATCTGACGTACAATGTGAAAAAATTGCACTGGCTTCTATATAGACACTAGTATTGAGAGAGAAAGAGTAAGGAGATCGGGAATCGGGGGGCTATGGCAAGAGATGATGGTGACTTGGAATAAGAATGATAAATATTCTCCCCGACTCAGCATGTGTTCTGGAGATATCTTAGAGCTTCTCCAGCAATCCAAGCCTGACATTGGAAGTAGTGTTCATGCCTCACTGATACCTTGTGACACTGGGGAAGTCACTTCATTTCTTTGAGATGTACTTTCAAAAATGAAAATAATATATACCTGAAAGGACTGAATATATTAAGGCTGATGAGGTATACATAAATATAGATAGGTAGCTATAACTATTTGCTCAACCAAATAATATCACTAGTTTTATGGTCAGAATAGCTGAATATCAGTAGTTTCATATAGTTCAACCAAAATCTATTTAAAATAAACTAGTACTCAAATTCCAAATCAAGCAGAACAAATGAGGTATATAAAGATTTAGTTATTGGTCTCAAGTCATACCTTTAATTTCCTCTTATTAATAAGTATGATTGGTATTGTTTGTTGAGCACTTAATAAGGGTCAGACTCTGAAACTCACTATTTGGATCTCCCAAACTTGTAAGTCAGAGGTAATGACCCATTTCACATTTCAGAAGAGGAAACTGAGGGACAAAGTTGTAATGCAACATACCAAAGGTCACAGCTTAGAAATGGTCAAGTCAGAATCTTAAACCTAGGTAAAGCCATGCTCAGCCCAAATTATTAGTAATTATCTCACTGCCTCTTCAGCAAGTTTAACCTCTAGAACAAAGGGGACATGTTTTTACCTGTTTACAGTCTGAGCTGACAGCGAGGTCTCAATTCAGTTCCCAGTTCCCCACTGCTCTTTCTGAACCGAGTGCCTGGAATAGAATCTAACCCAACTCACCTCACTCCTGCCTCTGTTGCTACACAAACAGCATCACCTGCCATCCATCCCGGCCCCTCCTGTCGGTATAGCAGAACTTCGGCATTCTTTACACAAATGTAGAAAGTAATTTTGGTTGCTTAACAACAATTGAATGGCCTGTCCATTTTAAAATTTCATTCCAAAATACACCCTGAGGCCAGGCTGTGATGAACTCAAGTGATGCATAAATCCAGGAAGGCAGCAGGTGTTGGGACACGAGCGGACTTCACTCGCTCCAGCGATGTGAACAACGAGGTTTAGTGAGAATGTATGTCTGTAAGAATGGCATAAAGAGACTCTCAGTGAAGACCTAAAGCTCCTATTGCTTCAGGAGACTGTAATTCACAAGTTCAATAACGAAGACCACAAAGCTATAGCTTAAAATAAGAGGAGGACAAGTGAAGTTCTCTAAGGAAAATTAACTCAAGTTCAATGACATTGTTTGTCAGCAGTGAGGGGGTGGAGAGTAAGGAAGGAAGAATTTATCTTCTCATGTTTCTTGGTAAACTGAAATCTTTATTGTAAAAGGAGAGTGTGAACAGCGAACATACTTGTATTTCACAACACCCTTCCTGATTGGTACTGAGTACAATTATACAGGCTACATTAAGACCGATTTTGCCATCTCCCGTCTAAACCAACTCAAAATCAATGGTCCCCTGCAGATTCCCCTGGGGGTAAAAGCGAAGGCAGGAGAGACTAGGATTGCAAAGTAGGTCACAGGCTCCCAGGCTCCCAAGCCTGCTCCTCTATCCATCAAGCTGATAGGCACAAATAAATAAATAACCGAAGGAACAGCTCTGTGAATGGTTCCTGATTACAGCAGATGGCATTGTTGAGAAAGGAAATGAGGTCTGAATAGGGAAGAGATTACAGTGTGTCTACCAGATGCTCTATAGGGATTCGCATATTCTGTGTTCACGTTCTCAGGATTTCTTTATCTCAGCAAATAGAATAATTCTGTGGAAGTGCTCACCCATCCTTTATCCTACCCCATAGGTGGTTTTCCAGTGTCCTTGTGGGTAATAACCACGCAGGTCTGAGTGTGGATCCGTGGCCTCACGCTCAGAGATTTGTGCAGGGTCAGTTGGGGATGCAGCCCAGGAATCAGTGTTTATTTTGTTTCTTTCCCAGCTCTACTGATGCAGGTCATTTGTGCACCGCGCTCTTAGAAACACCACCGAGGGTCATATTTGTGTATGTGCACAATTATGTTAAAGGTGCATTACTTGTATTTGTATTCATGAAGTAGCGACTGTTCAGTATTCACCACAAATAATATCACTTAAAAAAAGCCATCTCGGGCCCCTCACCCTCACCACTGCCCCAGCTGGGGACAGGCTCAACTACGTCAATCACAAACTAGAAAGTTACATTAGCAAAAGTAATTTGCTTCTCGGTTAAGTATTTGGGACTTTTCTCAGTTTATTGAGAAAAATTGATATGCATCTCTGTATACGGCGCTCAGCACGGTGTCTTGTTTTATACGTATTTTTATATATATCGTGAAATGATCATCCCAAAGGGTTTAGTTAACATCCATTACTCAAGTAAATACAATAAGAAGAAAAGAAAAAAATTCTCTTCTTGTGGTGAAAACTCTTAGGATCTACTCTTTTAATAACTTTCCTACAATTTACACAGCAGAGTTAACTATAGTCATCACACTGTACACTACATTCCTAGTACTTATTCATGTTATTACTGGAAATTTGTATCTTTTGACCATGTTCCTCTGGTTTCCCCTCCACTGGATATTTTAAATGTCATTTACAACTCTGCATTTTCCATGCCCTGTAAGTAACTTCTTTTTAGCCAGTTTACAAATATTAATTGGTAATATAATTGTTAACAGTCCAATGTAATTAAAGACTATTTTATCATGGGACAATAATGTTACACAGTGCGTCGGCCTAATAAGGTGAAAGTTTTTGTTCATTATCCGTTCTCTGTTTATTTTTAAAAGCAATGAATCATCCAGTGCAGCAATACTTTTAATTAAACTGTTTTCTCTCTTCCAACATTAGAAATATAAGGGCACGAAGCAAATTAAGAATGGGAGCTAAAAGTTTCAACAATTCGTGTCGCCGTCGCTTGTGGTCTGAGCTAGCTTGTGAATCACTGCAGGCACATAAAGCTACAGGAGAGGCGGCCATGAGACAGGTCTCTACACAAAACAGTCTCGCTGTCTCCCCTGGAAAGTTGTCGGAGAATCCTTACTGTTTTGTTTGAAAGTTTAGGAAAAAATATTGTTTCACATCCCATTTAATTTAATTTTTCCCTGAAAATTCAGCAGTGCCTCCAATCTGATGGTAACAGCTATGTTTATTTTAGTTTTATTCTTTTTATGTTAAGTTTCGATTGCACAGAGAGTGTCCAGAAAATATGTATGGTCATTGTAGAAATTTGCTAGTTTTGCCTAACTGGAGGAGATGCAGTTTGAATCTACAGAATAATTTTGAATGTGATTATCTTACCTTCTGTCATACTTAGCATCACAAATTAGTAGATAGCAAGTACCAGTCCTATTGGGCATAATTAAAAATATAGTTAACATTTTTGATATGTGTAGATTTATATTTATAGAGTCTCTATCTTTTGAGTGTTCTCAAACTTCCTGATATGAAAAGGCAAACTCAGGTTCATTTCCATTTTTTTCTTTCTTTTTAAAAAATTTGTTATATATATAATATATATATTTAATATATATATATTAAATCTTATTTAATTGTTGTTCAAGTACAGTTTTCTGTGGGAGACCGCTCTGTGTGGCATGGGCCCAGCTCCCACTGGGAGATGCACAGGACCCACGCCCACGGATAAGTTTTCTCGTGGGGAATCAGGCCTACAAAGTACCTAGGCCACTATGAGTCTTGCTTTTTGCTAAAACTCCCTCACCCTGAATTGAGGATATTTACTGTGAAGCAACTTCCTAAAATCCATGCTAAACCTTCCAAAGATGAATGTAATGAGTTCAACCACCTTTGCCTTTTTATTTGCAAATATCCCTCTTCTGTGAAGTGATTAGCCGCAGTGGCTCCTTTGTTTTCTGTAAAAGGTAACCACCTAGAGCAAGTCTGAACATAGTTAATGAGGACCTTCTTGTAATGTGTCCAGTAAGACAATAAAAGCTCACTGGAGCAAGGGCTGGGGCTTTTGCCCCCCTTGAGAGAAAAGCTATGCTGTCCTTTTTCCTCCACCAGATTCAGTAATCTGTGTGAATGTCTCATTTCATCCATAATGACGTGGGCCCCACAAGCTGGGGTCCGCATCAGTTTTCTGTCTTTTATTTCCATCCCAGCCCACCCATCCAGTTCTCCCCACCTCCCTCCCATTTCCACCCTCCCTAGTTTTTGTCCATGTGTCCTTTATACTTGTTCCTGTAAACCCTTCCCCTTTTCCCCTGAAATTCCCTTCCCTCTCCCCTTTGGTCACTGTTATCCTGTTCTCTGTTTTAGTGTTTTAGGTTATATTTTGCTCGTTTGTTGGTTTTGTTGTTTAGGTTCCTGTTAAAGGTGAGATCGTATGGTATTTGTCTTTTACCACCTGGCTTATTTCACTTAGCATAGTGCTTTCCAGTTCCATCTATGCTGTTGCAAAGGGTAGGAGCTCCTTTTTTCTTTCTGCTGCATAGAATTCCATTGTGTAAATGTAGCACAGTTTTTTGATCCATTCATTTACTGATGGGCACATAGGTTGCTTCCAGCATTTGACTATTGTAAATTGTGCTGCTGTGAACATTGGGGTGCAAAGGTTCTTTTGGATTGGTGTTTCAGGGTTCTTAGGATATAATCCTAGCAGTGGAATTGCCAGGTCAAAAGGCAGATCCATTTTTAGTTTTCTGAGAAACTTCCATACTGTTTTCCATAGTGGTTGTACCAGTCTGCAGTCCCACCAACAGTGCACTAGGGTCCCCTTTTCTCCACAACCTCTCCAACACTTGTTGTTTGTTGCTTTGCTTATGACGGCCATTCTGACTGGTGTGAAGTGGTGCCTCATTGTGGTTTTAATCTGCATCTCTCTGATAGCTAGCGATATTGAGCATCTTTTCATGTGTCTCTGGATCCTCTGTATGTTCTCCTTGGGGAAGTGTCTGTTCAACTCCTTTGCCCATTTTTTAATTGGGTTGCTTGTGTTCTTAGAGTAGAGTCATGCAAGTTCTTTATATATTTTGGAGATCAAACCCTTGTCTGAGGTATCACTGGCAAATGTTTTCCCATACAGTTGGTTATCTTTTTATTTTAATACTGCTTTCTTTAGCCATGCAGAAGCTTTGTATTTTGATGAGATCCCATTTGTTTATTCTTTCCTTTATGTCCCTTGCTCTAGGGGACATATCAGTAAAAATGTTGCTGCATGAAATATCTGAGATTTTCCTGCCTATGTTCTCCTCTAGGACTTTAATGGTATCATGACTTATATATATATATGCTATCTTTTGTCTACTCCTGAGTATGTGGTTCTTGAGCAAACACTCCAGATAAGAAATGGAAATGACTTATATTAAGCTAGGAGTCATTTCCCTCTCTTATCTGGAGTGTTTGCTCAAGAACTACATACCCAGAAGTAGACAAAGATAGCACTGGAAAGCTGGGAACAGTCAGAAATAAACTAAAGAGGCAAATCCCATGGCCATCTGTGGAGCTGGGATGAGTGTGGCATTACCAGCTTGTTCCAATTAGATTTGGGAAAGTGAAATCTCCACAGATCTTCATTCTCAATATTACACTTCCTTTCACTGTGTTGTGTATGAATGGAAGAATGATAAATGGCTCAGGAGAGTGGATGAAGATCAAAGTGCCCATGAAGACATATACTCAAATAGCAAGGTGATCTGCCCTATAAGAACCCTGTATGTGATCAAGAAGTAGGGGCACCATTTACCAAGGAGAGTGGGAGGCAAGACCAAGCAGAGGTAGAAGGAGAACATAAAAGATCTATAGAAGGTGCTTAAAAACTCCTGGGTCCCTATCTTCTCACAGCAAGGAGCAACAACTACTTCTTTTTCACTCATATAGGGAAGTATTTACTCCAGGGCAATTTAGCCAGAACAGCTTTGGGTGTAAACACAGAAGTCATGTGCAGTTATGACAAAAATAAAGAGTCATTAAATTTAAATTGTATTATAAGTAGAGATAATTTCAGTCCCCATCCTCAACCAGCTCTAGAACACTAACCAAGAGGTAGGTATATTCTCCCTCCCTTGACCAGAGGGTCAAGACGCTATTTTCTGAAAAACCAAAAATCTGTAAGAAATGAGCTATAAATACTGATACGTGTTACTCTATGATTAAAAATAAATTGGGTACCCAATTACCTTTCTATAGAAATGATCACAAGTCCATAGGACATGCTCCTATGTCTTCTGTTTCCAATTTATATTTCAGCATCTCACTTAAATGATCTGTCATCTATCTGTCTATCTATCTATCCATCCATCCATCCAACCACCAAGAGTCACTAGTTAGCTAACAAAAGGTTCTAATAAGAAAATAATAAAATAAGCAAATAAGAAACAAATAGAAAAAATACATTTGAAGATAAGAGAGATAAAATGTGGAGCAAAAGAAATGTACGAAAAGAACTTCTTCAATAATTCTTAGAGAGATTAAGAGAAGAAATTATTTTACGTTTTAAAGGGAGAAAAAGATAGGACAGAACAGAAGAGCCAAATGAGGTAGTGTGAAAAAGTGGGTTGTCAGAATGAAAGCAGAGAGTAAAAGGGAGGGGAGGCATTATTTTAAAATATTTTAAGAGATTCTGAATGAAACGTTTTTGAATGAGTTTTTAATATAGAAAGGAACAAATTCAAGAAGCTCTATAAAGCCCCAGAGGTATAAGTACAAAGAATACCACATGTAGGCATATCATAGCAAAACTTCTGAAAACCAAGGAAGAAGAGAAAATCCTAAAAACAGACAGAGGAGAAGAATCTATCACCTTCGAAGCAGAACGGACGGTACTGACAGTTTCCTCTCCCACAGGAAAAGTGAAAATCAGAAGAAAATGTGACGATATTACACACGCTAAAAACCATCATTCTCAACCTGGGATTCTAAATCCAGTGAAAATAAGCTTCAGTGATATGAAAAAATAATAAAGACTCTTTAGAAAATTAAACTTAGACATTTTAACAGCAGCATATAGATAAATACCTTCTAAAAGGGGGTTTTATACAGAAGAAAAACTATTTCAGATGGATGGCATTAATAAAGAAGAAAAAATGATGAATATTTGGGTAAAATTAAATGACTCTCCACTGTTTAAAACCAAGACAAAAAGTGTCCCATGAGCTTTAGCATATGTAAAAATTAAAATATTTATAAAAATACATGAAAACATAGCACAAAAGTCAAAAGGGAAATAGAAAAACTATTTATAATATGAACAGTAAATAACAAATACTAGATAAATTAATATGTAAAGGATAGGTTGTAATCTTTGGAGTCATAACTATAAAAAAATAAAAGAAAATGTGGTAAAAAGAATAACCAAAATTAGTTGATAATTCTAAAAGAAGGCAATTATGAAGAAAAAAAAAACAGAAAAAATAGACAAGTATAAAACAAATAGTGCCATTTAGGTTAAAAAAAAACCCCAAATATACTAAGGACATCATTAAATGTCATGAGCTAAATAATTTACTATATTAATACATAAAAATCATTGCACTGGATAAAATAAAATTCAACTATCCTATTTTACAAATGACGCACTTTATAAATAATAACACAAAAATATTTAAATAAAAAGATGGAAAATATGTTCCATGCAAATACTAACCAAAAACCAGAAAAACAAAAAAACACAAGTATAACAAATCTAATGGCAGAAGATTAGACTACAAGGAAGGAAGTAATACTAAACAGAAAGACATTTTATAATATGTGGCCCACTGCACAAGAAAATATAACAATTCTGCACTTTTGTATATTTAAGAATGTAGTCTGAAAATGGGTAATGTAAATGTGAATGCACAGAAAGAGAGTAATCAAAAATCACAACTGAAATGTTACTATATTTCTCTTTCTAACAATTAAAAAACAGAATACATGAGATTTGCACACATAATGAACAAATTTACCCCAATTGTCCATGCATAGGACACTGCCCAACAAATGAAGAATCCAATCCTTTCAGGTGTACACAGGATGTGTCCAAAAATACACCATATATTTAGTCATGAAGCATGTGAAAAAAATGTGAAAGGATTCATAGTATATAAAACACATTCCCTTATCACAGTGGAGTTAAGCTAAAAAATCAATATCTAAAAGTTCATCAGATATATCCCAAATGCTTTGAAATTAAGTAATAAATTTCCATGTGATAGTGGGAATTAAAGTATATTTTGAACTGAATGGTAATGAAAATTAAATACAGAAAAACTTTCAGAATGCAGCTAAAATTGTTCTTAGATAGAAATTTATAGCCTTAAATGTACATATTCAAAAATAGAAAACAATAAAATCAATAATATAGATGTCATGTATAAAAAGTAGACAAAAAGAGCAAATTAAAACCAAATAAAATGGAAGAAAGAATATAATAAAGATCAAGATTCTATGAAATGAAAAAGCATTCAGAAAGTTAAATACTAATTTTTTGAAAAGTTCAATAAAGATAAAACTGTTAGTGAGATTGAACAAAAAGAGATAAAACACATATTACTGATATCCAGATCACTGTTGATCTATAGGCATTACAAGTAAATAAGAAATTAATCTGAATCTATTTGTGTCAATAAAATTGAAAAGTAAAAAAAATAGTAAACTCCTTATAAAGAGCAACTTACCAAAAGTAACACAAGAAATAGAAAATTTGAGTATTCCTATGTGCATTATGGAAATGGATCCCAAATTAAATAGTTTTCTACAAGGACAATTCTAGGCCCATTTGACTTCATTAGTAAATTTTTCCAAATTTTACTGGAGGAAATAATGCCTGTTTTCCATAAAGTCTTCTGGAGAACAGATAGAGAATGCTTTCCAACACAGTTTCTCCAAGTCACTTTTAAAAAGAACATCAAAGGACTTTAAAGGACACAAGAATGGAAAGAAGTTATTTAAAAGGAGAAAATAGAAGCAATTGTCTTACAAATAATAGTAGGAAATCTTGAAGAGTATTAACAAATCAGATCAAAATTCAAACATCACAATCAAGAATAAAATGTATTCCAGAGAAGCAGAATTATTTCAACATTAGAAAGCTCACCAGTGTAAGTCATCACATTAATAGAATACAGAAGGAAACTGCATCATCACCTTAATACATGCGAAGAGCATGTATAATGGGTTTCGACATCAATTTATGGTTATAAAACTCATTCTTAATAGACTTAGAAATATAGGGAGAGATGATTCTTAATATGATTGTTTAAAAAACCCTGTAGCCCTGGCTGGGTGGCTCACTGGGCTGGAGCATTGTCCCTGCACCGACAGTGTTAGGTACTGTCCACACAAAAGGTTGCTGGTTTGATCCCCAGTGGGGGCACATTCGGGAGGCCACCAGTCAATGTATTTCTCTCACATCAATGTGTCGCTCTTTCTCTTTCTCCTTCATCTTTCTTTAAAATCAATAAAAAACATACCCTTCAGTGAGGATAAAAAGTGAAAAAATTAATAAATAAAAACACGTACAAATACTAGATAAGAAGTTTTTTTAAAAATATTTCCCCTAATAGTGGAAGATATGGATTACTGCTATACCCAGTTCTACTCACCATTGTGATGATGGTTCTAGTCAGTGAAAGGAACAAAAATAAATGAATAACAAGTGTTAACATAAAAGAAGAATATTGTCTCTATAGGTAGATAACATTACAATACTTTGGACATTCAAAAATAATGTGAAGATAGCCTTTGGAATTAAAATGGGAATTGAACAAGGTACCAAGATATAAGGTCAAAATACAAAATACTGATTGTATCTTTTTCCATATTCACAAAAATCAATTAGAACATAAAGTAGAAGCCATACTATTTACAAGAGCAGAAAGAAACATCAAATACTTAATTATAAATGTAATAAAAAGTATTGAAGAACTCTACAAATAAAACTAAAAACATTATAGAGAAATTAAAGATGACCTAAGTGAACAGGAATAAAGTGTTTATAAATTCGAACAAACAGTATTGTAAAAATGCCAATTCTTCCCAAACTAATCTATATACTTAAAGACATTTCAACTAAAATCCCAGCAGCTCTTATTTTATGGAAAGTGTTAAGTGCTTTCTAAAATTTATATGCATAATATATGGAATTTACATATAAAATTTTTAAAGAGATAAAATCAAAGTATACTAATAAATATCAATATATTATTATTTTTAATAAAGCTACACTATTGGCACAAGCCTACACAACTAATCCAATGAAAAAAAATAGAAGATTGAGGATAGACTTATATATATTTAATAGACTTATGGCAAATGCCACACATGTTGTTAGAAAATATAATCAAGTTAATAAATAATGTTAGATTAATTGAATTTCCACAGTGAAAAAAGAAACTTGCTCCTCTCTTATATCATATAATAGTAAATTTCAGATAGTATAATGACCTACATAGAAATGATAACACTACAAAGTTTCTAGAAGAAAACAGTGATTATCTTCCTGATTATGAGTAAGTAGATTTCTTAAATAGACCTCAGAAAGCATTAACTATTCATGCAACCTAGACATAATAGACTCTATTAAAATTAAAAACTTTAATTCACCAAAAATCACTAAGAAAAGAGCCTAAAAATAAGCCATAAATGGAAGATATCTGCAATGCTTATACTCATCTAGTAATTATGCACAGAATATATTCAGAATTATGAAGAATCAATAAGAAAACAACAGAAAATCCAATAAATTGGGAAACCTCTTGAGCATCAATTCACAAAAGAGATAACCACATAGCCAAGAAGCAATATAAAATGTGCTTAATCTTATCAGTTGTCAGGTAAAAGCAAATCAAAGGCGCGCGCGCGCGTGCGCGCACACACACACACACACACACACCAGAATGGCTACTACTGAAAACAAATACTCTGACCAAAGTAATTTGTGAGACTTACCAATTGATGTTCTGATTACTTACAGAAGTGTAAATTGGTTCAATCACGTTGGAACTGTTGACATTACTTAACTGAACATAAACTTTATTGCACAGCAATTCCACTTCTAAGTTTACTATTTTAACCAGAAATGCACTCACCAAAGACATATATAATAACATGCACCGAGAAATTCTTCGTGGTAGTACCAGACTGTACACAACTCTCAGGGGAATCGCTGAGGGAAGCCCTGTCACTGAAAAATGTTACTGCGAATTTTCAGAGCAACCAATGCATATGGAAGCAGTAGATGGAGGGCTCCAGGGGAATATTTCAACAGAGTAAGTAACAAGGAATGAACTAACAGGTTTGGCTGTGTGAAAAATTATATCAAATAACTTTTTACAAAACTGTTAGTAGAGATGAAAAGGTATGAGCAAAGATTCAAAGAAAACGAAAGGGCAAAGAAACACAAAAAACAACAACAAAGACTCCCAATGTTGACTTTTTCAGGGTATGGAAAGGAAAGTTGTTGCATACGAAATGAATTGTAACAGTAGTGTTGATAAGACTTCACAGACGGGACTTCCGGTCAAGATGGCTGGCTGATTAGGTAACCACTGACCTCACCTCCACCCACAGTCACATCAAAATTATAACTGAATTATAGAACAACCACCTTTGAGGACCATCTGAAGACTAGCTGAACATAAGCCCTAAAACTAAGCATATGAAGAGTCACATCAAGACTAGCAGGAGGGGCAGAGACACAGATCACACTGGTCCTACACCCACATGTGGCAGTAAAAATCAAGAAGGATATCTCTGCTGTGGAGGGCCCCCCATGACAAGCAATGGGTCCCAGGCCCACACTGGACTCCCCAGCCCAGGGTCCCAGGGCTGGGAAGAGAAGTCCCCACAACATCTGTGAAAATGAGCAGGGGATTCCATCCAGGGTGAGAAGGAAGGTTTCCAGAGTCCCAGGAATTGTTCTTAAAGGGCTCATGCCAGACTTACTTGCCGACAGATGCACTTGATCTGGGCTCCTGCACTGAGCAGCAGCTGGAAAAGCATCAGGGACACATGGGACAGAACTGAACTGTCTGACTTCAGGGCAGGGCTGGAGGGACAGCTAACTCCAACATTGTGTGCCTTTGCAATTCTTTGCTGAGCCCTCCCCCAATCCAGATGTCAGGCACAGTCGGGCACCAAATCTGGGTCTCCATCCAACTTGCGTCTGCCCCACCGTGGTGATTCCCTGAGAACCCACCCCACCCAACTAAGGCACAGGCCAGAACTTTTTTGGTGGCTGTTACAAACAAGCAGCTGGCTTTGGCCCACATTGTGGACTTCCCTAAAGTCTCTGTAAGTTCCGCAACCCCCAGTCAGGCAGCAGCTGGCTTCAGACTTCCCTGTATCTCTTCTAAGTGGCTTCAGGCCCAGCACTAGTGGCAGCTGGCCTCAGTTTGCCCATAACCTCTCCCAGCTGACTCCAAGCCAAGTATGGGCAGCTGTCAACCTCCTATCACCTAGTAGCACCTATGAGGTAGCCAGCAAGTGAGCGCAGGCAGTGGCTGACCTGGGCCTGCACCAGAGTCCCTCCCTAGAGGTCACAGAACCAACACACCCAGTGGTCAACTTCAGACCACAACAGAGCACCATCCAGTTAGCTCCACAAAGGACACACCCGAAGAGTAGACTGGCAGGCACCAGAGCCCTGCTAAAGTGAATCTTCTTCATGGTGTCAGCTCCCACACAACAGCTGGTCCAATATGATCACAGGCCGTCAGCCTGAGAATTGATTCCACTCACTGACTTGCCAACAGCCATCAAGGCTCAAGTACAAGAGGAGGGCACACACAACCCACACAAGGAGCACCCTGGAGCCTCAGACCAGGGAGTCTGCATCACTGAACCCAATGAGGCCCACAACAAAACAGATCATAATTAAAATGCCAAAGGTTAAAGACAAGGAGAGAATATTAAAAGTAGCAAGAGAAAGCAGTTTGTTACATACAAAGGAGCTCCCATAAGGTTGTCAGATAATTTCTCAACAGAAACTTTGCAGGCCAGAGGGCTAGGCA
Source organism: Tonatia bakeri (assembly GCA_004024845.1). NCBI lineage: Eukaryota > Metazoa > Chordata > Mammalia > Chiroptera > Phyllostomidae > Tonatia > Tonatia bakeri. The sequence goes on along the minus strand of PVIA01002076.1, from coordinate 121,369 downwards.
TGAAATATTCACAGTCTCAGGCAGCAAGGACCTACAACTGAAATTACTCTACTCAACAAGGCTATCTTTCAGAATTGAAGGAAAGATAAAGAGTTTCTCAGATAAGAAAAAGCTAATGGAGTTTGTTACCACTAAAACAATGTTATAGGAAATGTTAAAGGAACAAGAAGGAGGAGAAGGAGGAGGAACAGGAGGATGAGGAGAAGAAGAATTAAAAATAATAAGAAGAATGGAAATAACTACATACCTATCAATAATTACTGTTATAACAGGATGCAGCCAAGAGGGGGGCCAAAATAGGAATTTGTAATGGGGTTCAGAACTCAAGGTGTCCAGGAAATATTAGAAAAATATACAGGATGTCCTCACCCCCACCAGTCTGAACTGGGGGATGGGACACACGGAGCAGGGCCATTCAGAGCTGTTTTGCACAGCAACAGCTTTGCAGATAACTTCTGCCGTGGTCATTTAACATATCTATAACCTATAACTGGTTTCATAGATATGTTAAATAGCTGTGACCATGCTTTGAGCCAGGGGGATGGAAGTGACCTCCACCCAAGATGTAACTGGGAGGCAACTCCCCCTGGTTACAGTGCCTGTGTGAGAGCTTGGAGATGATTGGCTCCATGCCAGGGGGCCACCTGCCCAGACTTACTATGGCAGCCCAGAAAAGCTGGAAGAATATGGGAATGTGGGCTGGTGTAACTGATTATAGGAGGAGTTGGAAATGGGTCAGCAGAGGAAGACTAGTGCTGGGATTTAAACCCAGGCACAGCAGCCATGCCAAGGGCGGACCCTGTATCTTGGGCAAGAGTCAGGACCACATGGCCTTGGATTGCTCCTTTTTGCCACAAGGCTTAGGGAGCAGGAGAGACTTTGCTGAGAAGAAAAGGGGTGAAAGGACTCTTGCTGGTGGGCCATGAGAAGGTGCCACATGGCTTTGGATTAACTGGAGATCATGGAGGCGACACAGCTCATGGTGCTGGGAACCTGAATCATGGACTTCTACTTCTTTTCCTGAGATACGGTACCCCAGACTAGGGCAGAGGGAGAAGAAAAGACTGTGTGCATCTGTGGGTATTCTAAAGGACTTCAGTATTTTAATGAAGACTTTAAGTCATTAGTCTAACTCTGTATAGCTTTGAAATAAATAATTCCTTTCCTATTCACCAATCTCTGGCATTGAGAGACATCTTTCCTCTGGTGGCGGGCAAGGCGAACCTAGTGGGGGGAGCTCTGGTGAAAAAGAGGGGGTCCTTTCAGTAATAATATATCATACACCCCCAGCCTTGGGACTGTTCTGTAACACTGTAAATATAAATGGATTAAATGCTCCAATCAAAAAACACAGAGTGGCTGAATGGATAAGAAAACAAGACTTCCATCAATAGACAGTTGGACAAAGATGATATAGTACTGAAGATTCTTGCTCATTTTAAGAAATGGTAGAGTATACTTTTCTATCAGTAGTTGGAAAGGGTGGAGAAAACTTTGCTAAAGGCGGAGATCTTCATGGCTCCCTATGTTTGAAAAGGCTACGTGGGCTCCTAGGCTGTGGAAGACCTAGCAAAAGATCTTCAATGTCCATGAAGCAGATCCATGCCAGGGTCATCTTATAATATTTAAGGAGATAAATGGGAGAAGATGATTAAATACTGCTCTCTGATGTTGCAAGGTATCCACAAGGAACAGCATGTTCCAAAAATAATCAAAGGCAAAAACTGCCCTCCTTCACAATAAAGCTAATCCCAACTCTTGCCCCATGGTCTGCCTGCCAGCTGAAGTATAAGGCAAGTCCTCCTGCTCAGGGTCCTGTGATCTTTTTACCCACACCTGTGTTTTGGCTGTCAACACCCAACATACCGACGGTAATAAGTGCCCTTATTGTATTTTTGTAGTAGTAGTTGCCATTGTATTCTTTCATGCCATGTACTCAGAGGAAAAAGAATACCAGTTTCTATTAAGAATGTTCTTATTAAAGTTGAAAATATTGCTAATTTGGTTAAATCTTCACCACATCCATGTCTTTTTTATCTTTCTTGTGGTAAAATGAGCACTACTATAAAGCACTTCCTCTGCCTAAGTACCACAGCTATCTTAAGAAAACTTGTTGCAATATTTGTTCTAGTTCTGCAAAATATGTCACTGGAATCTTGATAGGAATTGCATTGAGTCTAAAGATTGCTTTGGGTAGCATGGACATTTTTTTAAAAATTCAATCTTTATTGTATTTTTTCCCATTAGCATTTAGTTTCCTTATACCCCCTCCTCCCAGCAATCAAAACACTGTCATCCATGTCCACGAGTCCTTTTCCTTTTGGCTTAATCCCTCCACATTCTAACCTCCCCCTGCCCCCCAACAGCTATCTCCCTGCACTCTATCTATGAGTTGGTCCCATTTTCCTTGTTAGTTCAGTTTGTTCATTAGATTCCACATATGAGTGAAAGCATATGGTATTTGTTTTTCTCTGACTGGCTTATTTCACTTAGTATAATATTCTTCAAGTCCATCCATTCTATTGCAAAGGGTAGAATTTTCTTCTTTTTTATGGCTGAGTAGTATTTCATTGTATAAATGTCCCATAGTTGTTTTATCCACTCATCTATTTTCTTAAAGATTTTATTTATTTACTTTTTCAGATAGAAGGGAAGGGAAGGAAAAAGAAAGAGAAACATCAATGTGTGGTTGCCTCTCATGTGCCTTCTTCTGGGGACTTGGCCTGCAACCCAGGCATGTGCCCTGATTGGAAATCGAACCAGTGACCCTTTGGTTTACAGACTGGTGCTCAATCCACTGAGCCACACCAGCCAGGGCTATCCACTCATCTATTGATGGATACTTGGGCTGTTTCCATATCTTGGCAATTATAAACAATGCTGTAATGAAAGTAGTGCTTATGTTCTTTCTAATTAGTGTTTGGGGTTCCTTCAGATATATTCCCAGAAGTGGGATCACTGGGTCAATTGGCAGGTCCATTTTTAATTTTTTGAGCTATCTTCATACTGCTTTCCACAGTGACTGCACCAGCCTGCATTCCCACCAACAGTGCAAAAGGGTTCCCCTTTCTCCACATCTTCACAGGCACTTGTTCTTTGTTGATTTATTTATTGATGATGGCCATTCTGACAGATGTGAGTTGATATCTCATTGTGGTTTTAATTTTCATTTCTCTGATGATTAGTGCTTGGATTATTCATTGAGAAGACTCAAACTACAGTAAAATTTGTGATATTAAAGGGTAAGTTTTCTCAACCAGCAATACAGTCTCTGCAGAATACATCAGTCAGAAAAGCATAGTTTTTTGCTTCTGAAATAGTATCAAGCCTTCACTATTCATAAGCACTTAAGTTTGAATTTTTAAAACATTGTTTCATAAAAATACAATATATTTACAAATCAAGCATTTTTATGTATCTTATAGGATAAGTAACAATTTTTTAGAAATCTGTACTCACTAGTTTTATTTAACACTGAAAAAAGGAGGCTGAAATACAAGCATCAAATTCTTGATGTGTATTAACTGTGGTGGGAGGGTTGATTTAGGGAGTTTCACACACCCAGAAGAATCTCGGATTCATGTTTGTGTCTCTTGCTGAGAGCCTGCCCTGAAGACAAAGTCGAGCATCACAGTGCAGGTTTCTAAGTGTTGGCGGAACTGCTCACATCAGCTTCATTTTATTTTCTGACTTTGAGGTGGAGATAAATTGCCTGAATAAATAATTAAAAATTGATATTAAAAAACAAAAAAAAGACTCTATAGTAAATAATATTTGCATGTTCATAATACCCAAAATAATGAATATGGAATTAACCAAATGATGAAATAGTGTTGTGTTTTTGGGATGGAAGTGGAAGGTTTAATAGAACCACCACAGATATGTGGTTTACTGACAATGTCCACATGTTGTGAATAAAGAGATTGTGGAATAAACACAATGGATGCAAACATTAAGGTAAAAACAAGGAAATGAGTTAAGAAGGTGAGCTTCCTTTCCCGTAGGACACAAACAATGAATGAGGAGTGAGAGAACAGGAGAGGGCTGGGTTGTTGCTGTTCCTGTCATAAGCACCTTTTCACGTCTTAAAAACTGCATGTTTACTTAAATGCAAAACTAATTACCATTAAAGATAATAAAAAGAAGTGATAAAAAACGTACAAATTACCAGTTATAAAATCAGTTAACAGTGATGTAGAGTGCAGCATAGGGAATATAATAAAAAATATTGTAATATCTATGTCTGGTGTCAGGTGGGTAGTAGACTTATCAGGATGATCACTTTGTAAGTTCTAGAAATGTCTAATCACTTTGCTGAATGCTGGAAACTAACATAATATTGCATGTTGATTATAATTGAAATTTTTGAATAAAATAAAATAAAAAGATAACAGAAAACAAAAATTACCTATGTAGTGATTTACCTATGAAGGTCTCATGACACCACAAATCTGCCAGGGCTTGTCGATAGAAAAACTAGTGGAATTGTTTTGTATCTATTCACAGTAATCCAAAATGTTTCCTCAGGGTTCAGGTGGACAAAGTTTCATTCAATCACTCCAACTAATGAGCCAGTGTACCTTCGGTGATCATCTGAAAAACGTATTTGTTGCCTTACAAATGGTGAGACTGGCGAATGACATGTAAGTATTAGTAATTCTTTGTACTTCTGCACATTCATTTATCTAATCGGTGTATAAATTAACTTGAGCATTTCTAGAGAGTAATGGTAAAATCTTTTTTTGAATATAATACTATGCATGGAATTGTTTATAATGATTATAGGTACTTCTATGCCTGATTGGGATAAACTTTTGATAGAATCTACTCATTCTGAAACCTGTATTTAATTATGGAAACTCTATTTTATTCTCAGTATTTAGATAATTGGACTCAATGAGTGGTGTATCAGAGAAGAACAAAATTGCTACTCGTGTTTACAATGAACTATATGAGCTAATAAATAAAATGTGAAAATAGTCTATTAAAATGATTAAAAACTTCTAGAATAGAGTATGCCATACAAGATAAATAAGAATGCATTTGTATACATAACCATCTTTATACACATTTTGCTAAAGCCAATCTTCAGGATTCAAATCAATGATCAATGGCCTAGTAAAATGTAAATGTTAAAATATATTAAGAACAGAAAAGCCCAAGGAACGACCATTGTAAACTTTAAGATGTAGTAGCAGTCTGTTACTCTGAGCTTTTGATGTTCATGCAGACTAGACTTTCATGCCCTGTTTTTTTTGATACTGCACAAGATACCTCACATCCTCAGAGACCCCCTCGAGGGGATGCTCTTGTATGCTGTCTGTTAGCTGACCTGCCTGCCCTGAGAAGGGGCCAGGCCGTGGGCAAGATGGAGGGTATCTGTTTGCACGTATGGTCACCAAGGAAGAAACACTTCCCTTTCCTCTCTAAGTTGTTGAATCTTATTTCAAGGTCATGCCATCTCCAACTCCACACCTGGAGGCCTGGGTTTCAGTGCTTTTGAAGGCAGCTAAAGTGGTTATTGTCTGGGCATGAAGTTCCTGTATTTATAAACTTTATGTAACTTACCTGGAAAACAGCAAAAAATTCTTAATGACACTGAACTTTATTTTGTATTTAACAACATCTTTTGGCACCATTGCAGGCATATTGCAGTTGAAATGCTCTGAATTTCCTCATCTTTAATGTATTCATACTGCATATGTTCACTCACATATGTTAGCAAAGAAGGTGAGGATTATTGTCACAGGACTTGAGCTTGACTCCCAGTTCTGCTGTATGGTGACTATATGACTTTGGACATATCGCTTAAGTCACTATAAGGATACTGGTTTACCTACATGGCACAAGAATCGAAAGTTTCCAAAGACAGAATGTATTTTAGAGCATTTATAAACAACAAAGCACTATTAAGTATTAGTTATATTTAATCTTTTACTGGTTAGCTTATTGTGAGCTGTAGGTTACCTTCTTTCCTTCTCAGGAACAACTGATGTTCTTTAGAGATGCCCCCTACGCGCATTACCACAGAAGGTTGTGTCAATGTACTTCCAGCTCTGGGACTTCCAACAATGTTCTGTATTTCCCATTTGTTTTTTCACATATTTTTTGAGTTATATGTTTTCTTCTGATGGACTTATTTTAATCTCCTTTTTTGTCTCTTATTCACAGCTAAAAATACTCACTATTCCACCAAGACCTTTGACACATTTGTCTCATTTTCCCTCTGCATTTTCCCAGCAGTACAATGAACAGGCATTTTGGAAACCTAACTTGGAGAGAAATGGCTTGTGTTCAGTTAAAGTCTTGCAGTGTGGCACTTAAAATAGTTCTGCATCTTTCCTGGGGACTCTAAAATGTCTAGCCTGCTTCACTGATGTGTCATTGGCCCCATGCTCACTCCTGGAGGTCACCCGAGAACTTGCCTTGTCTCTAATGGTCCTTGTACTGGATACTTCTCTTAACTACCCGTCTCAAACGTCAGTGCGAAGGGTTCTGGGAATTACAGTTCGGCTCTTTCTGCTCCTGGCCACCTTTTACAGATGATCCCATTCCAGTTTACAATGCAACGTACGCCCTGACATTGGGTCTCTGTAATAGCACCCTATTTATACACACACACACACACACACACACACACACACACACACACGCTGAATAAATTTAGGCAAAATGTCTAAGATATTATCAAATTTAACAAGCAAATAGCCTGAGGGACCTGGAAAGTTCTCTATTCCAGGCCCCAAATCTCATTGTGAATTCGTGAGGTCAGTAAAAATTCAACCATGTCTAATGATTGCCTCTGGAAGAGATTCTGTAGCCACCTCTATAATCTGTTACAATGTTTAGCAACTTCCCTTCCTTAGAAATTTCTTTTCTGTTAGGAAATAAAAAAGGCAATCTACCGAGTGTGTGAATAATTTATTTGCTTTCGCATACACATACTTTCCCATTTGGTGGGATTTTCGTGGTTTTGCGTTTTCAGCATTTCAGCTTTAGATTTTCTTGAATTAACGCTGAAATGAATATGGTTGGTGCTATGCCAAGAAAATACAAACTGAGTACCCTTACTCCTGAATAGGGTTTCAAATACTAGAAAATTCGTCATTGATATTTCTCCCATTATGAAGATAGAATAGGCAGTTATGAGACATTGGTCAACTCAATAGCCCCTCATGGCTACTCATATTTTACTTCTTTTGTCACTCTATTTTCACTGTTTTTAACCTATTTAGAGTATACAATACAGTGTGCAATACTCTATGCATGCACCAGAAAAACTTCAAGCACGGATGTACAATACCAATGGGAAATGAGGAATTGTTCTCCTAGTCCTACTTTGTCTTCGCCTTCTAACTGAGACTAGGCACTGGGAACTAAAAAGTTGGTTGGCTTGTGGGAAGGGACTCAGGTATTCTGCCTTAACAATAGCAGAAAGCCATAGTATAGGATTCCTCTCTTAGGGAAAGAGATACACATTAATAATCCTAGATGTTCAAGACACTCAACCTCCAAATGTCTCTCAAGTAAATTTCTTTAGCTATCCTGTTTTCCTTGCATTAATATGGAGGGCTCCATGTTTGAAAGAGACCCAGCCCCTACCCTGGAACATCAGACACTTTGACAACCACTAAAGATTGTCTCTTTCAAAAAAGTGGATTGTGCCTTAGCCAGTGTGGCTCAGTTGGTCGGGGCTTTGTCTCCATACGCCAAAGCGTTGCAGGTTGGATCTCCAGTCGGTTGCATATAAAGAGGCAGCCAATCAATGTTTCTGTTTCACATCAATGTCTCTGTCTGTGCCTTTCTGTCTCTTTCTCCCCCTTCATTTCTCTCTAAAATCCATGAAGGGGTGGCCTTGGGTGAGGATAAAATAAAAAGAACTGATTGTGTGGAATTTGGTGGTAAACTTGCATAGATAAAACCTGCTCTACAATGAGCCAGGCCACCAAGTATTTGTGCTCTTATTTCTCTGCCTATACTTCAGACATGATTCAAGCAGAGACTATTCAAAGTAGGACATTCTGAGCATTCACCTTTATATACTGTGGAGAGATAGCTGCTGTTCTGTTTTCTTTTTCAAGAAAAATTCAAACTTCTTAATTCTTTTGAGGAAATCAACAGTAGATGAGGAGATTTAGGACACTTTTTTCTGACACATTCGTGCTGGAGTGGTTCTGACTTTCCCTGAGATGATGACTCGACTGAGTCAAATTGGGAACTCAATTTTCACAGGAGCATAAGACTTTATCCTCCAAATAAAAAGCAGCTTAGTCCTATCAACTCTTGATTATCTCGTGGTAGCTTTTCTACATTGTAGATTATGTATAACAAAATTTTAATACTGAACTAGAACTACATTTCTTCTTGACACCCAATCAGCATGTCTTCCTGAGAACACAAATTCATTTTATTATTAAGCCAAATAAAACCGAATGAAAAGGGGAAAAAAACTGAAAACATCATTGTACTTCCAAGCCCAGTGTAAATGACTTTGGGATCTCTCTGCATCCCAATTCCCTTTTGTTAGGGCAGATAATCAAATATTGACATCAATTTCAGGGGAAAGCGAGAAATGATATATAATGATATGTAAATATCATTATTAATATATAATAATGATATGTAAATGTGTGTCTGTTTCTAGAGCTTTCTGGCCAACTCAGAATCAAAAATCTAAAAACAGCCATGGTATAAATTCCTCTGGACGAAATATCTGCTGCTGAACTAACAAGAGGCTTCCCATTCGCCCCTGGGAAAGCAACTGGCCTGACAAAGAAAGAGTAGCATAAAAAGATATTTCTGGTTTGGGTGTCATTATAAATTACCCATTTCTTTGATCATACTGTATATTTTTACCACCTAAGTGACTTATTTAGAAACTGGGCCAATAACCAGGGGTGCAGTTAGAGATACTGTATCATTGTTTTTCAGTGCTGTCACGATGTCTGTGTGTGTGTGTGCATGAGCAAGTGTGTGTGTGTGTGTGTGTGTGTGTGTGTGTTTTAATTTAATTTGGAAAGTGCTTTGGTCTAATGGAATAGTTCTTATAATAATCTGGGGACCTACTTGTTTATTTTAGTCATATTTCAAATGTCAAAATATCCAGAAATTTATATCTCTGGTATTGAATGATAAGTAGTATAATATTAAATTTAAAAATAAATGCCATCCAACTTCTCAAATGCCAGTCCTGAAAGACTTCATCATTGTTATAGAACAGTGATTGCTCTGTGCCCCTATTACTTCCTTTAAAGAAAAAGGAAATTTTTATTTCATATTATTTGTCCTACTCCACCTTTTTATGTTAGGAGTTATTTAGGGGATAGATGTACTTTGGATGATAAGTCTCCAGAAATGAAAAGCCATATGCGGGCCTGATAGATCCTGCCCTTGAACAGGAAACAGAAATTGGCTTTGATTTTGAGTTGTCCCCTTTGTGGATCAAATATTCTGCATGTAAGGGAAAATGTGCACATGTGTGTTTGGGGCGGAAGGGATGACTGTGGAAGAGACAAAGAGAGGTCAACCAAAGATTCGTGTTTGTTTTTCAATTGCTGGCAAGTGATTTACCCACCCAGGGAATGAATGTATTGCCCAGGCTCTGTTGCTTAATTTGGGCCATGTAACTAGTCTCATTGACGAGAAGTAAGCAGAAGCGAAGTACGCCAACTACAGGTTGCAGAGACCAAGTAGGTGTGATTTCTCCTCTGCCTCTTTCTCTCCAGCCACCTGGATGAAGGAGACTCAGCAAAGGTTCTCAGGCCTTGAGAGATGTCAACACCAAAAAACCAAAAAAGTTTAGGTCCATCAATATCAACCACAGAAAAGCTGCTCACCAATTAGATCACCTGTTTTAGACTCAAAGTTCCATAGACTAACAATTGTAAATGTTGGGAGTTCATTTTCTATAGCAGTTAATTTTACCTTAACAGCATACCACCCAAGACTTCCAAAAACAATTCTGAATATCCTTTATAATGTTTGTAAGTAAAATTCTAAAAATATTCTATAAATCTCAATTGTCAAATACTTACTGAATGCTAAATGTGCCACATTATTAATATATCAATTTTTCTTTAGAAAAATGTATTTAATATATCAGGCCAGGTTTAATCCTAATAGCACACATACTATATTTTGAGAAATCAAAAGAAATTCAATCTGATATTATATATAATCTGATATTACAATATGATATTATGTATAAATATACATATTTTTATATAAATTTTTATTTATTTATATACTTATTTATTTAAATAAATAAATAAATAAATTTCTCAAGTTTAACCCTTATCTCTAATTCCCTCTTCCCACTCATTTACCACTGGAGTGACACTCTCATACTGCCTTATATCAGAGACTACTTTTACCCACTGATGAAATGGGAGGGAATGACATCTGTTCCTTGATAGTTACCATTTCTAATCTGCACAAATCCTGCCAAGTCCTTTCAATGTCCATGGGGTGGGAAGGATCCTCCATGTGGCTTAACATTATTAGCAAATTAAGATGCCCTTTGGGATCAACTTTCATCCTGTAAGTCATTTAAATACTGTATGGAGAACAGGTTTAACCTCAATACTAATCTTTTTGTGTCTGTTGAAAATCATCAGTGTATACCCTCAGTTCCCTCCAGTCCTGACTTCCAAATGGGAAAATGTATGTTTCTTGATTAGAATCATATTTAAATCCAATTAGATAAACTCTCACAGCCTCATGAGGATGGGATGGTATTTTTCCATCTCCAATTAAAACTCAAGTAAATTTGGGAAACAGAAAATAAAAACATTTTTTTAAAATTCCATTCCCAATTTGGGTAATTACTGACAGACTCACAACGCCTCTAAATAAGTCTCTTAAACTGGCTGTAAAAATAATGTCTGAAGTTTCTAAGAGAGCAACTTGGAATTAACTGGACTGTTACTAATTCTCCTGATTTTAAGAAGGCTGAAATTAAGACTAGGGTCCCCTCATAATATATTCCAATAATGCTATTACTAAGAGTTTGCAATTTCCATAGCTCTATTCAAAGCGTACTTCCCACAGAACTGAAAAATCACCAGCAATTCTATTTTGTCACATTCCTGCCAGATGGACAAGAATAGCTATTTTCAGAATAAGTCTCTCATTCAGAGAATTGAATAAAAGACACCTAGCACGGTAAATCTCTCCCACTCTCTTCTCTCCTCGGCCAGCACCTTGCTTTCTCCTGTAACATTGCTCCAGGTGATTTGTGCCTCAGAGTGTATTTCAGAGGTTCTGGTCCAGTAGGATTGCAAAATGGGTTTTGCCAGAAGCACTTCTTTCCCATTCATTTGAAGTGAAATTGCAACCACACATTTCTGACTCATTTGCGCTTAAATCATCAACATTTGGCTTTTTGGAGCTTCCTGATGTCCAGCTAGACTCGGTTACCTTTTAATGAGGTTTTAAAATATATTTTCCTTAAAAAACAGTAAACTGTGGAATGCTTACCATCTCCTTTATTAGGCAAAGTAAGCCTAGTTCAAATGTGTAGTAATAATTTTAAGTCATATCCAGTGTCTATTTTTTCCCATAAAAATCTGTTCCCTCAACTTAATAAAGCATTTGCTGTTATGTTTTCCCTCATAATTTTCATCTATCGTCCCCTGTTTAGGGACATTTCTCACAAATATGAAACTTGCCCTTACTGTTCATGTCAGATATTTCAGCAGTTTCAGTATCAGGTACACAATGCCACGGTTCCTTCAAACCTTGCGTTCATATTTGAGTGATCTTGTCTAGGACCTTTGCATTTTTTAGGTCAAGTCACTGGGTTTCATTCAAGCTTCTTTTTTTTCATTCTTTCCCTAAGCATGGTCCCCCTCCTGGTTGCTCTTTCAGCATCACTATGTCTGAGCCCGTGTGTCCCTCAGGAGGCAGGTAAGGGATGCCAGTGACACAATGAGATGAACTGAAATAAAAATGATCCAGCGTCACCACTGACAATTACAGATGGCAGAATTTCTGTTCAATGAACAGTTACATTCCCTCGTTAACAAATAGGAGCCATCTCCATAGATAACTACTCAACCCAATCAAAAACCATTTTTCTCCCCAGGAAGATACGTTTTTTCTTTTATCTATTTGAAATGTGTCTGCACTGAAACTAAGAAGACCCGGATTCTAGTTCAATTCCGCCATGGGTTGGCACCGTGACATAGTCAGCATTGAGTGTCTACTGCACTTCAGGTGCTGCGTAAACACTCACAGATTGCTAATTATTGCTTTAATCATTTCACAGATTAAAAAGCTGAGGCCCACAGAGATGGGCTAAATGGTGAAGTCACAACTTGAACCTCGCCATTCTCACTGTCCAGTGGTTGCTGCAATCTCCCGTAATCTCACCGGGGCTAGAACATGAGCAAACTCACAGGGAAAATGAGGGCTTTGGATTGCTGGCTTTCATCTTTCACTTAGTCCTTTTCGTGCACCTGTCACAGGTGGCGCAAGTAACCAGGTTCTTAGTGATCGGGACAAAGAATTGAGCCAAACACATGGAGTTTATAGTATAAAGAAAGAGGGAAGATTTATTAAGCGATAGTACACTCCACAGAACATGGGAGCGGGCCAACTCTGAGCAGAGATTGACCACGTGGGCTGGGCGGATTTTATTCTAATAGGGCGGAAGCTTCCCGGCTAGTCTGTGGTGGGCTTCTATTGCGCAGGTACAAAGAGTTACATTTCAAAGCTATTGCGCATGTGTGGTTTCCTAAGATTTTCTTGATTGGCTACTGGAGAAGGGAGTCCCACAATGTTATTTTATTATAATGCTATTATAATGAATCAGGGGTAGTGCACAGGCGCATTCCATGATTCAAAGTTATCCCAGAAAACAGAAACAACCAGTCTTAGGGGGTCTTTGTCATGTATGGATGTTTTCTTCATCCGAGCCCTGCAGGGCTCCTGGAGTTCCCTTCCTGACTGTCTCCTGCCTCACACCTACCATGTGAAGGTGTAGTTCTGGGGAGTGAGAGTAAAATAGCCAACAACACAGACAGAGTTTCTGGGGTCATGGAGCTTACATTTTAGAGAATCATGAAAAGTCTTTCCAACTTAACATTACCTATTTCATGATTCTTTGTAAATCCCACCTGTCCCTGCATTTATAACTCAAGTCCTACCTCCTTCATGATAACTTATTCTATGATCACCCTTGCTGATCTATTTGGGACAATTATCATCTGTGTTCCATCAAACTGCCATTTAACAGTTGTATTTAAATCAGGTCACCATAATAAAATTTAAACATTATCAGAGAATGAATACTTCTGGGCAAAAATGCCTTCCACACAGCTGGCTTCAGTAACAACTGTTTTGGATTCATTTGATGATAAGAGTTGCTGATATTTAAGCATGTTTTTGTTCTCTTTTTCCTGGATCGTCTCTCTCTATTTTATTTTCATTTCAGCTTCTGTGTGGTTAACCATGCCCCTTGATGACTTTCCAAAACTTCATGTATTTTACTAATTAATTAATTAGTTAGTTAATTAATTCATAAAAATCTTTATCCAGTCTCTGTTAAAGGGCAGGTATCACACAGTGTGGTGCAAAGACAAAAAATAAATCCTGCAGGCATTGAGGAAATCACAGCTTATGAGAGACAGTGTGAAAATAAAGCAAATAAGTGAAGTGCAATAATTGTGGTATGATAAAATATGAGCCCTAAATTAGAATTTAATATTAACTGGGAAGGGAAGGATGGCTTCACTCAGTAGGTGCCATTTATGTTGCCTTTGAATGATGAATAGACATTTTCTTGGTAGAGAAGTAAGGCCAAGGGGCCTTTAGGTGGTGAGAATCAAAAGTGATTTGGCAGGCATGTAACATTTGTGGGTGGCTGGAGATGAGGCTGAAATTATCTGTTGAGGCAGAGTTAACTGACTTTGTAAGATAAATTAAATGCAGTAAACAGTGAGAAGCTAACTGAGGTTATTAAACAAAAAAAGTGCAATTGAAAGGGCACCAGAATGTTCTAGTTGGGAGTGTTATGCAAATGGTAATGTTGCTAATCCTCCAAATGAGTCACTGCATAGCATCCCTCTTTTGTACCTCCATACTAAACGCCCTGGCAACAAGGGCTGCTGAGAGGCTGGAGTATCAGAGATCAGGAGCTGGAAACAGTGGGACTCATTCTGGAAGAGAGTTAAGGGACAAAAACACTTGGGAAAATTCCCATGCATTATACCAAATCATTTAATCACATATACATGGAATTTCAAAAGAGTAATACAAAATTTTTTAAAGACAGGATTACCGAGTCTTTCTTATTTTAATCAGATGAGAAATCAGGGACCTTAAAATATCCCTCTTTGATGAATCCAGGTTCCAATTTATAAATCCATGTCACAGAGAGAGCAAGCCTTTGATGTAACAAAGGCTTTATCTGTACAATCATTTTCTGTGATCTCTGGGCAGGCATTTGACTCTATCTTTGTTCTGCAATGTTGGTGTTGGTATGGGGATAAGAACCTTCTTTTCCCCACGGGTAGAAGAGAAGGGCTGCTTGGGCGGGACTGGATTTGGCTACTGTGCTGCCCAATGTCATTCAACTCTCTCACACTCAACAGCCAACTTATGTTATGTGGGAAGATACATTTACCCAGTAAGTGAAAACAATCATATGGCTGTATCTTAAAGAGTTTTTCAGATGAATTCTGCTTTCCAAGTGTGAAATGTTGTTATGAGAAAACCTCTGCAACTTGACTTTAATTTATGCAAAAGTTAGGTGGAAGTTAAAAGCAGCAATACACAGCCATTTCTCAAGCTGTCTACTTCTCAGCTTAGATTAAAAGGCCCGCCCTCAGTCTCCCCAAAGGAAAAAGAATCCACAACAAAATAAACCTCATTAGTGTTTTCTATCCTGAGAATACTGCTTCCCATCTTCCTGATTTTACCTGTGAACAGATCATGTGAAAGTATTAATGATCACGCAGTACACGGGGTTAGTAAGGTAAGTGGTGCTCATAATGACCTCATTTGCATTCTTTTATTCCCTAAAACAGAATTCTTAATGACTTCTATATGAAATGCAGAGTAATCAGCACATATGAAGCTCTCTGGGGCAGGGTAGAGAAGCGAGCCCAGTCACTGGCTCCAGGCAGAAAACGTCTGATCAATGGTTAAACACCAGAGTCCAACATGGAGGCCTGGGAAGTGACACTTTAACAGGCCAAACAAGATGCTATATTTCAAGAGACTAGTACAACTAGGTTGGGATCTAAGGAGGAAGACATAAAGGCAGGAAGAACCAGTGATTCTTACTGCCTTCCAGATGTTCTGCTGGAGAAGTACCAGGTGTCTTTGCTCAAAGTATTATAGGATAAAGAAGACCTGTGTTCTAGTCCCAAGCTAGTGGTGAAATGTGAAATAAATGACTTCCCCTCTCGGGACTGCAGATTATCCACTTGTTAAACAAAAGGTGCACACTTCAGAATCACCTAGGGAAACTTCCTTAAATCAGTCTACATCGGCATTTTTTAGACCCAGGAAAGAGTTTCCATTGCATTTTGAACAAGTTCCCCAGATGGTCCTTCAATAACCAGTATGCAAAATGAAAACCTTAAAAAAAATTATTTGAGCAAAAAGTTCTATAGGTGAACCGTTCTTGACATTCAGAAAAAAATCTCAAAATCTGAGAAGGATCAATGACCAGTGAACAAGTATATCGACAGGAGTCTGTAAAACCCAACAAGAAATATCCCAAATGTGTGGCAATCCCTCTGAATTGTTATGATGGAATGAGTCAGCTCGTGTGGAGGGCAAAGGCCACTATTCTGGCACTAAGGAACCCTACCGCTGGAGGTGCCATATGAAGCTGTCATCTGGCTGGGCTAAAAGGGGTGGTCATCGGTATAGTACTGAAGCTCAATTTCTGAACCTCTCTTAAGGTACTTAGAGTAATAAGCCTTACATCTCAGGTTTTAACATCACTGAGCGCTTGGATCTCCACCTACCCATCTTTTTTCATTGTCATGCATTGTACAAATAAATGTGTGATTTCCAGGTCCTTCCCACCTCTGATACATCATCACCATGGTGGAACATGAGGGCAGTGTTCAAAGTTATCCCAATTATTTTGGAGATGATCTGTATATTTTTCATAAACATGATGCTGATTTTTAAGTGTAACAAGTTTATTTTATGACACCCAGATTTGTGGGTCCCTAAACTTTCTGAGCCAAAAAAAAAAAAAATGTTGTTCTATGCATCACTTCATATTTCTATAGGGATAATGTACATTAAGAAAACCTATCCTGACATTTTAATAAATAATCACTGGCAGTTAATTTTTCCTGCATATCTTAAAAGCTCTGAGATGAAGGATGTGGCTAGTGTCTCTTCCTAACCCCTAGCCTCCATGATTGGCCTGAATTGCTTACGGGCTACATTATAAGTGTCTCTTGTCATTGTGGCAAGTGAGATCATCTGCGTGCAGAGGAAAAAGTGCCTGACTACAGCATAGTAACCAAAGCAGTCAATAGCTGGCTCTTTCTCTCCCTGGATAAGTGTCAGTATTCCCTTTTGAATAACAAGGTTAGCGTCACGTTCACCACATGCTGAATTAGTGAGTGCTTTTCTCCATGACACTGTTGCAAAAAGTCTACATTATTATCAAAGCGTGTGTGCATGTGACTTCTATTCTTCCCCCACCCCCATTCTTATTTTCCTCCTATTTAAAACATCCCACTATATCTGCAGGGGCGCATAATTTCACTATACGTTGTAGCTTGATACTCCACTTCCTATATCTATCCAGACAACAATCCAATAGCTTTGGTGCCCTGCAGCAGACAGAGATGAGATTTGGAAGCTGGGCTTGATAGGTTAGGCCGTGAGTGGTCAAGGGACCCGCATGCGGACTGCCTGCAGCATTGGCATACCAATCAAGCAGAGTCGATTCAGTCTTGCTATATACTGAGTCTGACCTAGAGCTTGGCTGGTTCCTGCAAATTGGTAACAGGAAAAAAAATCTTTCCTTCCTTAATGGCTGTGAAACTTTTTTGAAGGCCACCGCATGCACTCCCTCTGCACAAGAAGTTTGCCAAGTGGGGCAAACATGAGCAGGGCCTTTCCTGTAGCAGGCAGCTCTGCCAGAGCTTAGGATGCCACAGTCCGATGCAAGAGCAGCGCACCCTTTCAGTCCTGAGACTTGTTACCGTGTGAATTGTGGATGAAGCGAGAGGCACATAGGCATCCACACTGTGATACAAATACCTCATTTATCACACAGCACAGTCTCTGGTGTCCCCTAACCAGCTAAGTCTCTTGCAAATACTTATAGAAGCCAATGGGTTACTGTTCCACATTTGTTTAGGTAAACACTACTTCTGTGGCATCCATACCACTTTGCCAGGTGCTGCTTCTGCTCTGGACTGCACTTGCAGGCACCTCAGTTTCTCTGGAACTTTCTGTCTGAATCAACTGTGTCCACTGGTGTTCACCGCTCCTCCGCCAGTCATGGCAATTCACACCAGGCATGGCTGCTGCTCGTTACTACCAGGTCCCCTCCTGTTGTCCCTGCAGTCCCTCAGTCTCAGTACTTTTACCCACCCCATTCCTAAAACGTAGGAAGCTTTCTGGAGGCCCTAGGCTACTAAAATTTCAGGTTGGGTTCTATGCCTAAGTGGGGAGAATGTTCTCTTCCATTGGAGGCTCAGTCTTTTAAAAAGGTCCTGAACATCTACTGTTTCACCATCACTGGATTGTAAAATTCAGTAAAACGGATCTTCGGTACTTTAAAATCTGCTTTCCTCCAAGCACTCTGACATCTGCTTAAAGTGGAGAGCTGCTGGTGGGTTGAAATAGCTACTACTCTTAGGTTTAAGAAACCCTGCTTTCCCACCTAAGCGTTTGGGATTTCTGCGCCAAGTTCCTAACGCTTAGCTCTGTGTTTCCTTAGGCTTTTTTTTCCTCAAAAGATTCTCTCAGGTTCCATACAAACAGATATTCTACTTGTGTGCATATCCTTTTTAAGCTAAGAATACCAAGGTGCATGCTGTTTTACCCTGCCGAACAGCAGAGACTCTCAGAAATTGGAGGCACCAGCACCTCTAAATACATTAGGCTACAAAGTATAGGGCTGAATAAGGAATGGTTTGTTTTAAGTCTTTAGGGGAAGGAGATAGAGTCCTAGATACTCTTTCTCTCCTGAGCTGCCAGCAATTACTGCTCCATTGGCAGAAGACAAGAGATTTATCCTAAGGAGAAACTGAACAAGATGGTGGAAGACTTAAGGTCCACAGTAGAAATAAAATGATTAAGTGACCATCTACATAACAAGGCATGGGACTCCCCTTGTAACCTGCCACTGCTTGTCCCTGTCTTTTTAGCCATACCCCCCCCCCCAAAAAAAAAAACTAGCCAGGTACAATCCTTGCTCCCACCCTTAGCAGGACTTGTAGTTTTTTTTTTTTTCCTGTGATGTTTTCATTGCCTTACTCATAAATAAATATAGTGGGTACTTATCACATGTTTTAGGAAACTTCTTATAGGATAACCAGAATCCAAAATAACAAAAGAAAAACTTTAAAGACATAGAGACCCTGTTTGGAGATAAAGGGAAAAAAATCAAAGAAAATATTATCCTTGAAGCAAACAGATCATTTATGGCACCTATGAAAGAAGAAGAGGTTGCTATGAAAAAAAGCAATACAGAAAATATTTTTTAATGACAGCAATAATAAAATATTTAATAGAAGGCTCAAAGGATAACTGTGAGGCAATGGCAAAAGTGAACAAGGAGACAGAAGAAAATAGATAAGAAAGGACACGGAAATCAGGGATCAACAAAGGGGTCATACATACAGTTTAAAGGAGTTTCAGAAAAGAGCTGAAATAGTAAAGAGGAAATTCACAAGCAAAGTAATATTTATAAAAATTGCAAAAGTTGAAGAACATGAATTCTGGTTTGAAATGACCCACTAAGTTATTTCCCTCCGCACTCTTGAGTTAAAAAAAAAAAAAAGCTCTGCTCCAAGCCACATCATCCAGAAATTTCAAGGGAAGGAGGAAAAATTAAGATACTAGATCTTTCAGAGAGATTAAAAAGATCACATACAATTTCTTTTTAAATGCTATTGGACTTCTCAATGGCAGCAATGAAAGCTAAAGGACACTGATGAATGCCTGCAAAATTCCCGGGAAAATTCAATGGCACCCAAACTATCACTACACGGCACACAAAGACATTTTTCAAAGATGTTAAATCTTCCAAACTTACATCCCAAACACTATTTACCAGAAAATTCCTGGTGTTTGTGTGCACGAGTAAAACCACAGAGTACAGCGGACAGGAGAGGAGAGAAGACAGGGAGCGACCTGCTAAGGGCCACGGAGAGGGAGGTCTCCCACCTACTGGAATGAAGGAGGGAAATGTCTTACGATTTCTAAGTATATGATCATTGTAAACAGGAAAATCTCAAGAAAGCCAACTAAAAATAATTTGAAATCTTAAGAAAACACAGGAGGTATTTGGCTACAGTTTTAGTACACAAAACGTGAATGGCTGCCTCAAGCTCAAACAAAAATTACTTAAGAAATAAACACAAGATGAGATACTACGAAGGATATCAGTCAAAAGAGATAAAAATACTTAGCAAAATATCTTAAACATTTGCAGAATCTGTCTGACTGAACTTTAATAAGTCTACACTGAATTTATAAACCAAGATTTGTATGGACAGGATCACATACCCTCTTACTGCACAAGAGGAACCAATATTGACAAGAGTTCAAGCCTTTCTAAGTTAAAACATAATTTTAATAATCCATTAAAAATGCTGATGAGTTATATATATATGCACATTTGTGAAACTAATCAAGTTGGTTAAAATATAATTAAAATGAAAAAAGAAACAAGTGAAAATAGTTAAGAAATTTCTTAAAAACAATAATAATTGGGAGGCACACCCTTTACCAGATATTAAAATAATTATAAAATTATAGCAAATAAAGAGCTTGTCACTGAGTCCTAAATAAATCCATGGGCCAGAGTCGATCCACACAGACACCAAGGCATATGGGATTTAGAGAATTATAAAAGCCATATTTCAAAGCAAAGCAGAAGAGATGGCATATTGTTTTCATAGGAGAAAATGAGTTTTCATGTACCCCATCACTAGTTTCCAATGTTAACATCTTATATTTGTATGGTACATTGCTCATAATTAATAAACCAACATCAACACATTGTTATGAAAGCCCATACTTCATTCTGAATTCCTCAGTTTTTGCCTAATGAATTTGCTGTCCTGGGCTTGCACCTCACAATTAGTCACCGGGTCTCCGTAGATGCCTCTTGGCTGTGACAGTTTCTCTGCCTTCTGTTGTTTGTGATGATCTTGACAGTTCCGAGGAGTGCGAGTCAGGCATTGTGTAGAACATCACTCCGTGTAGATCTGTCTGATGATTTTCTCATGACGATGGGCCTTGAGGAAGAAGACCATGGAAGTAAGGTGCTACTCTTATTGCTTGAAATCAAGGTACGGACGAGCAATGTGATGTTCAGCCGATGTTAATGTTGACCACCTGCTTGACACAGCCCTGGCCAGGTTTTCCCCTGGGGCGTTAGTTACCCACCCTCCCGTCCTGCTCACTCTGTTCTCTTTGTGAAGACGTCCCTCTGCGCAGCCCACCTGCGCAGGCTGGGGAGTTAGGCTCCGCCTCTTTGACACAAAGGTGGCGTTTGCACAAATGACTTAAAATTCTTTCATGTGGGAGGTTTATCTCTTCTCCCCATGTAGTTTTGATTTCAATTATTTTACATTAATTTTGTTGAGATATAGTTGACATATAAAATTGTATAAGTTTAAGGTGTACAAAGTGTTAACTTGATACATTTCTGTATTGCGGTATGACTACAACCATAGCATTAGCTAATAGCACTATCATGTCACATTTTTATTATTTCCTTTTTTGTGGTGAGAACAGTTAAGATCTAGTCTCTTAGTGCTTTGGAAGTTTGTAATACAGTATTGTTGGTTGCCTAACCACTATGCAGTACATTAGGTCTCCAGAACTTATGTAGCTACTAGTTGCAAGTCTGTATACCCTTCAACAACACTGCCCCTATCCCACCACGCCTGCTGACCGAGACTTTGGTAACCACCTTTCTACTGTTTTTAAGAGTTAGTTGTTTTGTTTTGTTTTTCTTTTTAATTCCACAGATAAGTCATATCATACACTATTTGTCTTTCTCTTTCTTACTCATCTTACCAAGAATAATGCCTTTCAGGTCCATCCATGTTGTCACAAATGGCAACCTTTTCTTCTTTCTCATGGATGAATAGTACTCCATTGTATAGGTATATACCATTTCTCACCCATTCATTTGTTGATGGGCACTCAGGTTGTTCCCACATCTTGGCTGTCGTAAACAATGCTGCAATAAACATGGGTGTGCATGTGTCTCTTTCACATCCTGTTTTCGTCTCCTCTGGGTGCACACGCAGCAGTGGAATTACTAGATCATACGGTAGTTCTGTTTTTAAATTTTGAGGAAATTCCATACAGTTTTTCATAGCGACTGAACCAATTTGTATACCGGTGAACTGGGTAAACTGTTTCTTTTATTCACGTCCTTGCCAGCACTTAGAGTCTCTGGTCTTCTTGATGATAGCCATTTTAACAGTTGGGAGGGAGGTGTTACCTTGTTCTGGTTGAAAGTAGTAGTTCTCGAATGATTAGCGATGCAGAGCATCTTTCCATGTGTCTGCTGGTCATTTGGAGGTCTTTTTGGAGAAATTTCTATTTTGTTGCTCTGCCCATTTTTAAATTAGATTTTTGGGTTTTGGTTACTGACTTGTATGAATTCTTCAAGTATTTTGAATATTAACTCCTTGTCAGACGTGTGATCTGCAAATATTTCTCCCATCCTACAGGTTGTCTTTTATTTTGTTGATTGTTTCTTTTGCTGCAATGCTTTGTGGTACGATATAATGCAGCTGGTTTTTGTTTTTGTGTCTTTTGTACTGGTGCTTTTGGTATCATATCTAAAAAATAATTGCTAGGACCAATATCAAGGATCTTTTTCCCTATGTATTCTTCTAGGAGTTTTATGACTCATATTTAAAGTATTTAATCCATTTCAAGTTCATGTTTGTGAGTGGTATAACATAGGGGCCCGATTTTATTTTCCTGCATGGGGTTATTGTTTTCCCAACACCCTTTGTCGAAAACACTGTCTTTTTCTCCATTTAGGGTTCTTGGCTCTCTTGTCAAATTAGTTAACTGTCCAAAAATGGATTTATTTCTGGGTTCTCTACTCTGTTCCATTGGTCTATGTGTTTATTTTTATTTGAATACCAAATTGTTTTCATGACTATACCTTATAAGTATAGTTTGACAACAGGAAGTGAAAAAAGACTATTAGTTTTTTCTGTGAAAAAAGAAACTATTGAAATTTTGATAGGGATTCTGTTACCTCAAGAGATGGCTTTAGGTTGCATGAACATTTTAATAATATTAATTATTTTGACATATGAACATGAAATACCTTCCCTTTGTTTTGAGTCTTATTCAATTTATTTCATAAAGGTTTCATAGTTCCTATTGTACAGATGTTTTTACTTCACTGGTAAGTTGATTCCCAAGTATTTTTTTGTTTTTTTTAGTATGCAATTTTTAAAAAGATTTTATTTATTTATTTATTTTTAGAGAGAAGGGTAGGGAAAGAGAAAGAGAGGGAGAGAAACATCAATGTGTGGTGCCTCTTGTGTGCACCCAGCTAGGGACCTGGCCTGCAGCCCAGGCGTGTGGTGTGCCCTGACTAGGACTTGAACCAGTGACCCTTTGGTTCTCAGGCCTGTGCTTAATCCACTAAACTACATGAGCCAGGGCTATTTTATTGTTTTTGATGCTACTGTTAATAGGATAGTTTATTTCTTTTTCAGATATTTTATTGTGAGTGTATAGAAATGTAACTAAAGCCTATATGTTGATTTTATGTCCTGCAACTTTGCAGAATTTGATTAATTCCAACAGTGTTTTTATTATTTATTTTTAGGATTTTGGGATATGAAATTGTATCTCAAATAGTGATAGTTTTACTTCTTCCAATTAGTATGACTTTTATTTCTTTGTCTTACCTAGTTGCGCTAGCTGGGGCTTCTAATACTATGTTGAATAAAAGTGGCGACAGCGAGAACCCTTGTCTTGTCCCTACTCTTAGAGGAAAAGCTCTCAATGTTTCACCACTGAGTACAAGAGCTGTGTGTTTGCCATATATGGACTTAATTAGGTTTAAGTGTGTTCCATCCACACCATCTGCTGAAGATATTTTTTATCATTAAAGGATGTTGTATTTTGCCAAATGCTAGTCTTCAGCTATTGTGATGATCTTAAGAGTTTTGTTTGTCATCTATTAATGTGGTGTATCACATTTATAGATTTGCATATGTTTTACCAGCCGTGCATCCTGGGGACCAATCTCACTCTCTCACAGTGTAAAATGTGTTTCATGTGCTGTGGAATTTGACTTGCTATTATTTGGCTTTGCTGAGAATTTTTACATCTATATTTACCAGGGATTTTCGCCTATAGTTTTCTTTTTCTGTTATGTCCTTATTTGTTTTTGGTGTTAGGGTAGTGCTGGCCTCATAAAATGAGTTGCAAGTATTCCCTCCTCTTCAATGTATTAGGAGAGTTGGGAAAAAAATTGACATTAATTCTTTTTTAAATGTTTGGCAGAATTTACCAGGAAAGCCATCTAGACATGGGCTTTCTGTATTGAGAGTTTTTTGATTATTGATTCAATTTCTTTACTTGCCTATTGGTCTGTCTAGATTTTCTACTTCTTCCCAATTTATTTATGTTTCTAATAATTTATCTGTTTCTTCTAGGTTATCCAGTTTCTTCCATATAATTGTTTATAATAGTCTCTTCAAATCCTCTGTATTTCCACAGTATCAGTTATAATGTCTCCACATTTATTTCTGATTAGTCTAGCTATAGTCTTTTTAAATTTTATCTTTCTGAAAAACAGTTATTAGTTTGATTTTTTTCTGTTGTTCTCTGTTATCTTTTATTTAATGTTACTCTGATCTTTGTTATTTCCTACTATTTGCTAAATTTGGACTGTTTCATTTTTTCCCAGTTCCTTAATATACATATTTGTTTTTGTTTATTTGAATCGTTTCTATTTTCTTAACACATGCTATTATTTCTATAACCTTTCTACTCAGAACTGATTTTGCAACCTCCGATAGGTTTTGGTGTGTTGTGTTTTCATTTTCATTTGTTTTGAGATTTTAAAAAAATGTGCATTTTCATTTCTTCTTTGACCCATTGGTTGTTAAGGAGTGTATAATTTAATTTCTACATATTTGTACATTTTCCAGCTTGTGCTTGATTTCATATTAGTGTAGTCAGAAGAGATGCTCAGTATGATTTTCATTTTATTAAATTTGCTAAGACTTGTGTCTTATTATAGGGTCCATCCAAGAAAATGTTTCATGTACACTTAAGAAGAATATGCATTCTGCTTGTGACAAATGAAATGTTCTATAACTGTCTCAGTTGCATTTGAAATAACATATGGTTCAAGTTCTATTTTTTTTTCTTGTGGATTTTGTCTGGATAATCTATTCATTGCTGAAAGTAGGGAATTGAAGTCCCCTACTCTCACTGCATTGTTATTTGTCTGTTCAGATCGGTTTTATTTGTTTGATGTGCTTAGGTGCTCTGATATTGGGTGTGTATCCATTTATGACTGTTATGTCTTCATAATGAATTGACCACTTTATCACTACATAATAACCGTCTTTGTCTCTGGTTACCATTTTTTCCACTTAGAGTCTATTTTGTCTGATACAAGTGTAGCTATCCATTTCCATTTGATTTCCATTTGCATGAAGTATCTTTGTGCATCCATTCGCTTTGAACCTATGTGTGTCCTTAACGCCAAAGTGATTCTGTTAAGGGCAGTGTATAGTTGGGTCTTCTTTTTTTTCTTAAGTTCATCTAGCCACTCTGTGCCTATTGACTGGTAATTCAATCCATTTATATTTGGAGTTATTATTGATATTTAGGGACTTACTAATGCTATCTTATTGTTTCTGATTGTTTTATATTTCCATTTTTCTTTCTCCCTCTGTTTTGTCCACCTTTGTAAATTGGTATTTTTCTGTGGTGATGTGTTCTGTTTTCCTTTTCTTTATATTTTATGCAACTACTTTAAGGTTTTTTCCTTGCAGTTATTATAAGGCTTACCTAAGACATTTCACAGATAAAACGGTCTTTTTTTATCCAAGCCCCCCTTCTCTGTGAATCCTTTTTGCTTCAATGGATTCATTTAATTGTCTTCTCTAAATTCTTATTCTACTCATCATCATTACCGACAAATTTTCTAAATCTTCCCAAAGGAGGTTTTAGCATCTTAGTCTTTAAGTAAAATTTCTTCAGTAACATCATGTTTTCAACGATGAATACATTGTGAACATCATAAAAGATGCACTTGGCTAGGTGCCAGGGATACGCAAATGAGCAAAGCAGAGCAACTACCCTACAGGCGTCACAGATCGGTGGGTCGCTCACCCCCGGGGCTCACTCGCAGTCTCCGCTCGTCTGCCCAGTGAGCTGGAAACGACTTCAAGGCCATCCGTGATCTGAACCCAATCTATTTTGTTTATTTACCCCACCCATTATTTCTTATCTGTTGGAATAAAAAACCCCAAAACTGGGCTAATTGCCACTTCCCAAACACAGCTGTTACCTTTCTGTCTCTCTTACATTTCCTCATTTTGATCTTCCTTCCTGAAAAGACCTCCTCACTTCTCTGTCCATGTCAATTCTGACATATATTAAGGACCCAGATTTCAAATGTCATGTTTGTTATGAAACATTTTGTTTATCATGAAGTTCCAATTAGTCAGGCTTCTTAGAAAGAACCCCACATGACATCAAATGCAATGACTGGTTCCTGATTAAATTCTAGTTTGAACAAACCAACTCTAAGAGACACTTTGGATAAAATTTGGGAAATCTGAGTAGTAAAATAGGTACGAAATCATATTAAGAAACTATTGTTAAATTTATCAGAATTATAATGATATTGCAGTTACATAAAAAGGTAATTATTTTAGGTATAGAAAATTGAATTGATAAAGATGAAATATTATGATGGCTGTAGCTTAAAAGTGGATAAATAAAACATGGCAAAAATGTTAAAACTTAAGAATCAGAATATAATTGTGTTTTTGTGTCATTGTTTTTACCTTTTTGTGTTTTTAAAAAACATTTCCAATCAAAATTAAAAATAAGAATCTGAAATATTTTTAACTGGGAAAGCAAAACATGTTAATTAAAGAACTTTTGAGAAAAGAAAAATATCAGCAAAAAGCAAACATTTTCCTACCATGCAAATAATCATAATCATCATTTACTTTATGATCCATTTCCTTCCATGAATTTACAAATATAATTTTTTAAATTTTATTTTAATTTTGTTCAAGTACAGTTTTCTTTTATTCCCATTCTGTCTTTTATCCCAGCCCTCCTCACCTCCCTCCCATTTCCACCCCCTCAGTTTTTGTCCATGTGTCCTTTATACTTGTTCCTGTAAACCCTTCCCCTTTTCCCCTGAAATTCCCTCCCCTCTCACCTCTGGTCACTGTCAGCCTGTCCTCTATTTCAGTGTCTTTGACTATATTTTGCTTGCTTGTTCGTTTTGTTGTTTAGGTTCCTGTTAAAGGTGAGATCATATGGTATTTATCTTTCACTGCCTGGCTTATTTCGCTTAGCATAATGCTTTCCAGTTGCATCCATGCTGTTGCAAAGGGTAGGAGCTCCTTCTTTCTTTCTGCTGCATAGAATTCCATTGTGTGAATGTACCATAGCTTTTTGACCCATTCATTTACCGATGGGCACCTAGGTTGCTTCCAACACTTGCCTATTGTAAATTGTGCTGCTATGAACATTGGGGTGCATAGATTCTTTGGGATTGGTATTTCAGGGTTCTTAGGATATAATCCTAGCAGTACAAATATAATTCTTTTATTTTACAAAATTATGAGTACTCTACACATATAGTTTTGTACTGATTTCATATTTTATTTACTTTTTAAGTCGAGATAAAATTGACATATAACATTGCATTTGTTTGAGGTGTACAAAATGATTTGTACAATTATCTATCTCTATATATTATATCTCTATAAGACATAGACATATAACATATATGATTACCCAAATGAATTTGGAAAGTCCATTTTTAAGGTGATGGTAACCTAACTTTGATGCCCACGAAAGCTTCACCCTCTTCATCCTCCCCTTTTATATTCTGGCTCAATTCATGTGTGGTTTGAGAGCATACTTCATGTCGTTTTACTTATTTATTTTCTATTTCTATATACTTATTTTTCTATTATATTTTCTAGTCATTTAAAGTTTTAAAGTTGTTATAACCCATAGTTGTATTTAAAGTTGTTATAACCCATAGTGTATTCTATTTTGGTGAATGTTCCATGTGAACTTTGAAGAATATTCTGCTGTTGTTAGGTGAAGCATTCTATACATACCAATTAGGTCGAGCTGATTAACAGTGCTGTTTACATCATCTGTATCCTTTCTGGTATTCTGCCTGCTTGATTAGTCAGTCCTGACAGTGGGATATTCACGTCTCTCGCTAAAATGGTGGATCTATTTTTTTCTTTCATTTAGGTTGGATTTTACCTTGTGTACTTCCATGCTCTTTCATTAAGTGCGTACACATTTAGGATTACCACATTTTTTTGAGAACTGACCTCTTTATATAATTTCCCTATTTCTCCCCAATGATCTTTTGTTTTGTTTTGAAGTCTGAATTTTCTTAATAGAGATACTTCAGCTTCTTTTTATTATTAGTGTGAGCATGATACATCTTTCTTTACCTTTTCATTTTAACCTATTTGTGTTTTTATAGTTAAAGTGAGTGTATTAAAGACAGCATAGAATTATGTCTTATATTTTTGTCCACCCTTCAAATTTTTGTCTTTGATTGGTGTATTTAGACCATTCATATTTAAAGTGACATTGACATAGTTAGGCTGATAGCTGCCATTTTTATGACTGTTCACTATTCACTGGACTTGATCTCTGATTCTTTCCCTCCCTATTTTCTGCATTCTTTGGTTTTAACTGAGCATTTTCTGTAATTTTATTTTGTATCATCTCTCAACATATCAATTGATTGCTTTTTCAACAAAATTTGGCATTGCCTTAGAATTTATAAGATATATTTTTAACTAATCTAAATTACTCCTTGAATAGTATTAAAGGTGTACTCAGGTTTCTTATTGCAGAGTATCCTCAATTTATTTTTCTCATCTTTTGTGACATTAGCTTTATTTATTTTAATAATCCCTATGCTATAATCAACCGATACGTTGTTTCTGTTATTACTTTAAGCTACCCATTTTTCCAATACATAATACACATAACAGAATTTACCGCCTCAACCATTTTTAAGTTCATGGTTCAATGGCATTAAATATGTTCCCACTGCTGTGCAAACATCCCCATAAATCTATTCATCTTGTAAAACTGGGACTCTACACCCATTAAACAATAACTCCCCACCCACTCCTCCCCTCAGCCCCTGGCAACCACCACTGTACTTTCTGTCGTTGTGATTTCAACTGCTTTGAGTGCCTCATAAAAGTGGAACCACACAGGATCTGTCTTTTTGTGACTGGTTTATTTCACTCAGCATAATGTCCTCGAAGTCCATCCATGTTGTAGCATGTTGTAGTGTGTTGCAGAATTTTCTTTCCTTTTAAAGCTGAAGAATACTCATTTCATTGTATGTACATACCACACTTGGCTCATTCATTTTCCTGTTGGTGAATTTTGGGTTGTTTTAGCTATCACAGATAATGCTGCTATGACTAAGAATGTAAAACTTTCTCTTCGAGATCCTGTCTCAATTCTTTGGGGGTGCACACCCATATGGGAAACTGCTGGATCATAAGGAAATTCTGTTTTCTGTTTTCTGGGAAACAGCCATACTGTTTTCCATGACAGTCATACCATCCCACATTCCCACCAACTGAGCACAAGGGATTGATCCAATTACTCTGTGTCCTCATAAAAACTTGTTTTCTGTTTTGTTTTTAATTGTAGCCATCTTAATGGATGTGAGGGAGTATCATTTTAAGTTTAATTTTAATTTCTCTAATGATTAGTGATACTGAGCATCTTTTCATGTGTACATTAGTGATTTGTATAACTTCTTTGGAAAAATATCTCTTCAAATTCTCTTTATTTTTTAATCAGCTTGTTTGTTTTGTGGTTGCTGTCATTAAGTTTTAGGAGTTCTCAATATATTTTGCAGATTAATTGTCAAATATATAATTTGCAAACATTTTGTCCCATTTTGTGGGTTGCCTATTTCTTATGTTGCTGGTGTCTTTTGAGGTACTTTTAAAAACATTTTTATGAAGTTAAATTTGTCTATTTTGTTATTGTACCTTTTCCTTTGGTGTCATATGTATACAAATATTACCATGGCCAAAGCTGTGAGTTCTTTTTTATGTTTACTTTTAAGAGTTTTGTTGTTTTAGGATTTAAATTTAGGTTCTTGATCTGTTTTGAGTTTTGAGTTGACAGGGTCTACCATAGGAGGTAAGGGTCCAACTTTATTATTGTGTGTGCGGATGTCTAGCTTTCCCAACACCATTTGTAGAAAAATCTGTCGTTTCTTCCACAGAATGGCATTGGCATGCTTGTCAGAAGTCATTTGATCTTATATGCAGGAGTGTGTTTCTGGGCTCTCTACTGCATTCCACTGGTTTATATTTCTATCTTTATGCTGCTACCACACATTTTCATGTAGCTTTGTAGTCCATTTTGACATTCAAAAGTGTGTGTTTCCCAGATTTGTGCTACTTTTTAAAGATTGTTTTGGAAATTCAGGATCCCTGGAGATTTCACATACATTTTAGGATGGGTTTTTCTATTTCTGCAAAATATGTCATTGAGATTTTGATAGGGACTGCATGGAATCTGCTTTGGATAGTTTTGGCATTTTAACAATATTATTTGTTTTTCAATCCATGAACATAGGATATCCCTTTATTTATTTGTATCTTTATGTTTTTATATGTGTCATATAGTTTGCCTTGTATAAGTTTTTACTTTCTTGATTAAAACCTTAGTATTTTATTGGTTTTTTTGATGCTATTGTCAATGGAATTGTTTTTGAAATTTCCTTTTCAGATTGCTCATTGTTTGTGCATAGAAACACAATTTATTTTTGCATGCTGATTTTGTATCCTGCTACTTTGCTGAATTCATTTATTAGTTTTACCAGGTTATTGTTCGCAGTTCCCTTTAGAAGCAAAGCTGAGATTAACACATTTGCACACATCTCCTTGTGCATGTGATGGGAGTGACTTTGATGTCTACATCAATGAGCAGACTTCTTGGGCGGTAGGATACATAGTTTCACCTTTACTATTGCCCAGTAGGCCTAAAAAGAAGTTGATTACTTTATCTTTACTAACATGAGTTAAGAGTCTTTTTTTTAACTCCTAAACTTTTACTGATGGAGCGTAAAATCAAATGAGAAGGCAGGACAGGTTGTACGATATGAGTAGTTTGACTAAAAAGGAAGAAGAGTACACCTGTCCTTAAAAATAATAATAAAAGAGAGGGAACGAACAGGTCAATTAATGTAGCCCAGCCTCCTATCAGTCCCCCAAACCGCCACCTCCATCGCATCAACGCAAGCACCAAAGACGCCTTTCAGGGTGACCCGTATCTCTGGTCGAACGCAAAAGGACTGAGCATGTTTCAGAGTAGTCACCATTAGCTCCCGACACTCTTTTTCATCTGCGGTGCGGGGTGGGAATCACATAATGTTATTTGCTCGTTTATTTTCATCTTTATTTTCTTTCAATTAAATATAAGTGTGATGTCTTTTGGTGGGAATTTTTTTAATCATGGTTTGTCACTGCTTGACCCATAGAACCTAGAATAGCATTTGGCATATAGTAAGTGCTCAATGAACATGTGTTGAGTGAAGAAAGAATAAAATAAAGTTTCTTCTACAGTATCCAGCATGGTACTTATTAGTGGAATACTTGCTGGAGAAAATTATGCAAATAAGGACTAATTCATCCCCTATCCTATATCTGCGCTGGAGAGTTATCTGGGAGATGTACTAATCCAAGCTAGAGAAGTCAGTGGCTGGTTCTGCCTTAAATTTGTAAGACTGAAGAGGGGTGAAAACCTCACTGGGTAAGAGAAGAAAAAGGCACTGACGTTTTATTTAGCTTCCCTCTTCTTTTTACAGCACTGCCCTGAGGTCCTAATTCCACAAGTACTTCTAAATCCAGATTTATGGGGACAGGGGAGTTTGTCAGATTGACCGGAGGCTCTTGGAAAAGGTTAGAAACTTGTTAGACCTTATCCTTCAGCAAAGAGAAATCTGGTGGGATTCTATGTATTTTAGACCTAATTTCTCAGTGAGGTATTTGGGCCATCACAATATTAAGATTTAGGACTGTTAAATAATAACTGCAAACATTTAGGTGACTAAGTGGAAGTCTCCTACGGAAATTAATCTATCAACTTGCCAATTGATCAAATTCAATATTTCATGAAGAAGAAATAGAAATTGAAATTATTTTGTCCTCTTTCTGGGATTTTTCAGAAAGGTGTAACATACACAGTAGTAAGGATAATATATAAAAACGTCTTTTTTTTCCAAGAATCTCAGGAAATAGTTTTGTTGACACATTGCGTGTGCTTGTCTTTGTGTGTCTGTGCAGCCAATGTGTATAAGTGTGTATGTGTGGTGTGTTTGTGTATGCAAAAATTCACTTGTTATGCATTCAACAAATAACTACCTATGATCTAACTAATATGTTTTCAGGTGTGGACATGGAGCACTGAGTATACATGGGCATGGCATTTCTTGTTCACATAAATTGGTATTATTGTCATCATAATAAAGTTAAGTATTCTTATTTTCCTTTACACATCTTAAAAATAACAAGCATAGGCCTTTCTTGATTCAGACCAAAATATTGTCACAGAAAATAAAATTATAGGGAAGCACTTATAATGTAATCTAAAGGTCTGAGTTTCAAGTCTGGTTTCTTATTCCAATAGCCTCCATGTGACTTAACGGCTACCAGTATAAGAAGATGCTATGTCACTGAAGGGGACAGGACCTACACAATATGAGCCCAGGAACACCAGGAAAAGAGTCACTTCTAAAGGTATTTCAACTCATAAGCTTATACTTCATGCTAACATTTCTTCTGTCTGAGTTTCTTTTTGAAATTAACCACCACCCTATTAAAACATTGGTAGCCCAAAGAGAGGAAGATTTTAAGCAGCTGTAAATTAATATCTTAATGTGATGTTCTTATGAAATCATTCCAAGAGACAGCTCACTGGGCACAGGGCTTGAGGCAGGTGCTGGCACTGCTCTGCCTGGGGCCCATCTGACCAAAGGGCTGACCCAGGAAGAGGAGTGGGGCACGGGTCATGGAAGAGAGGAGGGAATGGGGTGAGGGAAGACGGGGGTCTACTTTGGTGCAGAATAAGGCTTGTTAGCTATATAGGGATTTTATTTCTTATTTTTTACAATCAGGAGCCCATGCAGTGCATGGTAAACATTACAATTAAATTTATGCATTTGTAATTATCACATTTTAGTAACAGAATCAGAAGGTACCATATGTTAAGCAGCAAATGAAGGAAATTCATTATCCTTTAAGTCCTCGTGTTAAAGTGACTACACACTGCTGGGTGAAACTGTGCATGTTCCAGGGGGTTTTAGGATGATTGCATAAGGATGAAAGGCCAGTGGGAAAGGCCCTTATTGCATGTTCAATGAAAGAGACTCTGGAGGAGAGGACTGGGCTAATTAGAAATTAAATTTTATTTTAAAATCAGAATGCCAACCTGTTGATTTATGAGGGTAAATGTGACTTCCAAGAGAAGTAGAAACAAGTGTGTCTGCTCACAGTACCGAGGGAAGCAGAAAGATCCAGCCTGGAAGTCGACCTTCCAGGCCCGAAGCAGGGACGTGACCCTGACTCCGCCATGGTTCAGCCTGTGACCTGGGCATGTGTCCCTGCTTCTCTGAACCTCAGCTGGTGCATTTGTTTTACAATCCTGTGAAATGGAGGGACTAACCCTTACTCTGCCGGCTTATTATTATATTGTGTAAAGAGAACAGCACAATATTGATTCTGTTTAGATGATCTTTATCATTACTTTTGTGATTCAAATAGATGCTGACATGGGCCCCTGACAACCTGATGTGCTCCTCAGACTAACAAGGTTGTTTTCCTTTAAACAGTGCTTGGACAGAAACTTAATGGTGTTGAGTGAGTTCATAAGTAGTGAATGTCCTTTCAACTTCGCACTCTTCTCATTCACGCACTTGGTTTAATGTTTGGTGTTGACGTTTAAAGAGTCATGGAAAGTGTATAGCAACAGCCAGGGAAAAATTAGGTTCTGCTTTTCTGGGAAGATTCATGCGATGCCCGCACACCAGATGCCAGGGTCTGTTTGCAGCTTCCTCCTCCCAGAAAGCCCAGCTTGTCGTTGCCCCAGCGGATTGGAATCCTAGAGACACTGTAAGGCTAACTGAACGTATAAAAGATTCATGATTTAATCTGAATGCCAGTGTATTTATATCTATGAGAGAAAGGTATGAAAATCTTTCCAGGAGCTAGAGTGTTAAAGTATTTTATTAAAAGCATTTTCCCCATGAAATCTATGTACCTTTGTGGTCAGTGAATGGGCCAGAGAATGGTGTTTGAGCAATGGGAATTTGATTGTCAAGAGAAACGTGTCCTATTGTCCTCTAAAGAGATAAATGTCATTGCACCAGAAAAAGAGATTTTGTTGTGCCCTTTCTAATCAACAGTCATTACACCCCTTTGAATAAAAAATGTTGTCACAATAATGCTGTATAGCAAACCATCTCACAACTCAGTGGATTACAACAATAAGCATTTATTTAGCTCATGCGTCCGTGGGTCAGCAGTTTAGCCTGGACTAGCTGGGCAGTTCTAATCTTAGCCCTCACGCCTGGCAGTTGCCTGTTGGTGAGCTGGGTAACAAAGGCGACCGAGCCACAAGTCTCTTTCTGCCAGTGGGACAGATGGGACGTGTTCTCCTAGCAGTTTCACAGGGGAAACTGGCCCCAAAGTACTTGCCTGTTTCAACGACTGCTTAATATTTGAAAGCCCACAGCCAAGCACAGGGTAAGCGAGGGAGGGCACTGAAAGCTATTGAGCAAGGGCAATGCAGAGAGGGAGGGTGAGGAGTTTGGACCTTAAGGCAATCCATCAACCACTCCGATCAGGGTCTCCCTGCTGCAGGCTGATTGCTGATCTTGATTCTGGGATGTTCACACTTTCTACGTTTTACTGCTAACTTTTTCATGCTATTGACTGATGATTTCTGTTTCTCTTTAATATAACATTTTTTTCTGATTAAAAATACAGGCTTATTGTAGAAAATTTACAAAAACTAAAAACATATCATCACCTAGTGATAATGACAATTAACTTCTCACGTGAATCTTCAGATCATTTTGTGTGTGTGTTTTAGTTAAATATGTACATGATTTACGTGAACATTGAAAAATACAGAACTGTACCCTCAAGAAAACAACAATTATCCATAATTCTCACTCTAGCAAATAACCAGTGTTAGCATCTTACACATTTCTGCCTGGTGTGTGCCTCTTTAACGATGTATATGTATATATTTGCATATTTTATCATAGTGCATCTGTAATGTGTATTCCATTTTATGAAAACTGTTACATCAATAGCATTTTCAATTTAAAATTCCTCAAATTGTTGATTTTAAAGATTGTATTTAATTATTTGGACACGCTGTAATATATTGAACTACTTTTCTACTATTGTAAATTAGGTTGTAGCCCCTCATTAGTTTCAGCATTCAGCAAATTGCTTGAAGCCTCCACCTAGGGCAAGGGCCTATTCTCGGCAGTGAGAATAAAATAATGACTATGACAATCAGGATTTCTGTTCTAACCTTAAATTAGGTTGTGATTGGTACATTATGTATACATTTTTGTTCACATTCTCTAATTTTTGTGGCGGGGGAGGATACATTTCCCAAAGCAGCATTACTAAGTTAAAGAATATGAATATTTTTGCTACTCTTTGTACATGCAGCTTAATTGCATTCTTAAGGGCTACATCAGTTTGTGTCTGTGTGTGGGAATGAGTGATTATCATGCTGGATCTTCGCAAACTTTGTATACTTAATTTTGAGAAGTAACTTCTTGCTTTGATTTTATATTTTTGATTAATAGTTTAACACATTTTCACATATTTATATTCCTCCTTCGTTTTCTCTTATTATCTGTTTTAATGACTTTCTCATCGATTAATATGAGCTTTTTGGATATTAAGGGTTTTAAGCCTTTTATGCCATGCATGTTACAAATGTTTCTCCGTTTATTACTTGTTGTTTATGCTTTTGATGTGAGGGAGTTTACAATTTTATCCAGTAAAATATATTGATTGCTTCCTTTGAGATATCTCTCATTAGTTTTAAGCATGTAAATTTTTACCTTATCAAGGATTGGGCAATTATTCATTTATATATTTTCCCAATTTATTTTATTCCTAATGAAAGTCTTTTAATTCATCTAGATTTTATGTTAATGTTTAGGTTTATAGGAAGATCTAAATTGATTTCTTCTTCCTCATAAACCTACCTCATTTTCCCGGTGCCATTTACTGCATAGCTGACCCTCCACCATCGATCTGTGCTGCTCACCCCGTCACATCCCAGTGGAGCACGGCCACTCTAAGGTCTTCTTGGCAGCTTGGTTTACTGGTAGATTTTAGGACTCATTGGATATTTAGTGGTATTACAGAATTGCTACATACAGTATACTTTCAGAAGAGCACAGAGTCATCTAGAAATTAAAAGAAAAAAATGTCTTCTGTGATTTAAAAAATCTGGGCTCAGATCCTGGCTCTACAATCCTCTGACTCTATAAACCTGAGCAGACCATTCAGCTTTTCTGAACCTCAGCTTCCTCATCTACGGTGTACTGATACTTATACCTTCTTGATGTGTTGTTGCATGTGAAGTCAGTGAGGCAATCCATCTGAGAGGACACTGGGAAATGCAGAAGGCATTGCCAGTGTTAATTTTTACAGCTGGTATAGATAGAGCCTGGGGTCTGACTTCATTATAAAGTTCTATCCAATGTGGCTGGATTTGCACTCATAGAAATTTAGATAAAGAAAGGTGAAAAAAGAAAGTGAAAGGCAGCCAGAACCCTGCTCTGTTGTGCTGTGATGAGGACTGCTAAGCCAACCGCAGAAGTTTGTTTCCCATTTTTGTTCAGTGCAACTGGAAATCAATGTTGTGATACCAAGCAGGATGGGTATTAATTAACAAGGTCAAGTGTAAACGCCATCAGATACAGAAGTAAGTCAGCAAAGCAATTAATGAGAAGTCTATAGAGAGTGGCTTAAATAGTCTTAAAGAAAGACTGTGAACACACAAACCAAGCTTTGAGAGAAAATATTTCACTATGAAGAAATAAGGGCATTGGCAAAATGGCTCCCCCTTCAAACCTGTGAAGTCACATTAGCTAGGTACACATGAATACACAGCAAAAAACTACTGCTCAACCAGAACAATTACCCAAACACTTGAACTGGAGTTAACGAGTTTGGAGAATCAAGAAGAAACAAGGTTCATTTACATGTCCCTGCAGATATAGCTTGAGAAATAAGGAAGTGCCATCCAGTGTCTGGAATGCTCTTTAAAGTGCGATCTTGAAACAAACAAACACAAAACCCCTCAGTCTGCTTGGTGAAGCGCCACTGCTACCATATTTCCAAGAGTTTACTCAGTTTCCTGAAGATTTCGCCTGTGATCGAAGTCAAAGGAGCAATCTCATCCACATGCTCAAGACCGAGTCTGGAGTTCTGGCCAAGATGGAGGCACAGGTGGAAACCCTTCACTTCCTTGCACAACCAAAAGGAGGATAACAACTAATCTAAAATCAATAAACAACCGGAAGTGCCAGAAAATCAAACTGCATGGAACTCCCACAACCACAGAATTAAAGAAACAATCAAATAGAACAACCAGACTGGTAAGGGATGGAGAGAAACCCTGGTCAGGCGGCAGACTGTGGGGGTGGGGCTGGCTGTGGCTAGGTGGCCGGCTTTGAGGGAGGGGCTGACTTAAGTGGAAACGGAGACTCACAGGTGGCTGTGGACTACAGCAGTTGCCACAGTGGGAAAAACTCCCAGTCTCACACTCGTGTTTGTTGAAAAGGGCACTAAAGAAGAGCAGGCAGGCGAATTGCATTGTTCCCTCTCTGGCCCCTCCCCCACAGGCAGTGCTGCTGTGCAGCTAGGAGGGTTGCCCTGCCAACATGAATACCTAAGGCCCTGCCCCCTTACAACTCATCAGGTACTCCAAACAAACATATATGGCCCAAACGAAAGAACAGAGCAAAACCTCAGAGAGAGAACTAAGTGATGAGGAGATAGCCAACCCATGTGCTGGAGAATTTAAAGCTCTGGTAATCAAAATGCTCACAGAACTGACTGAGTTTGGTTGAAAAATGAAAAAACAAATGAAAGATACCAAAAATGAAATGAAGCAAAATATTCTGGGAACCAACAGTGACAGGAAGGAAACCAGGACTCAAATCAATGATTTGGGAAAAAAGGAAGAAATACACATCCACTTGGAACACAGTGATGAAACAAGAATTCAAAAAGTGAAGACAGTTCTTACAAACCTCTGGGACAACCTGAAATGTTCCAATATCCAAATTATAGGGGTTCCAGAAGGAGAACAATAGCAGAAAATTGAAAACTTATTTGAATAATGAAGGAAAACTTCCCCAATCTGGCAAAGGAAATAGACTTCCAGGAAGTCCAGGAAGCCCAGTCTCAAAGAAGTTGGACCCAAAGAGGAACACACCAAGGTGCATCATCATTAAGTTACCCAAGATTAAAGACAGAGAGAGAATCCTAAAAACAGCAAGAGGAAAGGAAAGAGTTACCTACAAAGGGGTGCCCATAAGGCTATTAGCTGATTTCTCTAAAGAAACCTTGAAGGCAAGTAGGGGCTGGAAAGAAGTATTTGAAGTCATGAAAGGCAAGGACCTACATTCAAGAACAGTTTATCCAGCAATGCTATCATTTAGAATGGAAGGGCAGATAAAGTACTTCCCAGATAAGGTCATGTTAAAGGAGTTTATCATCAGCCATTTCTTATTATATGAAACCTTAAAGGGACTTACCTAAGAAAAAGAAGATCATAAATATGAACAACAAAATGAGAATAAACTCACAACTATTAACAAGTGAACATCAAAGAAAAGAAAAACAATGAAAACAAAAACTAAGCAAACAACCAGAACAGGAACAGAATCAGAGAAATGGAGATCACACAGAGGGAGTTCAGTGGAGAGGAGGAAGGGAGATATGGGGGGGGGGAGGGAGATATGGGGGGGAAAGGTACAGGGAAGAAGAAGCATAATTAGTAGGCATAAAATAGATGGGGAAAAATAAAAAAAATGGTATAGGAAACAGAGGATTCAAAGAACTTATATGTACAACCCCTGGACATGAGCTAAAGCGGGGGGAATGC
This sequence comes from Tonatia bakeri, assembly GCA_004024845.1. Classification (NCBI taxonomy): domain Eukaryota; kingdom Metazoa; phylum Chordata; class Mammalia; order Chiroptera; family Phyllostomidae; genus Tonatia; species Tonatia bakeri. The sequence continues at coordinate 82,732 of PVIA01002076.1, read as the reverse complement.
TGGAGGGTTGGGGGGTCAGAATGGAGAGGGGATAAAGGGGGAAAATTGGGAAAACTAATAGCATAATCAATAAAACATACTTTAAAAATAAATAAAATAAAATTCAAAGATTAAAAAAAGACTGAATCTGTTTAATAATTAATAAAAAATAACATTCACTCACCACAGCAGGCTTATGGTAAACATTCAGTCCATGAGTATTGAATTGAATTAAATGTATTATGCCGTCTCTGGGATTCATTTACATTACTACTCATCAAGGCATGGCTGTGTGATGACGCTTCTAGGCATAATAGGGATATGGAAACAAAGCAGACTTACATTTTTTGCTCCAAGTATCTGAAGCTTAGTGAAGGAAATGATATATACATTCATAAGTATAATATAAAATGAAAAGTTAGAGATGGCATAAGCATGATGTACACAGGGTATTTGAATTCAGCACAAAGAGAAATATACAGGTGGGGGAAAGCATGGAAGACTTTTTGATAGAACATACTTGCCATAAAATGAGAGAGAGAAAGAGAGACACTCGTAATAGAAAATACAACATAAGCAATGTGTGGCAGTACAAAGGTGAAGAGGATGTGAACAGGAAACTGAAAACATAAAATAAAATGTTAGTTTGCGACAGGCCAGTGGGTGTCAGGAATATCGAGGAATGGAGCACAGCGAGGGACTGCAACAATCTGGCAGCAGTAGGCATCGCAGCTATCCTGACCCATCTCTCCCTTAGGCTGTATATTCTGAGTGTGACTGCTGCATCTTGCATCCTGTGCCTCGTTCACACAGTGCTCGCTCGAGGATAGAGGCTCCATAAATGAGCGCTGTGTTGAATTTCACTGCCAACCCAGAGAAAGCAATGGCTGATACACAATGGGTATCCAACATGCAACTATGAGCAAGGAAAACAGTGTACAATAGTGGACAGAGTGCTAGATGGAGGTCACAGATTGGCCATTATCTAACACGATGACCTTTGGTAAGTCTAATAAGCTCTTTACCTTTAAATAGCCTAATCCATGAAATAAGGAAGTTGAATCAACCTCCCTTCTGTTGATGGTATTCTTATGGGGTCAGTACTTATTGCCATGGAATCACCACTTTGCTCATGCACAACAATCTTTGTGTTTCCAGATGAAGTGTATTGTCACTGGAAGGTCTTAAAGGTATTAGGACCCATCAGAGGGAGATCGGGGTCCTGTTCCTCTGCTATGGGGTTCCCCCTAGATCGAATCCGTGTCTGAGTGCCAGCTGCTTTTAATAGCTGGTATTGATTTCCATGGCCTCCTATGCCTCACCCACCAGTGAATCTTAAGCACACTTTAAATAGGATCTGCTAACCATGCGATCCTTCAATTTTTTTTTCCATTAAAAGTCCAAAGATAGCTGGTTGAAACAGGTAACAATACTTCTCTTTGTTCCTTTTTTTCCTCCTTCTTTTTGACTCAGATTACGCTTTTAGCCTGATGATCAGGTGATTTGGGATTGTGCTATAGTATAATATGTTAAAATTGAGTATTAATTACAGCAAAAACTAATATTTATAAAATATTACCTTGCAGTTTATTTCCTTTTCCTGTCTTATCTACTGTGTGTAACCAACTACAGACACGTGTTATCATCCTGTCTACTCAACTCACTAGTGACCTAAGTTCAAGTAGAGGCTTTCAGGGATTCCAAGTGTACATGGACAATATTCAAAATTATAAATAAGTTAAAAACACAGTGTAACCACAAGATCTTCATAATTTAATAAAAGGCCCTCACAGGCTCAAATTTCAGCCCTGATCTTGTTTTTTACCTTCTGTGTAATTCTGGGGCCAAATTTGGTAAACTGGTCCTCAGTTTCCTCATCTTCAGGGAAGGAGAATAAAAATATCCATCCATCTATCATGTCAAAATAGGCTTAAAAATAGTTATAATCTGTAAAGCATCATAAATATTGAAGAGATGACAAATGACAAAATTCCAAACCTTTCCCTACACTCTGTCTGTCCTTACCTCTGTACAATCATCCCTTTTCCCTAATTTGATTATCATGGACATGTGGCATTATATCACTTTAAAGTATACAAAAATATTTCATATATCGCAATAACTTTAGTTAACGTCTGTCACCTCACATAGCTACACTGCTTTTTCCTGTGATGAAAACTTTCAAGATCCACCCTTTTAGAATCTATGATCCAGCAATTCCACTTCTGGATACATGTCTGAAGGAAATGAAATCAATATCTGGAAGACTTAGTTGCACCCCATGTTCATTATCTACAGTAGCCAAATCATAAAAACAATTTAAGTGTCCATAGAAAATAAATAAAGAAAATGTGATATATGCATGTATATATATGTGTGTGTGTATATACACACACATACAAACACACATACACACACCCATGGGTATTGTACACACATATACACATACATATGTACAATAAAAATTATTAGGCATAAACATTAAGAAAATCCTGCCATTTGTCACAACATAGAAGAGCCATGCGGGCATTATGCTAAGAGAAATGACTCAGGCAAAGAAACACAAATACCATACTGTCTCACTTGTACGTGAAATCTAATGAAGCCAAACTCATGGGAAGAGAGGCCAGGGACGGCAGATGGGGGAGCTGGGTGCTCACAGGCACTAATCCACGGTGACAAGGTGAAAAAGTCACAGGGACACAATGTGCAATGTGAAAACTGTGTGCGTGCCGCACACACTGCGTTACCCACCTGAAAGTTCCTCTGACGCCTCCTGCTCTCCAGGGACCTCGTATCCATGTTTCTGTCCTCGGATAAACCCACATCTCGGCAGTTCATTTGAGAATCAGAAAATTAAATGGTATTTTTATGTGGGAATCAGAAAACATCTCTTCTGGCTTGTGGCTGAAACTGCTGTCACTATGGGCGGCTTTCTCGCCAGTTTGCCAGGGTATTCTGTCCTTCCTTCCCCTCACGCCAGCCATGGGCACACGCTCTGCCCAGCTCCTGCATGTTCTTGAGCCTTTGGAGATCCAGACCAGTGGTCACTGGTTTTTCTGTTGCTACCATTGCTCACTTGTGTCCATTCCCACTCGGTTTTCTACAAGGACGTGTTTTCTCTTAGCTTGCCAACCACTTGCTCCCCAAGGCCTGATTATCATTTTCTGTAAGGGTAGCATCGTACAAGGGTATGATAACATTATTGTCAGTAATTGTAGTTAGCATGGCTTAAGCATACTCCATAAATCTGGGTTTATAAATGATACATTATACAGTTGGGTTTTTTTAAGCTGATATTCATTGGGAGCTCATTATGTATCAGTTAGTGTGATCAGTCTTGTTTCATTTATTAGTGACAAAAACTTTGAAAACTAGGTATTAAATTTAAAACAAAGTGATGTAGTATGACTTGCCTGATATCACAAAATACTACCTGAAAAGCTGTAATTGAACTCCTGCCACATATCAAAGCCTGAACCCTTAGAATGTCATTATAGTATGTCAGGGAAATGCTATGCGGGGTTGAGGGCACACTTCACCTCCCACCCAGCCTCTACTGGCTGGGCTAACCCCCCTTACATCTGCAGTTACGTCTGAGGGGCCCTTCCTGCGGCAGTTGTGGCCAAAGGGTGCAGGAACGGAAGTGGGCCGACTGCTCTTGTCTTCTGCTAGGGGCAGAGAGGAGACACGCAGAGCTCAGGGGAGGGCAAGCCTGAACTGGAGATGCAGTCAAGCCCCTGGGCTTATCCACACTCTGTCACCAGTCCAGCCTTAGCTTTCTGGGGCCTAGGACCTCGGCAAGGAGAGTTTCTCACACAACTCAGTACTTTGGAGTCAAGCGTGGGCCAGGGCCCAGGAATTGACCAGCTGCGGTGTCAAGGGAGGGCTGTTTAGGCTAACTGGTGCCCCAGTTGGGGCCAGCAGTTTCTCTGAAAAGTCAGGCAGGGCTCTGGCTAGGTCACAAGCCCAACAGCTACCCTTCTCGTCAGCCAGGAACGCCCCACTCGCACACCTACAAAGAGCACAGATTCTGGTCAGAGCACCTGGGGACCCTGTTTCTTGCTGAGGATGAAGTGACATAGCCCAGTGACAGACCCACTTGGTCAGCTCTCCACCCTTTCCAGTTCTGCAATGACTGTCCACATCTGCAGGCCATCAGTGGTCACCACACCACCCAGTTAGAGAGAAACCACATTAGGAAGGGTATAGTGGAACCAACAGTACACCAGACAGATCCACTTTGTAATAACAGACACTTATGAAACAAGTGCCCTTAGTCACCGAGGGCAACAGCAGAGTCTCAGAGCACCTGAGTCCGCTGAGTGTCTAGGGTGGGCCACCTTGGCTGTAAACCTGTGGCAGCTATGGGGGGCAGTCCCACTGCCATCAAGATAACTTCATGCTCTACTTCTCTGGGGACAGATGAAAGAGACCTCAGACTATAAGCCTTTTGGAACGGGTTGTCTTCAAGGCCCAGGTCAATCAGAGCAGCGATACGCACCAAAGTGGTGTGCATCCGCTGCTCCTTCCTCATCCTCCACAAAATGCTGCCCTTGAATTAACAAGGCGGGTGGTGACAGTGAGTGAGGGCACCTGACTTTCCCCCACCACTTCTCTCTTCTAACTAGAGTTAGACTTTCACCAAAGCCTTCATTTTCCCGCTCTCTATGGACATACACGTAATGGTACTTTCGCACACGGCAAGCATAGCCTTATGCTAACCCATGTGGGCAATGCTTCAAAGGGGCACTTTCTTGCAAAGTGAATCAGCCACCAATGCCCCATTTGAAAAGAAAAAGAAATGATAAGTATGCACAGAGAGAGAATCAAAACCCTCAATATCTTAACTTTTATAGAATTAATGTTTTCATTTCTATAGAATCAATATGGTCAGTTTTTGACCCATTCCAAAAAGAAATTCACTAGAAAAAGTAGTCATTTATCATCAAGTAGCTTTAGTCTTTGTCCTGTGTTCTGCATGTGTTAGAGGGAATGGAGACAGAACATGATACAGTGGGACAGCCAAAGTGCCTCCCCAAATGGTTATGAAGCAGTATTAATTTTAACCTGGTCAGTGATATTGCAATAACTATGCATGGTGCCAGGTGGGTACAGGAAATATCAAGGGGACCATCATGGGGACCACTTTGGAAAGTATATATTTGTCTAACCACTATGCTGAACACCTGAAACCAATAAAAAAAATAATAGTGAATGTAAACCACAATTGAAAAATAAATAAAAAAAACACAGAACAAAAGTGACAGACTGTAATTAGAAATATAGCGGAATAGTTATGTGTGAGTAAAACAAGCAATAATTAAGATAGCTACTTCCAGATAATGTGATAGAACTGTGAGATTCTGTTAATAGTATCTTTAATGATGTTTTTATACTTTTCATTTAGTAAAAATTAAAGCACGAAAATCTCTCACAGCCTCTCTCTCGAATCTCTATCCAAATAACACAGTGCTTGCAAAACCCGTGTCCACCACTACTGCTCTGCCATTCTGTGTCCTGGGCCTCAGAGCTGAGGCTCTGCCTGAGTGTGGCCGGCCCAGCCGTGCCGTGGGCTGGGTGTGGGCCGCGTGATATCACAGGGAGTCAGAGTGGTTGGGTGTGGGAGTCAGAGGAAGCTGTGCTCCGTCTCTGGTTCTGTGGAGTTTTGGCTGTAAGGCTCGAATGGTTGCTCATTGCTGACCCACTTCCTCATCTCAGGTCGGGCGGGGGACTTCTTAACTCACAGCTCGGTATTAAAGGGTATCATCACAGGACTGGTGCTCAGTGCAGGGTGAGCCCTTGATGAGTTTCGGCTCCTTTTCCCTCCTCTCATTAGCGTCTACCTGAGTTGTCAGCCTCACTGTGAAGGGCCTACCACACGTCACCCGCAGAACTGTAACGAGTTAGAATTGGAAGGGCCCTTACATGCCGCCCACAGAGTCCAGCCTTCCTAGGAAAGAAAACAGAGAACCAGAAATATCAAGGGCAGACAAAAGAGGACATGGGATACCCCAGGAGACTGGAAGAATGAGAAACTCACCCTCAGGCTCTTTCTGAGAATTCAGCCTAGGGATAACTTTTATAAGTATGACAACATCCTCTGTAAACAAATCAGAAGTGCTAGGGGAGGCATCAGAAAAAAGGACAGGTCTCACTCTTTTCATTGGTCCACCTGTCACTTAGGAAGAAAAATTGCTCTTAAGTTTACTGAGACCTAAATTACCAAAGCAAAACCTGAGTCACATTCTCAGTGCTTCCCTCTATGCACCAGCTCCACGGTAGAACCTAAGCCTCGTCCCCAGGGTCACGTCCCAAGAAAACATCCTAGCATGGCAGAGGAGGGAAACAAAAGAGGTGGCAAGTCTGTCTAGTTTGTACCGCTTGAACTGGCGGGGGGGGACTGCATACATACACATGCATCACATGGAATGCAGACGTGCTTGCTCATTATTGGGGGGTGGGGGGGTGCGGAGAAGCAGTGCCCCTTCTGGAAGAATGGTATTTCAGTAGCTGCCTGGCTCGGATAGCTACAGGTAATGTCAAGATTCTTGTTATCAAGGTCAAGGCAAGGACAGTGTCTCTTAAGGCCAGCAAAAGGAGGGTTCTTCCACAAACACCTTTAGCTATGCAGAACATAATTTGCATTTTCCCCTCCAGGGCAGTGTGAATGGTGGGTGCCTTCTTTCCCTGGCCAAGACAGTATTCTTTTGGGAACATACACACCCACTGAGCTAACCACCTTTACAGTGTTCTTAAGAAAAAGAACAGAATCCTCCAGGCCACACTATCCTTAACATCTTTGTTTCTCACATTTGAAAGGTCTCCAATTTCTCAAATTGCTTTCAGTAATTTGTGCGGTGTTCATCCTGGCCCCTCCAGAGGAGTCTGGTGAGACAATAGTATTTGGCAACTTTGTTGTCCCCGTCCCTCACAGGGTTACAATTACTTCCTTACCTCTTAGCTCCTATTCGCTGCCTTTGGAAACTGACAGGAAATGGCTGGTTGGGTTTTCTTAGGCGGCAAAGTCCTGGTCAGACCACTGCAGAGATTCCAGAATTACCACCTTCCAAGACTGAGTGTGTTAAAAATGTTTAAAATATAATATTGAGAAGAAAAGCAGATTGCAAGGTAGTATGCACTGTACAATTGATAAGATGTGTGTGCTTGCAGACAGGAAAAATTATAGGCACAAAAAAGAGCAATTGTTTGGGGTGGTAGGTTTAAAGTCGTTTTATTTTTTACCCTATGTTATTATTAATTAATATTCCCATAAAAAATTCCAAGACACCATCTAGGTTTGGCTGTCTCTAGGTTAACTCCACTAATGGTATGAATAGGAGCTCTGTCTTACTGCCAAAAGGCTATATCTAGAATTGTAAACATTATGGGATTTTTTTTTCTGATTAATCAAATTTCTACTCAAAGGAGGAAGAAGAACAGAGAAACTGGAAACTATTAAATGATATAAATCCAGCTAGATCTGCCAGCAATTATGAGCCATTCAAAATTAGGAGTTACTCCAGGGCTTAATTCAAACTTTGGAAGCCACACTAATTACCATTGTTTCCCTTGGAATGCAGGCTTCAAGCCTCAAGACAACCTACAAACATATCCAACTTTGAAAGGGATAGAAACTGGATCATTGAATATTTACCATGAAATAAGTACAAAATTAGGACACTGTATAGTGCAATTGTATTCAGAAAATAAAATGAAAGCCACAATTTAAAATAACTAATTTTTATTCTTTTGTGTTTTCTTTTCAGGATCAGCCTCTTTTTTTTTTTTAAACAGGTTTGAGGCGCCTGGAGGCTTATTTATTTTGCTGAAGGAAAATAGATTCTCCTTGCTCATTACGCTGAATCCTCCTGGGCCTGGTCATTGCTTCTGATCAGCTTGTAATCCCCGAGAACAACCCAGGCTTGAAACAACGTCTTCCCCCTGACTGACTTCAGGGTAGGGGGCTAGTGAAGAATTTAAAGCCGTGCTATCACCCAAATGCCCCCTCCTACCACTATACACTAAATATTTACTCCCCTTAGCTATTAAAACTAAATGTTTAGCTACCACTGGGTGTGCCTTCCAACCGAAGTGGCAAGGTCTCATGGACTTCGTTTCTAGAAGAAACAGTATAGCCTGTTAGGGTAAGCACTAATTGTACCTGCTACCGCTTCTCATACTCAACTCAAAAAACCAGTCCTGTGGACAGTTTCCCAGAATAAAACTCGAAACATCTACTGCCTTTTTTTTCTTCACAATGAGGCTTCAGGATAGACGCTTGATTCCTTCCTGAGCTTGAGGCAAGGGGTCTACCAGGAACACAGAAGGCCCTTCTCTTCTGCTCTAACTTCCCATTCTGCCCATCCAGAACCCCCTTTGGTCACAATGTGGTTTCACATATGCAGTAAATAACAGATACGAAACTCATGTCTTAATAAGTTACTCATCTTCAGCAAACATCTGTTGCACTTTGCCAGCACCGGGGAGCGAACCCAACGGGAAGACAGGTGAAGGTTCCCACCCTCTTCACCACTGGGACTCCATCCAGTAAACTCTCTGCTGGGGCGGGAAGGTGTGACGCTGTGATGCTGTGGGGACCTCCACCCACCATGCTCTGTAACATTTAAAACGTGGCTGGTATAATGAAGAAACTGAAATTTTATTTAACTTTAATTATTGGAAGTTTTCCAGCTTTATTGGGCTGTCATTGATAAATAAAGCTGTGAGACATTTAAAATACAATGTGATAATTTGATATATGTATACGTCGTGAACAGGTCACCCCACTGAGGTAAGGAACACACCCATCCCCTCACATATTTAACTTTGCGTGTTGGGGGAGGGTGGGGGGACATTTAAGTTCTACTCTCTCGGCAAATTTCATACACACCACACAGCGCTGTGAACTAGAGTCACCATGATTTTCATTAGATCCTCAGAAGTAATTCATCTTAGAACTAAATGTCTGTGCCCTTTACCAACCCCTCCCTGTTTCTCACCCCGACCACCACCCCCAGCCCCTAAAAATCACTTTCTACTCTCCACTTCTGTGAATTTCACCTTTAAAAAAAAAAATTCTCCAAATAAAACTGATAGCATGTGGTACCTGTCTTTCTCTGTTCAATTTATTTCACTGAGCATGATGTCTTCCGGGTTTGTCCAAGTAAAAGAAAGACAGGATTTTCTCCTTTCATAAGGCTGAATAATATTCCATTAAACATAGTATCACATCTCCTTTATCCATGCATTGATTGACTGATACCTAGGTTGTTCCCTGACCTTGGCTGTTGTGAATAATGCCTCAATGAACACAGGAGTGCAAACATCTTTTTGAGAAGATGATTTCATTTATTATTTTTTTGGATATATACCCAGAAATGGGATTGCTGGATGACATAATAGTTCTGTTTGTAATTCCTTGAGGAACCTCGTATTGTGTTCCGTAGTAGCTGCACCGGTTTATATTGTACATTTAAACATTTGCACGCAGCTGGTGGCTATCGTACTGATGGCGTGTGATAAGTCAATGGGAGATGCATGAGCCAGGCACGGTGAGATGAGGGGACGGACATCTCACTCGGACTGGGACAGTGAGAGACGGTTTCCTGAAGAAGCTCAAGCTTGACCTGAGCATTTAAGAACGAGAGTTAACGAGGTAGGGACGGAAGGGCCAGAGAAGTGCTTCCAGTGGACGGACGAGAGCACGTGCAAGGGCACTGGAGTGAGGGGAGCGTGGGGAGGCCAGGCAGAGGCTAACAGCTCACAGTGGCTACAGGCCAGGTCTTTTTTTTTTTTTTTTTACCACAAGGATGAGGCAAGGGAAAGTGGCTGACCATGAAGGGCCTTGTGTTATGGTTCAAGAAACAGATCTTCACTGTCAAGTTTCCTCATTAGAGAGCTCAGCCTAGTAGTATGGAGAATAGATTTAACAGGAAAGAGACCCAAGTCAGGGAGACCTCCTGGAGGCTAGTGCACCCATCCTGGAGGGAGGCATCAGAGGCTGAACGAGGCTGGTGCCAGACTCAGTGGCTGTAGAAACACTAATAATCTTTCGTTGTCTTTCTGAACCCAGTGCTGCCAAAATAACACAAACTAGAAACTACAGAGTCTACTTCAAAGAGGAGATAGGTGCTCCTCAGGTGGGAGTGGACAGAGATGGGAAAACATCTAAGAACGCCCTCTGCTATAATATATTGGGATGCCTATTTTGATTCTAATAATTATTATCATTTGTGGCCCAAATCATACAGCATCTGGCTTCACTATGAAAAATATTCATTTTGAGGGAAGGAAAAGACAAGACTTTAGCTTCATGGAACATCCTTACTTCCACCTACATGTGATAAAGAAAAAGCAATCCCAGGCAATTCCATAAGTGCCGGCACAAATATCGCTGTGTTTCAAAAGAGACTTCCCTATCAGACATCACTAGGTCTTCCCATGACACACCAGCAACCTGGGCTTTGGAGGGCTCCACCCTACTGAATTATGTCCCGATGCATATAGTCTGAGGAACGCCTGTGTGCCCTGCAGTTGTGGAAGCCCTGTGAGGCCAGGGTCTGCTCAGCGGTGTGTACCCTGCATGCAGCCCATTTGCACACACTTAGGAAACGGGCGTCACCTAGCAAAGGCAACCTGGTAAAACGCTGAGAAATCGCTCAACACAAATCAGACCCTTCTTAGTTTACTCTCTAGAATGAATAATCATCATACATTTAAAGGGTTCCTCTGATTCCCTTGTTTTTAATACCATAGTTTTATTCTTTGTATCACAGGGTCTGAAACTTGACTCCACAATTTCCCAAAAAGCACTAAGTCTTCAAAGCCTGGGGAGGCAAACTTTTTCCTTCAACATATCTGGAATAGAGGTAAATTATAAAAAAAAAAATACTGTATACACCCTATTGTTAGCACTGTGGCTATTGTTCATGTATCCGCACCACAGACATAGCCCTGCTTTGTTAAAAGAGCACAGCAGGGAATGGCAGTAATGTAGTTGCGGGTTCTCTGTTCTACATTAAGGGGGCTGCAAGGACATGAGTTGATGATAGAGTCGCCATTCCAGCAAAGTGTGGAGGGAAATCAAAAACTTCAGTAAGATAAAACCCAACTCTTATCTTCCCCACTTCCCTTTCAGGCTGTAAAGGACTTAAGTTCATGAAAAGAATGTATTTTGTGGGGATTATTTTTTTCTTTTTTTGTTTGAGGGACTAATAACAAATGTTGATGCCTTCAGCTGGGACTCCGGAAGAACCTCCTCTTTTGCAAAAAGACCTTACCTGCTGCTAAGACCAAAAGACGTGGCAGAGCATCTGGGACTAGGACTGTGGGGGCAATATGATGAGGGGCCTTTGGTGTTGATGCAATCACTTTTCTGCATGTGGAACGATGATTTAGTTAGAGAGATGGAATTAACCTCCACAAGAGCACAGATCTGGGGTCTGAATAAACACCCACGGTGTTCCAAGCCTCTCATTCAGGCATGTGACTTTAAAATGGCTAACAGCCCAGCTGCCAGGACTCCACGGGGCAAGTCAGGCTTTCTTCTACGATAAAGAAAGGGGCTCATTCTAATTTACATGGATCATTCCTCTCCAGCTCTATAAAAATGATAGACACATTTTTTGAGGTTTGTTTTGTCTATTACGATGAACCAAGTATAAACTTGGAATGGAAATATATGAGGTCATGTGCAGATTCCATATTCTCTTTCAATTCCTGACACCCAGTGCTTTGAGTTTTAAATTTATTTAAAGCTGATACGGAGAGAGATGTAGAGGTTGTGGTGCTAACAAACCAAACAGGAGGCAATAACGCAGCACTATCTGCTGAGTTCATCCTCCGCCGATGCCAGGAACGTAAAACTGAACACAGAGAAGGTCCCTCACTGAGCACGACAAGACCGAACGTGAAGGAGAGATGGCTGGCATCCAGCCTGCAACAAACGAAACAATTTACAGTATCTGAATGTAAAGTGTGTGTTTCCCTACTGAATCGGAGAAAATATTTGCCAATAACACATCCGATAAGGGTGCGTTGAAATTTTATCCCAAATTTATAAAGAACTAGTAAAAGTCAACACCAAAAATAAACCAAATTAAAAAGTGAGCAAAGAGCCTGAATAGACAATTCTCCAAAGAAGACATTCAGATGGCTAAGAGATGTGTGAAAAGATGCTCAATGTCACTGATCATCAGAGAAATGTAAATTAAAACCACAATAAGACGTCACCTCACTCCTGTCAGAATGGTATCATCAGTAAATCAACAGATACCAAGTGTTGGCAAGGATGTGGAGAGAAGGGACTGCTTGGGCACTCACTGTTGGTGGGAATGCAGACTGGTGAAGCCGCCATGGGAAACAGTATGGAGCTTCCTCAAAAAATTAAAAATGCAACTGCCTTATGACCCAGCAATTCCACTTGTGGGAATATATCCCAAGAAATCCAAAACTCTAATTCAAAAGAATACATGCACCCTAATGTTCATTACAGCATCATTTACAATGGCCAAGATATGAAAGCAACCCAAGGGCCCAGCAACAGACTAGTGAATAAAAACGTTGTGCTACATGCAATAGAAAGATACTCAGACATAAAAAATGAAATATTACCCTTTGTAATAGCATGGATGGACCTAGAGGGTTTTTACTAAGTGAAATAAGTCAGACAGAGAAAAACAAATACAAGGTGATTTTACTTAAATGTGGAATCGAAAGAGCAAAATAAATAAATAAACAAAATGCAAACGGATTTATAGATATGGAAAACAGACTGATGGTTGCCAGAGGGGTGATGGTTGGTAAAAAAGGTGAAGTGACAGAGGAGTACAAATTGGTAGTTACAAAATGGTCTCAGAGATACAAACTGCAGCATAGAAAATATAGTCACTAGTATTGTAATAACTGTCTGGTGCCAGGTGGGCACTTGAAATATTGGGAGAAATATTTTGTAAATTATATGGGTATCTAATCATTATCCTGTAGACCCGAAACTAATACAAATTAATATTGAATGTAAACTGCATTTGAAAAATATGATTTAAACAATAAATAACGTTGACTTTAAAAGTTAAAGAAAAAGAAAGGAAAAGCCGAAGAAGAGACACTGAGTCAGCAGGCTAGATCTTGTTCCTTCGTTAACTGAGGATCTAACAGCTGGAGGCTCGAGTGCTGATTTCCATTTCAAATGTAATTTTCTGAAATGTGTGATAATTTTCAATGTAAAAAAATAAAATAAAATGTATGTGTTCCAATATGGTGTTGGGAAACTCTGCAACCCAGAAATTTGTCGGTATTTACTAGATGGTTACTAGTTATCATTCGAAACTTCGCCCAGGGATTGCGAACAGTCCATGACCAAAGCTGCCTTTCTCTTACAAAGAACACATGCTCCACGAGAGCTGCTTCCTTCTGCTAGTTTCCTTCACCAATGTACCTGTGGTGCCTAGAAGAGGGTCTGAAACATAATAAACCACCAAAAACATTTATTGTGTAAAAGAACAAATGAATAGGAGGACATGGCTCCTAGTTTGTCAATGATTTCCCACACTTGTATTTTTAAAATCAAGTTTTCCAACTAGTTTAAAGTAATCCACAAACTATTTCCTCCCTCCCTCCCTCCCTCCTTCCTTCCTTCCTAGAACTACCTGCCTTATAACAAGATCATAGTGAAAAGCTTAAAACTCAATAGGATGGATGGTCTAAATCATGTATTGTATTCATATGCCTTATCTTGCACCTCTGTTTTCTTTGAAGACAAGACTAATGTTTTTCAAGCCCTACAGAGTAGGGTCCATGTTAATCGACCCAGTAAATATTTATACTCAAACGCACTCACACACACATACACATATGCACATGTGCACAAACAGTTCAGAAACTACATCAGTAATTGCAGACCCAATTAATTCTTGCTTGCAGGGCCACTGTGAAGGAACGTTTAGTACACAAATCCAGACATGCCTATCGATTTGTTCCCAGCAGACAGTGCACGCCACCTCTCCGCCCCTTGAACAATTCCCACTTTGTCAGATATGGATGGCAAGGTGAGGCATCCAAGGGAGATGTGTTTCTAAGCATCTTGGAGTGCAGTGTTTCTATAAGACCTCTCTTTACCTAAACACAGTAGAACACAGTGCAAACATAAGGGCTGTATTACAAGAGAGGGCAATACGTTAAAGCAATTTTTTCCTAAAACTGGTATCAATATACAATAACTCTGCACACATGCACTGCCGAACAATGGGAGCAAGTTCAGAGTAACGAATCGTGAGATGGTGCTGTTGTTGTGTGATCATCACCGAGTGCACTTGCTCAAGCCCAGACGGTACCACCTACCACACACCTGGGCTGTCGAGTGTAGCCTATCACTCCTGGGCTACAAACCTGTGCGGAATATCACTGCACTGACTAGTGCAGGCAACTGAAACCCAACAGTAGGTATCTGTGTATCTAAACATAGAAAAGCCACAGTAAAAACAGTGTCAAAGATGTTTTTATAGCTATACCTGTACAAGGCACTTACCACGCACGGGGTTTGCAGGACTGGAAGTTTCTGCAGCTGAGTCAGTGAGGAAGCCGTGAGTAAATGTGAAGGCCTAGGACATCACTGTACACTACTTAGAATTTATATACACTTAGGCATTCCCAAGTTTAATAAAGAAAATCTTTCTTAAATAATAAACTAACCTTAGCTTATTGTAACTTTTTCTGCTTTAAAACTTTTAAATTTTTAAAACTTTTTTACTTTTGTAATAACACAGACATTATGCCTAGGTGGTTTCCAGTCAAGGGGCAGTGTAGGTAACCGCAGTACTGCCGTCCTCCCACGACCACGTCAAAATTACAGCTCAACTACAGAAGAACCCTCATGGAGGAGCAACCCAAGTCCAGCAAAACAGGGGTCCTGTAACCAAGGACATACAGAAGAAGCCGTGTGGAGACTGGTAGCGGGGGCAAACACTTAATCCTACACTCATGTGTGGTAGTTAAAAATCAGGGGGGATATCTGATTTTCAGCTGATAAGATAAAAATAGAGAGGGCTCCCAGCCCCACACCAGACACTCCAGACCAGGCTTCCAGTGCCAGGAAGAGAAGTCCCCAGAACTCCTGGCTCTGAAAAGCAGCAGAGGTTGCAGGTGAGCAGGACAAAGGGCTGCTGGAGTTCCAAGCACTCCTCTTAAAGGGCCAGCGTATGAGCTTAACTGGACTCACTGTGAGCTCCAGTGCTGGAGCAGCAGCCCAAAGGCACCAGAGACATAACGGGAAGAACTAAATGTCTGACCTTGGGGCAGTAGCTACAGGGGCAGCTTTCTCCCATACAGAAGGGCTGGCAGAAGCCATTGTTCTTTTACTGAGCCCTCTGGCTGAAGGTGCAGTCCTATGCTATATCTGAGTCCCCATCAACACTATTCACCCTGCCTGGCAATTCCCTGAAACTCTGCCCCACTGAACTTGTAGGCCCACCCAAGCCAGTTCCAGTAGCTTTTCTATACAATCGGCCTGTCTTAGCTCATGTTGCAGACTTTTATAAATTTCCTCAAAGGTTTATAAACCCTAGACAAATGGTATCTGGTCTCAGCATGCCCTGTACCTCCTGCTAAGTGTCCACAGGCCCAGCACTAGTAGTAGCTATCTGCAGATCACTTTGTAGCCCATGCCAGTGGCTCCAAGAAAGGCACAGGTTGTGGTTAACCTTGGACTGTACCTTATAGGAGACCACAGATCCAGTGCACCTGGAAGACAGGTTTAGACCAGCCTGGAGCACCACCCAACCACCTCCATGAGTGACACACTCAAGGGTTGAACTCTGCAGGCCCAGAGTTCTGCTGAAATGAGTTCTGCTACCTGGGGTTCACCCCTATACAATGACTCCCCCACTGTAGTCACCTCTGGTCCTCATAGCCAGTTGGCATGGCGGTCAGTCTCTCCCACTGACATGATAACAGCAATCAAAGCTCAACTATAACAGGAGGGTGCACATACCATAAAAGTGGGGGCACACCTGGAGCTCCCCCACCTTAGGTGACTGCAGAGGCTGAACAACTGAGCCCCATAAGGCACCTACTACATACATAAGGCCACCCTACCAAGACTCAGACACTTAGCAGATCTACCTAATGCATTAGAACTAACAAGAGAGGCATCCAAAATGGGAAGACAAAAAAATCTCAAATGAAAAAAACAGGAGAAATCTCCAGAAAAAGAACTAAATGAAATGGAGGTGAGCAACCTACCAGATACAGAGTTCAAAGCAATGGTTATAGGGATGCTCAAGGAACTTAGTGAGAATATCAATGGCATAAACAAGGATGCAGAAACCATATAGAAGAGCCAGTGAGAAATGAAGAACAGTTGAAATGAAGAATACACTAGAAGGAATCGATAGCACAGGGTTGAATCAGTGACTTGGAAGACAAGGTAGTAGAAATCACCCAATCAAGCAGAAAAAATAAAAACAAATTAGAAAGTGAGGATAGTTTAAGGGACCTCTAGGACAATATGAAGAATAACAGAATTTCTATCACAGGAGGAGAGAGAGCAAGAGATGGAGGACCCATTCAAAGAAATAACATTTAAAAACTTCCCTAACCAGGTAAAGGAGCAAAGAAAACACAGAAGTCCGGTGAGGTCAGAGAGTCCCAAACAAGATGAACTCAAAGGCGTCCACACCAAGATACATCATAGTTGAAGCAGGAAAGGTTAAAGACAAAGAACCTTGAAAGCACCAAGAGAAAACCAGTTACCTGCCTACAAGGGAGTTCCCATAAGACGTTCAGATAATTTGCTAACAGAAACTTTGCAGGCCAAAAGGGATTGGAACAAAATACTCAAAGTGATGAAAAGCAAGGATCTAAAACCCGGATTACTCAACCCAGGAAAGCTATCATTTAAAATCAAAGGACAGAAAAAGATTATTCCAGACAAGAAAAAGCTAAAAGAGTTCATCACCACCAAATCAGTAGAGTATCACAAGTCAGTATCATTTAACTGAAATGTTAAAGGGTCTTCTTTAAGAAAAAACAGGTAAAAATATGAATAATAAAATGACAATAAATACATATCTATCAACAGCTGCTTCAAATGGAAATGGATTAAATCCTCCAATCAAAAGACATTTGGAGCCCAAATGGATAGCGAAACGAGACCCTGACATATGCTGTCTACAAAAGACACTTTGAATCAAAAGACACACACAGAATGAAAGTAGAGGAATGAAAAAAGATATTTCATAAAAATGGGGGGAAAAACAAAAAATAAAAACCAAGCAATACTTTTTACCAGACCAAATAGACTTTTAGGCAAAGGCTATAACAAGAGTCAAAGAAGGACCCAGCAATTCCATTTCTGGGTATTTATCTGAAGAAACACAAAACACTAAATAGAAAAGACACACGCATCCATATGTTCACTAGCATTATTTACAATAGTTAAGACATAGAAGCAACTCAAGAGTCCATCAATCGATAAATGGTAAAGACAAAATGGTGCATATGTAAAACGGAATATGACTCAGCCATAAAAAAAAAAGAATACAATCTTGCCATCTGCAACAACTTGGATGGGCCTAGGGGGTACTGTGCTGAATGAAATGGGTCAGACAGAGGAAGACAAATGCCAGATGATTTCACTTATATGGGGAATCTAAAAAAAAATAAAATAAACAAACAAGCAGAATAGAAACAGGCTCACAGATTAAGAACATTTTGATGGTTATCAAATGGGAGGGCAGTTGGCGGTCCAGGTGAAAAAGGTGAAGGGATTAGGAAGTACAAACTGGTTGTTACAGAGTAGTCATGGGGATGTAAAGTACAGCATAGGGAATGCAGTCAATAATATTGCAATAACTATTTATGATGTCAGATGGGCACTAGATTTATTGGGGTGATCACTTTACAAATTATATAAATGTGTAATCTCTGCATCATACACCTAAAACTAATATAATAATACATGTGAACTATAATGAAAAATAAAAATAAATATTTAGAAAGAAAAAACACAAAACACTTTCTGTAGCTGTACAAAAATATTTTCTTTTTGAATGTCCTTATTTTATAAGCTGATTAATGCTTTTATTCTTTTTTTTTACATTTGTGTTGTCAACTAAGACACAAACACACACATTATCAGCTCAGGCCCACACAGGGTCCAGGTCGTCAGCATCACTGACTTGCACAGTCACATCTGGTCCCACGAGAAGGTCTCCAGGGGTAAAGGCACCCGTGGACCTGTCATCTCTATGACAACAATGCCTTCTTCTGCAGCACTTCTTGAAGGAGCTGCCTGAGGCTCTTCTCGAGGAGGTGTCATTCTGGAAATACATCCAAGGTGGTTGCATGGTTTTCATTTTTTATCCTAGATTTGCTTATAAGCCAAAAGTGCACCATACACATTCCTCTTTGGTAAAGCAGATTTTGGAGGGGGAGCAGTTAGGGATTCATGTTTTACAGGTCTCTAAGGAGCTTGTTTGTTGAGGTCTGCTCAACACCTCACTGATTGTCTTGAGGTTTCTCCCTGCTTTCCTTCTACAGTTTCCTCTTCTCTTGCTTTCAGCTATGCGTTCCGGTCCCTGTCCCCACAACCCTCATCTGTCACCTCCTCAGGACAATCTCTGGGAGCCCCTCCCTCTCATCCACACCCAAGGTAAAGTTGCTTGTCATCTTCCCCACCGCCTTGATTTCTGCAACCTTCTCATTCTGAGCAAATCACTTAAAGTCATGGATAAAACTCTTCTGTGTCTTTTTCCAGATGCCATTCACATACTCCTTGGTGACATCACCCCAAGCCAAACAATGATCTCTATGTGGTTGTATGTGTTCTATCAGCTTTGTGTCAGTGTCTTCCTCATTTGCAACAATAACCAGGGCAAAGTTCCTCCTTCAGTAGTAGGACTTAAATGCTACTATAACTGTTTTATCCATTGGTTGAATCAAACAAATAATGTTTGGAGGAAGAAACATGACCTTGATATTGGGATGAAAATCATTAGTAAAAGAAGGATGTCTAGAAGCATTATCAACGATAAGACACATCTTGAAAGGTGTGTTATTCTCTGAACAGTACTTCTCCATTTTACTGGTGTTGACATGGCAGGAGGGCTCCCTGGGAGAGCAACTGAGGCACGCAGGACTTTACGTGGTCCCCAGACTGCACTTGCAGGGCGCACTTCCTGATACATTGAGGCCCTGAAGTTCTCACTCTGCCAGATCACAAAGGGTTTCAATCTGTAGCCTGTGGCACTGCCCCCAAGCGAGACTGTTCTCTTGTCCTTAAAAACCTTGAAACCTAGCATTGACTTGGCCTCCGTATGAGTGAAAGTTCTTTCAGGCATTTGTGTCTGAAAGAGGAAGGCTTCATCCATATTGAGTATTGTTCTGGCAAGTCATCTTCCTTTGCAATGAGCTAATTGACTGTTTTCAACATTCCTCTTCAGCACCCTTCATATCAGCACTTACAGGCTCACCACTCACTTTCACATCATGTAATTAAAAACAATTCTTGAATTTTTTAAACCACCCACAGGCAGCAGTAAACTCAACGTCATAGCTGGACCCAAGCTTTTCTTTCAATATTGCAAACGAACTGTTTGCTTGGGTTGTGATTCTCATGGGGCTGAGAAGAGTATGCCCACGTGTCTAGTCTTCAATCCAAAGTTTCCCTGGGTTTAATACAGGCCCTTCTCAAAATCGTATTGGTCTCATTGCCTTCAATAAGACACACCATCTCACAGTTTCTGTCACTTTGTTTTTGTTCTTCAAGATCATAGCTATGGTGGAAGGGTACATGCCTGACTGTTGAGCAATAACCGTTACTGATTTTCCACCGTGGTAATCCTCAATCAACTTTAAATTTTGTTTCCAGGTCAATCGCTTGATGCGACTTCTTGCTGGGGACCTAAAAGGTGGATTTTGTACACTTACGAGCCCTGAAGAATAAAACACCACAAAATTAAATCAAGCACAAGAGAAAATGATGCCATTAAGAGATGCAGCAAACATGCCCTGGCTGGTGTGGCTCAGTGGATTGAGTGCAGGCCTGTGAATGCTGGTTCGATCCCCAGTCAGGGCACATGCCTTGGTTGCGGGCCAGGTCCCCAGTCGGGGGTGTGCAAGAGACAATGACACTTTGATGTTTCTTTCCCTTTCTCCCTCGCTTCCCCTCTGTCTAAAAATAAATAAATAAAATCTTTAAAAAGAAAGAGAGAGATGCAGTAAACATAAGGCGTATAAGGCTGCTGCAGGTTTAACACAGAACCCTGTCTTAAGTTATTTTTCATAAACAGAAAGAGCACACTCTAAAATAATGATTTGAAGTATAGTACAAACACAATCCAGTAAAGGTTGTTTATTATCAGTATCAAATACTATGTACTGTAGTTATTTGTATGTCTATACTTTTATATGATTGACAGCACAGTAGGTTTGCTCGCCCCAGCATCACAGAAATAGGTGAGTGACATGCTGTGCTATGACATTATGACAGCTATGACATCAAGAGATAATGGGAAACTTTCAGCTCCCTCATAATTTTACGGAACCACCATCATTATTTGTGGTCCTTCTTTGATCAAAGCTCCACACAACATACGACTGTGACAACTTTACATGGGTTAGGAGGCATGGTGAATAAAAGCAAATACAATCCATCAGAGTTTCACCGCAGTTCTTACTATTCTTGATATTAATAGCAACCCTTTACAGGTTAATGTATTACAGGGGGAGGTAAAAGATAACTTCTTTCCGATCATTTCCATTTTGTTCGCGTGACTAAGGTATAAAAGCAGTCAAATAGCAGGTTCAGTTGGATCTCATAAGACTTTCTCCCGAGGGAGAATGTGAAAAAAAGATGTAAAAAAAAAAAACCCAGCAGCAAGACAAAGAAATTATTTCTTAATGAAATTCTGCACTGAGCATCAATAAGATGAACTGTCCCTTCCTTCACCCACTTATTTCAGGACGGTATTAACTTCACACCTACAGAGGTCTTCTAACTGCGGATGTGATTAAGTAGCTGAAATAATGTTACTTTTTAAAATGCATATTAAACCCTGGAAATTTATTTTAAAATGGATCTACATTGGCAAATTAAAACACACAGAAGTTAGTCAATGTGAAAAGGTCTGTACCATATTCAGGGTTATGAATAAGTCTATTAAATTCACAGGGTTTTGAATCTTAAATTTTTCATGTTTTGACATAAATATATTCTGATTTGTAACTCATCATAACAATAAGGGAGGTTGTTTTGCATTTGAGATGTAGAAAGACAAATACAAACTGATACAAAATATTACAATGTAGCAGGAACATGAATAATGTAATTACCTTAGACCTCAGTACAATAGCATATGCTTTAGTTTTTCAATATGATAAATGCAAGTAGCTGAGGTTTGTTAAATATGTGTGTGCATGTAATTAAATCAATGGCATTAATTAAAGCACAACTCAGGGTAGCCTAAGAAAATATTCATGGGAGCCCCAAAGCTTCAAGTTTACCATTTTTTTAGTATAAAATATATATATATATCTTTAAAATCTATGGCCACTCTCTTCTTTCTTAGGTTTGCTTTAATCATTTTCCATTCCAAATACAAAATTACTTCCAGCTGTTTGGTTGGGAAATTGTCATTGCTATTATTCTGATTGTTATTGATAACAAACGTGACCAGTCAGGAAACTTCTCCCCTGGGAGTCAGGACACTTGGTTTCTAGGAACAGCCCTGCCACCAGCTAGAGCTGTTACCTCGGGGAGGTAATGTAACCTCTGTGAATTTCTTCATTTGAGAAACAAAGCAGTCAGTTTAGCCAATCCCTAAGGCCCTTGCCAGACTGAATATTCCTAATATCTATGATCTATGACTCAGTAGTTAATCTAATTTAAAAGGCAATGCCAATTTTTTATCTGTTTTCTTCTCTACTGTTGTAATTATTATTGATCTTTCAGAAATACTCTCTGTCTAAAGCCTCTGGGAGTATTTGTAAAATGGAGACACAAGTTCTCTGTGCAAACAAAATAGAAGTTCCTGCAATAATATTTCATCCCATTCTCTGGGTTAAGGCATTGCAATTCATTTTCCTTGGTCAGAAGAGTTGAAGTTAGGGCTTTACCCACAGACATGGGTGCACTCTGACACATGATTCAGGAGTTAGTCTCCACACTCTAGGAATCTAAAAACTTGGAGTTGCTTCCCCCCAGACAGGGAGGAAGCTCAGATCTATTAAGGAATGGCCAGGGAAGAGGGAATGCTGCATTTCTGAACTGTCCGAAATGTGCCCTGTGCTGACCTCCTTTCCTGGCTGGTTGAACCCCTCTGCCTCCATTTTCCCTAGCATCCAAGTGAGTCCTGCTGGAACTGGCCACGCGCACAGGGAGGATTTGGCTTGGGGAAAGTTTGGCTCTTATTCCTACTTTACAGCTCTTCTCAGCTTGATTGGCAAAGCTCTGGATAGCAACACCACCCACTTCTTTCTCATTTTGCCTCCTGTTCCCATCATCCATCTTTCAGTTTTCCTTGCTGAGATTTATAGAGGCAAATCGTCATGGCTAGCAATTCAGAACACGGATGTAAGCAGGAGACTCTGGTGGGTCTGGCACCCCCCAGCCAGCATGGTCTTTACGATAATCAGAAGCCCTCTTCACCAAGGAATGACACACCCTCCCCACTGTCACTCACAAAAGGATTCAATCTCCAATTGTTCTAAATGTTTCTGCAAAGAACCCATGAGAGGATACAGCTGACTGTTTAACTGACCATTATAGAATAATTAAGGTTGACATTTCAAAGAATTAAGTGAAAAACCTACAAGACTTTGGTAGGGTCAAAAGACTAGGCACCTGTGTACATTTCAATACCAAAACACTCATCTGTTTAGTGGAATGATGTATGTCTGCAAACAGTCCCAAACTTTAAAAAAAAAAATTTATGCAAATGGACTATTAAACATTTAATGCTCTAATAACGAACGGTTACTTCTCCATTAAGCGCCATCATGACCTGTGCATAGTTTATGAGCATCCCTGTTGTCCTTGAGAGCAATCTCGTGCTGCACGGGCTAAAAATAGCAGGCATGTCAGGAGCAGCATGTAATTTGCATTAACAGTTCAGCTGACATCATCACTTCAGAGGCTTGTTTTCAGGGATCGGATTTAGGAAAAGGCTTCAGAAACCTTCCACCAAATCCAAACATTCTGGAAGTGACGAACTTCCACTCTTTGGGGGAGCTGGTTTAGAATGGTTAGCTTCTCCTCTGATGGGGAAATACATAGAATGGCTTTGTTTCACACTCGGCCCTATTGCTCTTGTCTACACACGGCTGGTCCCGTGACACATTCGTCCTCCACCCCGCAAGCACCGCCCTCGCCATACTTCCCTTGCCTTAGAGAAGTGCACAGACAGGCTTCGGCTGGGAGCCATGACAATGTTGACAATGATCTAACCTAATGCTCCACTAGAACAATACAGAAACTGATTCTCAGAGAGGTGAAGCCGCCTGACATACGGCCACATGATCCGCAGAGGGGTCTCTCTGTGGACCGGTTCCCTTCATCTCCAGGGTGAGCTGCCTCACCCTGCTTTCCAAACGCCGTCTAAACGTCCCCCTCTTTGAACACAGCACGCAGGAACAGGAGTGCCTCAGTCACAGGGGCTGCATCTTCCTCATCTCCTAGCACAGCAGTAAACAGGCATCAGCTATTCTGTGAGGGCTGTGGTGCTGGCAGGGCATGCCTGGTGAATTGATTTTTCCATGTATCAACTGTGAAGGAATAACTGGGTCAGTAGATATGATGCTATGAAATTTATCTCAAAATGCTCGCATTTCTGTTGCCCACAGTGAACCAGAGGATTAAAATATCTTCACTTTTGTTTTCTACCCAACTCTGATAGACTGTTGGGATTTCGTAATAATCCCAATTCCTTATGCTTTATAAACTATAGATTGTTATGCAATTTACAACACATTTACATTCGTTATTATGTCTCACATTTGAATCTGGAAATCAAGGCTGAATTTTAAGGGATAATCAAAAACATGACAACACCTAATGTTCCATTATAGCACAGACGAGAAATGAGGCTCATTTTCTCCAGCGTTCCAGTGTGGGCAATTACGCACGGTGCAGTGCTTCTCGCTGATCAGTGAAGCCTCTCTGTGCCGGGCTCTGTTTGGGCGAGCTGAAAAGTCATTTGCTGTGGAGATCGAGACGTTGTCGGGACATTCAGTGTGTGTGCACGTTCCTCTGCGGCCCAGGAAGGAGCTCCGTACGTTTCCGTACATCCTGACTACTCCTCTCCGGTGGTGCTTTTTGCTGCGTTTCTCACACCTGTAATTACTCCAACCTGATGTTGAGCAGACCAAGGTTTTTAGTCTCTGGTTTTTTGGTCCGCTTTCTGAACAGGATTATAAACACCCACGCCTTTCTCGATTTTATTTTTTTCTGGGAAAAACATACATATGTTTATCGCAGACTCTGTCAGACACGGTGCCAAGTACATGCCCACATCATTCGCACCAACACCTAATTCTTCACAATTCTATATTATTTATTATATTCCAAAGTGCATACTAAGCACAGTCTGTTCTCTTCTTATTTTTGTGATGCAAATTAGCTCATTCACCTAAAGCAGTGATTTTCAACCTTTTTCATCCCAGGGCACACGTAATTACTTAAATTCTGAGGCACATCAAAATATATATATTTTTTGCCGATCTGACAAAAAAATGGGTATATAATTTTGATTCATTCACACTGGACAGCTATTGTTATGTTGGCTGTTGTCTTTTTTTTATTTGACAATCTAAGGGAAAAGAAGTCAGTGCCCCTGACTAAATAAATAGTGAGGTATTGCATGTTTTAAAAATTCTTGCGGCACACTGGTTGAAAACTGTTAGCATCAAGAAATATCATCAATTAAATGCAGAAATCTCACTGGTCAAGAAATAATTTGCCCCAGCCCACACATTAACTTCTAGGCCACCTGAACATACAGCATACTAAGCTGAATAAAGCCAGCTGCAAAAAAAACAAAAAAACAAAACAAAACAGTATTACGCACACTGCCCATTTATCCCACATTCTTTCTTAGGCTCACTCACACCACATGCTATGTTTTGGACCTGCTTGCTGGTGCCTATGTCAACCTTTACGCATCGAGACCTCATTTCCAAGCTCAGTGTTTGCGCCCTTCTATATGCTCCCTTGGGTCAAGGTACCTTCATGTTTTTTTTCAAAGTTCGTGTATTTACTTTTCATTTATCAAGACTTTAACCTTTTTTCATTGCTATGCTGTCTGTTTCTTTTTACAATATTTTCTTTGGGTTTTTCAGTTACCAAACTATACAACTTCTGAATAGTCTATACCCAACTCTATTTTTCCCTTACTTGTTACTTTTAAATCATGCTTTTTCAGAATATCAGAAAATACAACATTAAAGCAGAAATACCTATAGACACAAGGTCCAGGCACAGAGATAGTATTATTCTCAAAACTGTGTGAATATGGAGGGTCACAAGGCTAAGAGTAGGCAATGACTCTCATCACTTGACTACAGAGTGGCACACCTGAAATGTGAATCCGGTTCTGTCGCCAGCCCCTTGCTCATTCCATCCAAGCACGCTGCTTCCCAGTGTCCCCTCCTCCCTTCCCGTCACCTCCTGACTTCCAAAGCTAGCAGTAGTGCAGGAGGAAGGACATGAATGCCATATGCATGCGTGCACGTGTAGGCACATTATGTGTTTTTCCCGATGGTCCCAAATCTCACCTCCAGGTAACCAGACGGTGTTAGCATTTAGGTGAATGAAGAAACCTCACTGAACACCATGCCTTATGGGAGAGGGAACATCTGGCTGGAATCACAATTTTTTTTTTCTCTCAGAACAGCCACCTGAGTAGTTGTGGCAATTACCTTGCCCTGCGTAGATGACTCCAGATTCACCAGTCAGAATGGAGGACCGAGTGCGGGATTAAAATATCTCCACCATAAACTGAACCGTTTTGCTGTTTGAACTTTTGCCAGTTTTTGTAACAATTTCCATCTTAAGCTGGCTCAATACATATTTAATGAATTCTTCTCTGAAACCTTTAACAGCCCTCAATTCATTTCAAGTGGCAAATGACTCAGCGAATTTGCACTGATGAGAGGGAAGCTGCCTCTGGTTCTTACCTAAGAAGAAAAAGTGATTTAAAAAAAATGCTCTTTCCTCCCTGTGCTCATGTGAAAACTTTTATGTCTGCCAATCCTTTTTTGCTCAAGGATATGAATGTAAAAGAGGCATACTGTACGTTTTTCACAACGGAGCATTGTGATACATGTAAGTGTTACACATTATGTAATTTTTGTGTTGTTTTATATCATTGAGCCCTAATGATTTCTTAGTACATATTTTACTCACTTATGTGCCCAACACCTGTTATGGGTACTGACTCCTGGGAGAGTTTCTTTAGGTGTTAAGGGAAACACAAAGGTAAACTTAAACCAGGTAAGGACACTGACTTCACGATGCTTTGATGCATAAGCAGTACAATAAAGTATTAAATAAAGGCCTCTAACAAGAGATATGACTTTTAACTTATGCCTGCATCCAAGTACATCATGCTGTACCAAATAAACCTCTGCAAAATTCGACAGCTTATAATACTAGAATATATACCGACATTTGGCCTGAACCATCTTTGACCTTGAGTTGCCTTTTCTACTGAGAAATATCTTACCTAAGTGGGCAGGAAGGCAGAGCCCTCCCCACCCCCCACACCCTTGTACACCCCCAAAGCCCTTAGAGAACCGCACACAAACACACACCCCCAAGCCCTTTGCCAGCTCTCTGACCTCATTTTCTACTTTTCTCCTTCATGTGGGTCCTGCCTCAGCCGGGAATGCTTCTCCCTGGGGTTCTGACACTCGCTGGTCTCTCTGCCCAGAATGGGCCCTCTCATATCACTCTCTGACTCAGGACTTCCTCAACTTTTCAAGTCAAAAGTTCCCTCATCAGTAACTACTCTTTTTAAAATAGTCATTCCAACACTCCCTTTTCCCTTGCCTTGACCTATTTTTCAACTTACCTTTTGTTTTATTATATATTTTACGTGTTATTTTAAACTTCTGACCTTCCCTGTACAATCAATACCAAAAATCCATAAAGCAGAATTCGCTGCTGTATTTCCAGTGCATAAGAATAGAACCTACCATGTAGCAAGCTCTCTCCCGCTATTTGCTCTGTGATTGGATAAATGGATACATTAATACACCCACATACACACGCATTTTATTTATGATACAGAACCACACTGTACCTCAAGATTCTACCACTTATGCAAAGAAGAGGGATTCTTAGAGTGGGGGTAACTGTTTAACTATCATAGAACCAAGTGAGCCCTGGAATCCACTCTACTTTCCATACTGGAAATTATAGTTACCTTGGGAGCACATCCTCTCCAACCTGCCTGAGATTAGGTTAATTTTCTTTTCCCCTATGAAATGCAGGCAACTTTTCACAGTATATTTTATAAACATGGTTTCCAACTTGCATATATTTGCATACCACATCCTCCACACCCCCAAATCCCAACTATTCCATGTAAAATAAATGAAACCAAGTAGGGCAATTAATGGCAGATATGTAGTCTAACCAAGCTCTCCTGGAACTGAAGTGTCTCCCTAAGGAGCAGAGGAATTATGCCCACAGCTCTTCCTCCAAACTCATGCACTATCACTTGTCTTGGGAAGTTACTCAGAGATGCTATGCCTTGGCCTCACAGGTCATCTTGAAACTTTAACAACCACAATGGCGATTTCCACTTACTGACACCATGCCCTCAATGTCATACATATCTCTTAGTTTTCTAGAATGAGTGAACAAGGTATTCCTGTTAACCAAAGACAGGTGACAAAAGAGAAAATAAAAAACTGAATCCTAGTCTAGAAAGCAATGGCCTCTCTTTCTACACTGTGCTGCTGCTGTTGTTTTGATTGGTGGGAAGAAGACCCTACCCAATGATGGCAAGAACTGCTCAGGGGTCTTCGACGAGTCTTCTCTGGAGTGTCCTATTACTAAGTCCCCTTCAGAAAGAAATCTTCTGAAATTATTTTCTTTGCACTCCAGAATCACACATCCGCTAGTTAATGGCTCACCCAACATAGGGGACTTGGTACCCAGTAAATTATATTCAATCTGTGTCATTGCCTCCTAAGGCAAAGCCGGATAAGAAACGAGGTATTTATCTACTACTGATGGGTTGTTGCTTCCTGGGGAGGCGATGCTACTACAATTATTTTTTATTATTACCTCTACCTCCATGGCAGTGGCCAGAGTGTCCAGTATCCCTGCATGCCTGCTGCATTACTACCTCCATTCAACAAAAGCTCAGTAGGATTTGTAATGAACCATTCGCTCCTTTATTAAAATATGAACTTCCAAGTCACCATTACGATGTGCCTCTTTATAAACTTCACAAGCTTTGCAAAGTATTTCAGCTTCATGGCTCACAGAAACGCCTGGACACGTGCCAGAGATGAAGCAGACGCTTCTGAGCACAGTTGGTTCGGTGAGGGAGTGAGTGCACAACATTCGAACAAGGACCAACTGCGGTGGGTGTTTATTTGAGATCTTTTCCAGAATCACACCCACAGATTTCTCCCGCCTAATCAGAATGATATAAGTCAGGGGCTGTTGCCTTGTTTGTGACTGAAATCAGGTGACAGAAGAGAAGGTGGAAAGGGCCTTTGGTCCTATCTAGGAGGCTGCTTCGTTGTCACTGACCTCACAGCACGTTCTATAGTGCTGGGACTTGCTCCCCTTCTCTCCTCTGGGAGGTACTGGTTACATGTGCACCAGGTCACCCAGAGGAAGAAGTGGCCTCTGCTGATCCACCCATATGTTCCATATTTCCCTTTCACAGCACATCCTGTGTCTTTGGTCTTGCTGACCCCGCAGCCTGTAGACTGGGACACATTCAACCCCTCAGGTCCCTGCCCAAACCCTCTTTCCTGCATTAAGCCATCCCCACTGCCTTCTCCAAAGAAATGCTGGTGTTTCTTTTCCCGTGCTTCCCCTATACATTCATACAGACCTCAAGATAGGGCAGACTTATTTTCCTTTTTGAATGTACCTCCTTTTTTAAATGATAAGCTTCTTAAGAAGAAAATTATGCTTCTTAAACTTTGATTTTTTAATGCTCACAGAAGCGACAGAGTATATATGCTCAAAACACTTCATTGAATGGAAGAATAAATAATTCTTTGGATCTTCTGGAACTCAGGAATAATTATTGTTTTTTTAGTGTCTAATCTTCTTTTACCCCTCCAGGGCCCAAGGAGTGACTGAAGAGCATTCTAAATTAGAATGAGTAGAGGTATTAACATTGAAGACCATAGCAGCAAGACAGCAACTGGCAGGGGCAGAGACCTTTGGGAAGAAGCCCCACTTCCGGTCTCTTCAACCAGGGAAGCCATATTCCCTCGCTCCACAGAAGAATAAGATTGAGGTTATAGAACTCCATGGGGCTTTAATCCCTAGTTAGCCTCCCTTCTCCTTATGCTGCATATAAATGAGTGAAGGCATCAACAGATGGCTGAGGTCTATATTTATAGACTAGAATGATAGGGTGGGGAATCCTTGGAATCAGCTCCTACGCTTAGAGAAAATGTCTTTGCCTGCTTACAGACAAGACCGTGAGAAAGGACTGAGGTCCATGGCCGTCAACCTTGAAGAGCAGGTGAGCTACTTTTCTCAAGAAATGAAGTGAGCAATGCTCCATCTATGGCTCCCTGGCATGGTTTAGCAATATTTGTAGGACTGTGTCCATCAGTGGGTGTTGGTGAGGCAAAGAGGACCCTGCTTATGATAACATGAACGTTACTAATGGAGGAAATCACCACCTACTGAACGCATGGAATTATTTTGAGAAGTGCGCAGACTGCGCAGGTCATACCCACCTCACAAAGATTCTGTGCGAGATGCCATGTTGCCATTAAAGCATTTTGCCATTTAAAGATGATTCTGCTTTAGAATCCATTTCAGAGTGTTTAAGAGTAGTTCCGCCAAATGATTTATTTTTAATAACTGTCAGCTACTATTCTTAGTCTTCCAGGCCATATATATTTAAGTAGCCCAATATGGGCTATTTCTACAAGGCAAGATGCAAGTAAGTCATTCTTAAATTTAAAAAAGAGAAAGGCACTTAAATTGATAGGCATCAGAGACTTTTTCTTCTTTGGTGGAAGATCATATTTTATTGATTAGGAACAACTGACTCTATACAAGTGAGGCTGGATAATGCCACAGACAACCCCAGTGAGACAGGTGTTCGCACTATTTTCAGGCAGTACCTTTAAAGCAATTCAAGCTGAGAGGTGAGAGAATTTTCTTAAAAACCTGCTTGGGGTCTCTGGGAACTGAAGTGAATATAGAAAAGCCATTAAGAGAATTGCATTTTCAGCTCATTGAAACCACAGCTTTATAAAGACAAAATTGGTCTCTTATAAATCCTTAATTTTTCACCCAACAAGTGCAGTTGAAATCAGTTGGCTTCCAAACCTTTGCATTTATCTTTCATAGGGAATGGGGCCAAGCCACTGCAAGATCAACCTTGTTGAATGGGGCCATGTCATTTCCAAGAGGTGTGGGAAAACCTAAACACATCTGCTGAGTGAACACCACCATAGTGGTTACAATGCATGTGTCTCTCTAAGGCTGCCTGGTACGTAAAGGGCTAACGTATTACTAGAAGCAATGTAAAAGGAAAGTTTATTACAACTCCTTAAAAATGAATACAATTCTAAATCCATTCCCATTAGTGAAAGTGTAGCTATTGTACATGTCTTAGAGAATTTTATTATAAATTCATGCTAACCCTGAGAGTAAGGGCAGTTAGTCCATGTCTCCTTCCCTAATAACAAGGACCAGGAGATTGTAACCAGAACTTTCTTATCAAATGAAATATTTAAAAGATGTCATCTTGTTTCTCTCGGTCCTGTCCTGATTGTGTCAAGTCAAATTAGTTAAGTATATATATTACTGTAAACAAAGGTGACAGATAAATTAAATGCACGCAGATATGCTCATGAAAAGCATCTATGGACTCCATACCAGGTGACAATTTCACACACCACCATCTGGGTAACCAAAAGGAGGGAACCAGTCTTCAAATGGGATTATGTCAGTGCCAACAGTGAACTTTTTTCCCTCTGTCTTTGCTATGAGTTTGATTTTTTTCCCCCTGAAGATCTATGACTTGCTCTATGAAGATAAATAGAAGACAAAGAAAGCTCTGTAATCTTCTTCCATTTGTCTTCTTTAGCATTAATCAATCCATTTTAGTCCTACCTTTCCTTAAACTAAAGCTGCTTCATAGAATGCATGAAATACTATCTCTATATCTGGTAATAAATATTCTCATATTTTGGTCTGTAGATTGCCTTTCCCCTACTTATAAACACCTAGCCAAATGCAGACAATCGTCAACTGTTTAAAAGCCTGATGAGAGCTGCTGAGAGTTTACTATGACCTAAGTCATAAGATTAGACACAGAACTATGAGCAGCACAAAGCAGGACCCTGATCTAAATAATATCATCTAGAGTAAGAGAAAGGCGTGCATACATACAATTACAATAGAGTGTGATGAATTCCATGATAAGGGAGTTCAAGATGTTGTGGGATCATTCAAAGAGATTCCTAAACTGATGTAGGGAACCAGGGAAGGAACTGATAATAAAGAATGAAATGATAAATAAAAGTTGCCTAGGTAAAGGGATGAGGTATGGCTTATTTTAATCAGGGGGAGCAATATGAGTGAAAGCAGATCAGCATGAGGCCATGCAATATTTTTTTAAAAAATTGAAAAACAAAGTTTGAAATGTACAAAAAGTAATATACTATAGAATTGGCAAGATGTTGTCCCTGGTGATTCTGAGAGGGAGTAAAGGTGAGGTTAGGTGGAGAAAAGCCTTATCAGCAAGGTCAGGTTTGCGTATTTAACCTGAAGCCAAAGGAGTGACACTACACATTTATCTACCAGAAATACTGCTCTGGCTGCAGTGTCGAGAAGGGGCCGCAGAGGAGCAGCCTGGAGTCAGAAAGATGGTTACAATGGTGGGTGTAGCCACAGTAGAAGAACAGCTCAAATTTATGGAGAGCTTATTATGTATCAGATGCTATTCCAACATGTGCGTGTACTCCTTTAACTCTAACCATAACCACACGAGGTCATTCTACTATTATTTCTACTTTATGGATGAGGAGGTTAGGACATAGAAGGACTGAGTAATTTTCCCAACTTCACATAGCTAGTAAAGGGCATACCCAAAATTTTCACCTGACAGTCTTAGCCTAG
Organism: Tonatia bakeri; assembly: GCA_004024845.1. NCBI lineage: Eukaryota > Metazoa > Chordata > Mammalia > Chiroptera > Phyllostomidae > Tonatia > Tonatia bakeri. The sequence goes on along the minus strand of PVIA01002076.1, from coordinate 50,418 downwards.
TGCCCACCCCCGCCATAATCACTGCCGTATAACCCTTGGAACAGGGCGATGCCAATGAATACAGGAGACAGACAGATCCTAAGGACTCAGAGACCAGCCAGCTCCAGGTCAGAACCCAGTTTCTGATGGTCAAGGCTAGACTGACCGTCTAGAATCAGGTAAGTCGTTCTCAGCGGAAATGCACCCAGTTCAGGAGGCTGAGACATGGATACAGGTTACAACGAGAGGGGATTACATAGATTATCATAACAGAAGGTCAGACGCAGGCCAAGCAGAGAGCAAACATCTTAAAACACAAAACAAAACAACAAAACACAAAGTGGAGAAAGCAGGTCGTCAAAGGATAAAGGAATATCCAGGAACCAAGAATTCTCAGGACTGATGGAAAAGAGTGGAGACACAAAAGAACAGATGTGAAGTGACACATCGAGGCAGAGGGTGCCGTGTGAGACAGGGTTTTGCCCCCGGCCTGGCACTTTGTTGTTGAGCTTCAAGCCAGTGTCTTTGTGACTTCTGGGTCTCGCCTTGCTTGGGTAGAGGGAAGGGAGGGAGTCGTTGGGCGCACGTGATAGAATTAACATCTGTCAGAATATGGGGAGTAGCAACTAATAGGAGGTTTGTCCTGAGAAGAACATGAAAGACATATTATAAATATCTGTTATTAATGGAATAGTGGGTTCCCTATATTGCAGAAACTCATTAAAGATTTGCTACATGGGTAAACGAATGAACAAGTAAAGTGTTCATTTCTTAATTGTTATCCATGGCTAAAGTAAGGGGGGAGGAGGTGTGTATATCTAAATTATCCTTCCTAATATTGAATGATAATTGGCCTCCTTTTCAATAAGAAAGCCTTTAATAAAGGAAAACCCCAGATTCCTGGGTCCTTTATCAATATTACAGAATTTTAAATTTTTTAAATTGTGGAGTTACTTTTAAAAAGAGCATGACCACTAGAGAAAGAAAGACCTAAATCTGGGAGCCTGTTCTACCACTGATCAGCCTCAGTGTCATCACTGGGGAAACTGAGGCAGTACTCCTTAAACCTCATGCTAATCACAGACGGAATGGAGAGTACAGAAACAAGCCCTTGCATTTATAGTGGATTGATTGCCTCACAAGTGTGCCAAGGCAACTGATTCATTGGTGAAAGGATAGTGTTTTGATCTAAAGGTGCTGGAAACATTGCATATCCATAAACCAAAAGATGAACTCAGACTCCCACCTCACAACATACACAAAAATTAACTCACCACAACCATAGACTGAAACGTAAAAACTAAAACAACTTTTGCAAGCAAATATAACAGACAATCTCAGCGATCTTGTCTTGGACAAAGATTTTCTAGATAAGATAACAAAAAAGAAAAGAATATATATAAATTGGGCCTCTTTAAAATTCAAAACTTTTACACTTCAAAATACACTGTTAAGAAAATAAAAAAATATATAGGCAACAGTTTGGGAGAAACATATTTGCAAAGCACAAATCTGATAAAGTGTTGGCATCCAGAATTTACAGAGAATACTTCCAATCAACTATTGAAAGACAAACAACCCAATCAGAATACGAAGAGTATAAAGATATTTTTCCAAAGAGGACATGAATGGCCAATAAGTACTTAAAAAGATGCTCAACATATTACTCATTAGGAAAATGCAAATTAAAACCACAACAAAATACCATATTCCACCCACTACAGTGGCAAAAATAAATAAAAACAGACAGTAAGAAATGTTAGTGAGGTTATAGAGAAATAGGAACCCTCGTATCTTGTTGGTGGGAATGCAACATGTTTCATCCACTTTGGAAAAACAGTTTGGGAGTTTCTCCAAAGGTAAAACAAAAACACCGTATGACCCAGCCATTTTACTCCAAGGTCTATGTCCAAAAGAATTGAAAAATATGAGTATGTCCGCAAAACAACCTTCGTTTGGATATTCACAGATGTTCACAGCAGCATAATTTGCAATAATCCCAAGCTGGAAATAACTAAATGTTTATCAGCTGGTGAGTGGATAGATATAATGTGATGTATTCTACACAGAATACTATTCAGCAATAGAAAGAAACTACTCATACATACCGTGGCATGAATGAACCTCAAACATTATGCTAAATGAAAGAAGCCATATACAAGACCCCACATCGCATGGTTTCTTTATATGAAACGTCACCTAAAGCACATTTAAGGAGATAGAATGTAGATTAGCGATTCTCAGAAGCAAGGGGTGGAGGGAGGGAGTGTGAGTGGATTATAAGTAGCTGTAAATGGGGAGGGGGAACGATCTTACAGGGGGAAATGGGAGTGTTCTAAAACTAATTTATGGAGATAATTGCACGACTTGGTGAAGTTAGTAAAAATTATTGCATTTTACATAGGAAATGGGTAGATTTTATGACATGTAAGACATACTTCAATAGAGTTGCTTTTAAAAAGCCAATTGTAAGAAGTAAGCTAATTGTTCAGGAAACGTTCATGGCTTCCTCCTCCACCTCACTATATTTCACAGAGAACGCCAGAGTGAAATCATTGCGTCTCTTCCTCTCTTTCACCCTCCCCTCATAGACACTGGAAAAAAAAAAAAAAGGCAAATCTAAGTGATCAGTCAGTTTTTACTATTAGAAAACTCCAGTTTTCACTACATACCCAAGACAGAGCACTCTGAATAAGCAAATCTGAATAAGGACTCTGCTGCTCCAACAGCCCGTCCTCCCACTTTCCCTCTCAGGGCTCATGGGGCGCAGATGCTCAGCACAGGCCCAGCTGGTGACGTCCAATGTCATGTCGCCGGCTTTGCTGAGCGCCTGAGTGAGGACGCTGGCCTCAGCATGTTAGCCATCCTTATTTGCTGGCTCTAATAGATACATTTTGCCTCCAGCAAAAAGTCCGCGAATAGTTAATAAGAATAACGAGCAGTAGCAGAGAATTAATGGCCTCTTTACGATGAGATGGAGTTCGGTGTTCAGTGTTCTTGAATAGGAAAATTGTTTTATAGGCAAAATTAACTGGAGAGACCTTATTTAGCCAATTTTAAGATAATGGATTTTGGCTCCTAAAGGTCAGTAAATGCAGAGAGGAAGATTCCAGGTGTGGTCGGAGCCTCTAACAGGGTATTACACTTCCTCCATTAGAAAAGGGGGGTTGAGGTTTGTCTCCTCTGCAGCAGATGGAAGCATGAAACTGCATCTTTTGCAAAAGGAAAGAAATGAAAGAGAGAGACAGAGAGAGCATGCAGTCCCTCTGAGTGTATATGGGCTTTCCCTTGGCTTACCTGTTGGCTTGTACATCATTTCCAGTTTTTCCAGGGATGCTGAAACCATCAGGACACATCTGCTCTCATAGACAGCGGTGGCAGCATCTTCATCTTGGTGAGAGGCTGTTACTGACCTCACTGTCCATGACTTGTGCTCACCATCGTATATCCTGAGAATGCTGGGCCAGGCCCCAGCTGGCCAGGTCCTAGGTGATTCGATCTAAGACTCCTTATTGGTGGAAGCTCTGGAGAACTGGGTTTGAGAAATATTTCAGTGGAAATGTAATGGTACAATTGCCAGGGTTATGCTGTAAGAAAGCAGCCTTTTGCCTGTTAATATATTTATTTAAGGTGTTCAGAAACAAACCCACAAACAACAATAGGGCACTATGAGATGCTTAGAGCAAAAGCTGTTGGAATGATGGTAGGCAACTTTGCAGCATTGGAGTCAGATTGCCAAAGCTGACCCAGCAGGGATGGGGCCCACACGTGTGAAAACAGGGGTTCGCCAGGCGAGAGGAGCCTGTGAGAAACCAGCCTCCCTCTCTCTCTCTCAACATTGTCATTTCCAAGCAGAGTTTTAACAACGGCATTTACTTAAAAACGCTTTTCCATTTAAGTTTGTTTGTACCATCAACTAAATTTTTTGCTTCTTCAAAAATAATATGATAATATGCCAGGCACTGTGCTGAGCGTAGCAGGGAGAAGACGCCATTGCAACTGTTGAAGGTCTCACTGAGTATCAACAAGAGGCCCATGGGGAGTTTGAAGGGAGAATGTGCAAAGGGCCTTCAGGATGGGTTATGTGGTCTGTTTGTCAGACAAAGGGGATGTCATAATTCATAGAGCAGGTGCCAAAAGGCTGCAGAGAGGAGGTACTGAGACATGCTTCAAATAAAGGCGAGAGGAATGAAGGCAGTACATTTTCAGGGACTATTTCAGAGGAAGAGAACAACACGAGTAAGCCTAAGAGACAGGATACCCAGAGGGCTTTAGGAGGCAGGAGAAGTCCTGTCACTCTTAGGGCATGTGGGACAACCAGCTGCAGAACACTGTACAGAGTCCGTGAGAGCAGACAAAGTGCTAGATCGTATTCCGTGGGTTAAAGACCTCAGTGTGGAGAAGCACGAGGACAGTTGTGCAACGGCATGGGGAACCTGGTGGCTGTGCATGCAGTGGGCTCTGATGGGCAGACTGGAAGGCAGAGAGGTCCGTTAGGAGGTTATTTAGTCCCACAATGCACCTGCTGAAGGAATGGCTGAATTGAAGGTGTTTCGAGATGAGCCCGGAATTGAGGAGATTACTTGAAAAGCCACTGTAGTAATCCAGGCAAAGCTGGTAATTTGGATTTGACTTACGCTGGTTATGCTGGAAAAGAGAGAACATGAATGAACAATTTTAGAGGTAGGATATTCTTCAAACTAATGATGCAGAGAATGCCATGCTATTAGCAGACACTTTTTGTGCCACAGATCAACTGCCTTTCTTCACGTCTCCGTATCAGTCTGTTCTCCTTATGTCCTCCCATCCTTTAATTTATTCTTTTCTGAAAAAAAGACTGAGAGCAAGCTTCTACCCTCAACTCCTGTTCTCCCTGCCAAAGACTAGAAAGGCAAAAGAAGATCCTTTCTTTGGAAGGGGCATTAGGCAAACTTATTACCTGAGGCGTAATCATCCTTAGCATTCTCAGTGCTTAGCATGTGGCCTGAGACCCAGTAAGATTTCAGTAAGTATTTGATGAATGAATGAATGAATGAAGACATGTTTTTATAGACCTCAGTTCAAGTTCAGGTGAGTTAAGTCTAGTGGTTCTATCTTCTTTAAAGGGCTCTATTGAATTGAAGTATCATCTATCTCCCTATCCTTCCCCTGCCCCCCTGAACACCACCACAACTAACATTTTCTTTGCTCAAGCCAGCGCCATTAGCAGACGTGTTGATCCCAGTGAACTGTGTTTTTCTCTGCCTCCACAGTTGCCTCTCAGAAGGCAGAGTTAAACCCAGCTGGACAGGGCAACTCACCTGGAGATTCTCTCAGTGAAAATATCAAAAGAGAAGAAAATGAATTGTCTTGAGTTCCCTCTAACAAAGCTTTATCTCCCCAACAAAACTCAGCAATTCACCATATTTACCTCACCCTCGGGAAACCTCTCACTGCGTTCCTTGAACTGCTTTCTTCAGGGTGGGTGAAAATAATGGAGCAAAGTGGCAGGGAATTCTGGGATGCAAACTGCGTGCTGGCCTCAAGCCCCAGGGTTTGATAGAACCAAGAGGAAGTTGCCACAGAGGTGACTGGCTTTGAAGGGAACTCTCAGAGATAATCAATTTGATCACACAGGCAGACACTGAAGTATTTGTCAAAATGTCAGGGTTATGGATAGTGGCAATATATTTGCCTTTCAATGCATTAGTCTTTTTAAAAGCCTGTATCTTCTGCCACATTGGGCACAATTCTGGGTTCTCACCCTCCCTCCCCCATCATGGGCTTCTGTTAGGAAATACTATGTGCTAGTTTTCTTCTGGGAATATGATTTATACATAGAGACTCCTGCCATTTAGAGAAAGAAGGGAAAGTCATTTGTTTGTGTGTTTGTTGTTTATTTCAGGGAGGTTTGAGACATAAATAATAGTGAGTGACTGTTAGGCCCATTCTCTGTGCTGAACTTGAAGACCAGCTGAGAAGGTTCTTGGAGAGACTAGAAGACTCAGCACAGAGCAGAGCCTTGGGCCACCTCCCCAACGAAGGCCAAGCGGCATCCCACAACTCCTGTTGCTGTAACCAGACATCCCTTTGCTACTCACAGCAAGCTTGGAAGTCCAGAATAGCCCACTGGCTCCTGGGAGATGCCTCGCTGCCCCACAGAGGAACTTGACCCTATGTTACCATGGTGATTTAGCAAATGCCAAAAGACTTACATGGATGATCACCTTAATTCAGAGATAACGTAACAAAATGGAATAGGTAAAAAATAATCAACTCTTACTAAAAGGACACAGTAGGCATATACTACTGTAGCATTCAAATGATATTTTTTCACATCGGGGATAGTAAAGAGAAACAATCTGTTGTTCCTCCAGTGAATTTTTGGGACTGCTAGAGAAGATGTTTTTAAAAATACTGTGTTGGAGAATTCTTAAAACAGAGACAGGTCAACAGTAAAAAATGCTGTGCGAAAGGCTTTCATATGTACAGGCCATTAATTATCTCGGTTTCTGCAGATTTCAAGGGCGATCTCTTGCTTTCCTCCAAAGGCGGCTGGTGCTTAAAGAGGTAGTGAGTTTCCTCCTTTTTCATGAGTTTCCTCTTTTTCTGGCCAATAAAGAAGAATTCTCCCCCCAACTCCCCTCCTCTGTGCCCACATGTAACATTTATTTGTTTTGACTATTAGTTAAAGGTCTTTCCAGATAATTATATAATATTTCAGGCATGCCATGTGAGTTCTTTGACAATAACTTGGGCTTGAATTTGAACCTGGGTTCTTGTCCTAGTTTTTTAACAGCTGAAATGTTGGCCAAGTATTTAAAATTCTTGGTCTTATTTTCTTCATATGAAGATAATTATAACAATTACAATTATCATAGCAAACATTTGAAAAGTGCAAGGTACTATTTGAAATGCTTTATGTGCATTAACCAATTTTACCTACTCTAGAACTATAACTTTGAGGTAGGTATCACAGCTCTACTTTATAGATGAGGAAACTGAGGCCCAGTGAAGTCAAATGACCCACCCAGTGTGGGGGTGCATTAAGATAAGTGGCAAAGACTCTCAGCACTGGTCCCGGGAAGGATGCCCAATCAATGTTCTTTCCTCCTCCCTCCCTCTTTCCCTTCATCCCTAACTTCTCAATTCTTACAAATGCTTCTCTACAAGCCTTAAAAACCACCATGAATATAAAGAAAGGTACACAAAACACTACCTTTCAGAACTCTGTCACTTTTGCAAAAGACACAGAATATGCAATTAGAGTTGAAAATGGGTCATTTTACAACTCTGCAGTAGTGACTTTTCTCTTGCTCAAAGTCTAGCCTGGTGTCCTGTCTGCATTGCGGAATATAATTAGCGTGTGTGGGACAGCACATATGTGCTGACACAGGGCGTCAGATGGGGTCAAGGAGCTGGTGGCTGGCCCAGCTCTGAAGCTCTGATTTCAACACACAGATCCCTGCTTGTTTCTTGGGTACAGTGCAATTGTTTGGCCTCAGTTTACCTATCTATACAATGGGATTTGTAATAAATGCTTCCACTGCACTCACAGTAAGAATACAATGGATCCTTGTAAAATGGATGTGAAAGTAGTTTGTAACTAGGAGCACGTTTTTTATCTTGAAAGCAACTGACTTCACATTCCTGAAGAAGGGATGAGATCTTGAGAGGCTCCACTGCTGGGGAAAGGAAAACGCAGCAGTGAAAATCTGTCTCCATTAGCAACTTTGTTCTGAGCACCAGCCAGTTAGAGTGACCAAGGCAATTGCCACTTCAGGCCACACTTCAGGGGCCATTTATATATCTCAGCCCCGTTTGCTGTCTCTACGGAGCCCCTGGATCAGCTGTGGTAGAGAAGCTTCAGCTATTATTGGATTTAGCCCAAAAGGTAGATGAAAACAAATCTGTGTTCCGAGTACTTGTTAAAGCACAAGCTGTGCCATCTTACTGCCCTGGGTGCAGAAACGGGAGACTCCCTGGATTCTACAGACATGGCTCTTGCAGAGGAGTTTTGTCAAAAGACAGAAAGCAGGCCAGTGACAGCTGTACCACGTCCAGCTTAAATCTCAATCTCTCTCTCTCTCTCTCTCTCCCCCCACCCCCATCTAAATGCATAAACTATACTACATGCTGAAGAGTGAAGACAAACTTCCTTAGCACACTCAGCACGAGATGATTCAGCCAGCTGAGGAAAGAGACTGGATGAGATTTCAGTTTCAAGTTTTAATGGCACAAAATACTGATTAGCCTTCCAGAAGAGAAAGTGCAGAGATTCATTCTCCCACACAGGACACACATAGTATGGACTATTCTTCCCTCCCTCCTTTCTTTGATATTCATTGGGCAAAAGGCTAGTGTATGAAACACCCTTCTATTGCAGGTATTTCCAATGTAAGCTCGCTGAGATTACTTTCACCCAGCTTCATTGTGATTGCCACGTTCTTTTTGATAGTGAGAAAATGGAATCATGCCAATCCACTCATGCCCCTAGTCCAGGTTCCCACAGAAACCTGAACACTAGTTTGCAGGACAACCAGCCAACAGGGTTTAGGGCAGACTGAGATCAGTGGGGAGAGCAAAGTTATCTGCTTCTCCTTAGCATTCTCCTCCAAGCAGCTCCCTGTATAGCCTTAAGGTAGTTGTGCAAATCAGCAAGGGAGCGGAAGAAACCACAGCATGGGTCAGTAGAGTTTTTTAAGGCAGTATATATCACTTAGCCATTGTTCTGGCTGTTGTTGTAAGTGCCATAAAAGACGTATCTACCACCAGCCCGGAGTTCACGTGCTGAATTCTGAGCAGTTTGCTTCAACTGCTGTACACTCCACTGTCACTTTTACTCTATTTTTCCTGAGTCTCTGGGCTGCCGACCATCCTGTCTGTGTAAGGCTTACTTGCTAGGCTGCTTAGAATTCATGCCATTACCCCTAGCCCTGCCACCTCCTCCTCCACCTGTTCTCCTTGCATCTGGCTCACTGTTGATATTCAGGAATAGTCCTTCCGGTTTGGCCTTGCCCTCCAGATGTCCTTGCTCAGGTGTGGTCCTTCTGGCCTACCCTATCACACTCAGACCCACCCCAAGCCCATTTCACCAGACTGGATTATTTGCCTAGGGATCTGGACAAAGTTTATGAACAAGTAACAAAATTGTCATGCATCTATCACATCCAGAGTTCTCTCTCAGCAAGCATGGGATGACAAAAAGTCATAAAATTAGATTATTGGCATTTAAAAAGAGTTGGCCAAATTTATCTTGCAAGTAGATGTCATCTCCAAACATTTTTCAATTAAATGTTGCCTTTATAACGCATATAACATAGGACCCTTCTCTCCATTTATCATCTAGATTTTGAGAGAAGGCATAAAAAAGGCTAAACAATTCAATACCATACAACAACAAAGACCACAAGATAGGAGATGTCTCAGGGCTGGGCGTGATTAATTGCTGAATGAGAGCCTCAGTGCAGCTGTGAGTCTAGGAGCAGGGAGGTGGTGAGAAACAGCCTTCCTAGGAGAACAGCGCTAGGACTCATGGGCAGCAATATATCACGGATACATCATGAAGACAGCAAAAGCCCTGATAGGGGGGATGGTTTAGCTGGCACCCAGAAAGGTATCCCTCCAGGTACCAGGTCCTTAGCAGAAATTTAAGGTAGCATTTAATAATGAAGTTAAACTGAATTGACTTGTGTCTTTGCTGTTTCCAATACATACATACATACATACATACATACATACATACATAAAACCCAGAAGTTCTTTGACCTCAGGAACTTATATCTCATTTTAAACTCTTGTAATCAGGCACAGAAATCATTTGTTTTGCAAATGGCCTTTGAAATGACTTATTTGGTTTTGTTTGACTAAATAACACTTCGCAGATGAACAGTGGCCAGGTGTCATCCCTGGAAACATGGAAACTTTGCTCAAGCGCCACCAGACCGTGGCCAGACTGATGTTCAGTCCCACAGCCCCACAACCCTAATCTTACCAAGTGGATGCTTTCGAAGACTAACTCTGCCTTCGACCCTTTCTGACTCATTATTAGCTCAAAATATTTGATCAGTTCCAGGTCATACATATTCTAATGTTAAGATTTCCAGAAGAGTCACTTACCCAACATGAGCCTGGAGGAGCGCTTCCGAGAAGATCCCTCTGCCGCTGGTGTTCGGAGACCCACTGGCCTGCTGGCCCCTTTGACAAGACCTTGTTAAGATGACCTCAGGCCTTATCTACTGGGGCTAATACATTGGCAGCAAGTTGAGGCTACAGGTGAAGGCATTTTCAGTAGTTGAGAGTGGTTCAGTTCTGCTCTCCTGATTTTAAGGGCAGAATCTTGTGTTGCCATTGGAACTGGGAGATGCTCTTTCTACCAGACCACGGTGTAAAAGCAGTAGTTTTTAACAGCACAGGCAGTACGAGATGTAACGAAAATTAGACTAAGCACTGTTGTGATAAATGTGTCTTACCCACTGTAGTGCCAGCAACGGGGTCTGAGCTCACGAATCCTGCTGTTGGCTGGCAGCATAAATCCACAGGGGTTTCTTATCAGCAGCAAAGGGCAGGGGAAAACTGAGGGGAAGAGTTTGTCTCCAAATTGTGGCAGAGGTAAATAAATATCTTCAGAATCTAGACGATCATCCTTTCAGAAGGTGGCCCTTGGGGACAGATTTATTCACCCTGCATTGAAAGCCACCACAACCAGAAGAAATTCCAATCTGCAACCATCTTTCACAGAGGCGGGCCAAGGATAGAATAATGCTATGCCTCAGATTTTGGAGAGAGTGCCATTCTATTTTATTTTATTATTTTATTTTATTCCTTCATACAGAGTTGAGGCATTACATGTATATCTTAAAGCACTGTAATTATTATAGATTTTCATAAAAATAAAGTCATAAATCAGAGGGAAAAAAGCCCCGTCAGATCACGCATCCCAAGGTCTGGTGGAGGAAATTTATGGTCCCCATCAGCGAGAAATCTCATGATGAGGTCTGCCTGGGTGAAAATGAAGAGTTCCCATCGACGGATTTTCTGCTTTCTGGCAAGAAACAAGGATAAAAGAAAAAGACCGAGGAATTTTTAATGTTTATTGACTTCAGTTCCTCTGGTGGTAGCCATCATAACTATAACAAAAGTGATTATAATAACGTACTTTAACGTTATACTCTACTCCTTCACAATTTATTAGCATGCCGTACACACTAGGAGGATGGGAATCATTACCCCATCTCACAGGTGAGGAAATAATGGACAGAGAAGAAAAGAATCGTGCAAGCTTACAGGGTGTGTACTTAACTGAGCTGAGCTGACTGCCAGGTCGTAGGTCTTCCCAAGAGACGCTCCGCTCTGCTCATTCTCTCGCGTGGTTACAGGTGCCTCAGAGTGTCTCTGGCCCCCTGGTATCGCTGGAGGAATAACAGGATAAAGAAGAAAAATGGAGCTATTGTGCAAACTTTCAAAGACCCAAGAACCAATTTCTTTTGAATAGTAAGGATAGTTACAGACTGATTTTTAAAAATAAAGAAACCTCAAACTTGGCCAAAAAGCAATCACACTTACCTAGGTTAGGACACTGTGTACTTCCTGGATGTACTTCTCACAGTTGAAAGTTTAGATTTAATTGTGTGTGATTGCTTAATTAACTCCGTCTCTCTCACTAGGCCGCAGCTTCCATTAAAATAGGGATTTTATTTGCTCTTCGCTCACCAGTTTATCCCCTGTCTAGCACAGTGTCTGGCACTCAATAAGTATTAATTAAATGGTTGAATGAAGGAACTAATGAGAAGACCCAAACCCTAAAGAGTATGGAAGAAAGAAAATAAAACATGGCTTTCAGTTTGAAATAAAGAATCTCATATTAAATAAGAGAATTAGATGGGGCAGTCTGATCAGCACAACCCACTTCTTTGATTCTGTGTTTTGGAATAAAATCATCTAGGCGTAGCCTGATTTCAGCTTCTGGTACCATACCATGGCAGAGCAAAAAGAGTCAACCTTGATGAGGGTGAAAAAAAAATTGAGAAATGAACAAACAGTTGCCTAATTAAACAATAATAAAATTATTGGCATGCTGGGGTAGTCACAATTATGGATTACATGGCTTCCCAAAATGTGCAGTTGGAAATAGCCATAGTTACCATCGTTTCTAAAAGGGAGCACCCTAACTCGAGTCCCAGTGTGGCATGCATACTGCGTGGCAGTCCTGCGGCGGGAGCCCCTTTGATTTCTGACCGTACCCACTGAAAGAGGAACAGCCAGGTTTGCTGGAAGAACTACAGTCTAAGTCTACAGCACCTATACAGGTAGGTAAGCTGAGAAACTGGAGTCAGGCTGGAAGCTTAAACCTGGCTTTACTAAGAGTAGATTTAACGAAATTGAGTCAAGTGGCTTTGCTTTGAAGTTCAGCTTCTGTCTTTCATCTTCCTTGCTTCTTCTGTCTTAACTGCAGTCTCAGAAAGGGCATGGTGAGGTCAACTTGAGATGGGCAGCATCTCAAAATGGTAAATGGCCTGTAATGAGGGTAACGATTGCCATGAGCTTGGCACCACTGATTTCTTGTAAAAGAATGCTGGTTGTAGCAGCAACGCGATGTTCCTGGAAGCCTTCAGATGTGTTGCTACTGGACACCACACTTCTAATTTGCTGCTCTTACATCAGGTAGATTTTTTACTCCAGTAAGAAGTAAACAATTTATCAGTTCACAGTTATCAATTTATCTTTTTTGCTTTTAACTGTGAACAACAGGTTGGGGTGGGGGGTTGATTTTCCAAATGTCACTAGTTATACAAAAAGTGCCTTGTTGACAGTACTTGTTGGGTATGTTCATGTGAATCAGGAAAATCAGTGGTATGCTAGTTAAACATTAAGTTGGGTCTTAAAAACCAGCTTCTCTTCAGCACCACGGCCTCATTTTTTAGACTAAGGCTCTCTGCCCTGATTCTTTTATCTGTGGTGTCCCCTCGTTTCTCCCCTATCATGTCATTCATCATCTCAGGTCCCAATTTCAAGGCATCACAATGCCTAATACAGGCTGAATGCATAGTAGGTGCTCCAAGGAAATGTGTTGAATAAATCAAATCAAATAGGAGTGGGTGCCAACCTTCAAGGCTGTTCATAGTTATGCTCCTCCTCTGGGAGATTTGCTGACTTGAAAAAGTGCGCCATGAATTAAGATACCAGAGGCAACTTTCCCTCTGGAATTTGACAGAACTCAAATAAAAGCTTCTTTACTAGACCATTCCTAACAGGTGCCCCATCCATACCTGGAATACCACATTCTGCTTATTTGAGTCTTCTTCAAAGACAGGTTCTCACGCTTCAACATTGCTATAAAACATTTTGAGATCTCAGTCACTAAGGAATGAAATGCTAGGTATAGTTCTAGCCCAGCTGGGAGTCAAGTTCATCAAACATCACCAGAAAGAATAATCCAGCTAATTAGAATGTGCTCATATTCAGACACCTGCCGCAATTTTTTTTCACGCCGATAGGTTCTTAACTATGTTATAAAGTCTGAGATTTGGTTTCATTTTTCTTTCAGAAGTTCCTGGAACATATCTCTTGCATCAGTCCATTCATGGTTTAAGCACCCCCATGAAATACAACGGGTGGGAAGTGAAAGAGAATTTGGAGAGACCGTTTTGAATGAAGACCCTTCAAGGAAAGATTTTTTTCTTCACGCAATGAATTGAGGTAGAGGTCGAACTAGAACCCTCTACTGTTCACTAAGTGATGAAAGGGAATGTCCTGGGTTATGTCACTGTTTCTATTTATAGGCAATGATATTCAAAGAGCCGCATAAAGGACCCTGAAAGATGCCACCGTGAAAACTGAGCGCAGTCTGATAATCAACTGGAGAATAAAGAAATGCAATTTTTCATGTTCAAACTCCAGCTGATCTCTAGCCCTGTGGATACTAGAGCAAATTTCCTCAAATCACCTGTTGGTCACCCTTCTCCTCATTAAATGACTATAGATCAATGAGCATGCAGAATCAGGAGACAGCTCTGTCCTCGGGAAGGCGAATTACAGTCCAACTACAAAGCAACACGCCTGACCTCATACGAAAGTGTTCCAGTTTATTACTTTCACGACGGTATGTTTCAATTTATTAACTGATGACTTACCTTGTACTACTCTGTGTTCAATTATGTATTTCCTGTTCTCATTACAGACCTTCAAACGACCACGAAAATATATTCATTTAATGCTTTTTCTGTTCTTTTAAAATTTTTATCACACAGAAAGGAGGAAGAAAATGGCTTCAGCATTAGCACTGGGTGTAAACTCAGACTGATCCGTGGACTGGACTTAAATTACTCTGATAATTGGGACAAGGAAACTCTTTCTCCTGGAATAACTTAATGTAGCTGGAAAGGATACTGGGGTCTTCATTATTTACATATTTTGCATAACGCACTGATATGTAGCTCAATACAAAGGAAGGAGTGAAATGTAAAACTATGAGGGGCCAAAAGAGACCAAATGCACCAGGGTGAAATTTTGAGAAAACATGGGGCAATAATTTGAGAGACTTATGTTTTAGCTGAGAGTCTTTCACTTACTAAGTGAGTGATTTGGAAAAGTGAAAAAAAAATTAAAGATTTTATTTATTTTTAGAGAGAAGAGAAAGGAGGGAGAAAAAGAGGGAAACATTAATGTGTGGTTGCTTCTTGCATACCGCCCCCTATTGGGGACCTGGCTTGCAATCCAGGCATGTGCCCTAATTGGGAATCAAACTGGTAGGTAATCCTTTGGCTCACAGGCTGGTGCTCAAACCACTGAGTCACACCAAACAGAGTGAAAATGAAAATCTTATTTGTGGAAAAAGTTTGTCTATGTCATTGTTCCCTATTCTTAAAGTACATGTTTTTAGCTCTGGCCAGTATGGCTTGGTTGGTTGGAGCATCGTCCTGTAATCAGAAGGTTACAGGTTTGATTCCTAGTCAGGGCACATGCCTGGGTTGTGGGTTTGATTCCCAGTTTGAGAATGTATGGGAGGCAGCCAATTGATGTTTCTCTCTCACATGGATGTTTCTCTCTCGTTTCCTTTCTCCATTTCTCTCTCTCTAAGAACAATGAAAAAATGTCTTCTGGTGAGGATGAAAAAAATATATGTTTTTATATTAAAAGCCAAGATTAATCCAAAGTAAAACACTTACAAAGATATATATTGTAGATGCATGATGAGTCAGCGTTCTCTCTTACTCCGCAGAGAAAGGACAATGAGCATGCCCTAGGCATTGTTTTCTACGAAAATAGATTCTGCTAGTGGGTTACGTGGGTTATGACTTAAGGAACAAAGGCTATAGAACTTGTATCATCACTATGACTCTCTCTTCTAATGCTTGAAATGTATTTATCAAGGATAACAATGAGATAAGGCTTAAATGCAAATGCCCCTGAGAGAGGTAACTTCTTACATTCACCGTCAGGGATAAATAGGTGATCTCAATGTCTATCCTGAAGAATAACAAAACGGAGAGAACAAGGGGTGATGGACCCCTGGGTGGGAGGCAGTGTGTAATAAGTGTCACACAGGAGAAGACAAAAATGGCATACACCAAATGGGAGGCCTCAGTAAGTCAACGAGAAAACACTCTTCCAAGTTTGAATTTGGACCAAGCCCAATGACCAGTAGAAGAATCAGAGGAGTTTATCTTATTTTTTATTGTCAAAAAACATAAAGGATCCATTTGTTGTGTAGATTCCTTGCTTAGATCTTAAGTAGCTCTCATGTGAAGAATAAATTAACTTTGAAAAGTGAATCTCTCAGTTGCTGAGACAGTGTCAGGTGAGAAAATAAAAAAGAATCGAATACCATGTGGCAGGTACACCTGGTACCCAGTTGGTCAAAGACACTGTCTGTCTAATTAGCTATTTGACTTCCTTTTCCCCATAAATGCAGAAGTAGAGACTATACGTAAAATTGGGACACTCTCTATTCAGAGGTTTAGAGCCATTGATTGAACCCTTGGGGAAACCAAATATCAAAAGCAGGTCCTCCTCTGTGAAACCCCACCACCCCTCTGCCCACAGTCATTGTCCGCTGCTGCTGAGGCCGGACAATGCTTGTCCGCACACCACAGTGGACATCTTTCCTTAGGTTCTCCCTTAAGAGTTCCAATCCCTCTGCACTTTAGTTCCAAGCATTTGTCCTTTAGAATATCGTGAAATCCTCCCCCCAAACCTGGCAATAAAGTAATTGCTATCTTTTCTAATCAAACAGCATGGCATTCGGCATTTTTAAGTGCGGAATGAATGATATGCTCCTGGTGACAATCTCCTTTCATGATGACTCATGACTTGAAACGTTAACTTAGAGCAACAGGAGCACTACAGGCAACACTGGACGAGCCACCGTTTGTTCAGACTGCACCCTGGCAGGCCATCCATTTCTTCTTCGGACTCATGTTTGTTTCCCGGCTTAATTCAGTTTCAAAGCAGTAAATGTCACGGATGGTGTGCTATCTTACTGTATTCTGACATTTATTTGTTGATACTTTCTCCATTCACTGTATTCACCTGATAAACATTATGAATTCTTAACACACTGCTAGGTTTTGTGCCAGGTGCTGGGAATATGAGGGCTGAAGGGAGGGCTCCCTGACCACATCTTCCGCTGGCGTTGGGCTCCCGGAGACGGCAGTTGCCCTCTCATCCTCCCCTGTTCATTTCTTCCTGGGGCATGATGAGCATGGAGGCTTGAAGTGTCCACATTACTCAGTTTCCCAAGGTCATTGAGACACACACATAGCCTCCCTGGCATTCACCGCTGTCGTAAAAATATTTGCATTTCCTCTAGCACCAAACTTGATTTCGAGTTCACCCTGACTTTATGTAACTATTTTTGATTCAAATCATTCTTATTCTGATCCCTTTTCTTTTAAGAGCACAAAGCTGGGCTTCGGCATCACTCAGCTCTGCCTCTTCCTTGCCCCCTGCTTAAGGTGCCACCCGCCCCGTGGTAGGCAGAAAGGAGAGCTCCTTGAAAGGCAGAGGCACAATCCGGAGCTGCCTTTGCTAAGAAACTCTGCCCGTTACAAAGGCATCAGATAACCTATTCTGAAATATAAAACAGGCCTTTCAGGCTGTACTTGAAGAACATAGTATTTTAAGATTTGTCTTGAATGTTTCTTTTCAAAGGTTGCTTAATGAATTCCTGAGTTTAGAGAGAGTCACAGAAGAAAAGTATTCTTCTTGCTTTTTCTTTGTTCTTTAAGAAATTAATGCATGCTATGATTTATGGAGGTGATTCCAAAGCATGAAACATCTGAGATCCCATTTGTTAGGCACAATTTGCAGTGAGTCACTCCTAGAACTATCTTCAGGGATGGATAGGGTATCAGACCTCTTCTGCAAGATACAAATGGCACAGTCGAATTAGGACAAAGCAAAGAGAGGGCATTTTACAAAAAGACTAACCAGAAAAGGGTAGACGGGGTGCTAAGGAACCACAATTTATGGCACAGGACCCCAGGGCTAGCCCCAGCTCTAAAGAGAGCAGGACAAAAAGGTTGCCAGAACCTGGAAGAAAAGTCAGTGTGAGCAAGCTGCTGTGAGGGTGGGGTGACCTCCCCAGAGGGATGCAGCTTGTGGGATCAGCCTTCAGGGAAAGGGCCAGAGGAACCCCTGCTGCCTCCCTCCATCTCCAGCTGGGGCTCCCCTGCAGCTGAACTCACCTTGAAGCCACAAGGCACAAGCATCCATCAAAGGCGGCTTTCTGGGTCAGGCCGCTGGGGCAGAGAGCAGGAGAGAGACTGGTGGAGAGTGGACCCCAGGGGCAAAGGGAAAAACTGCGACGAGCAGGAAACAAGCCATCGCACTATCCGATCTCCAGTAGCCCCCAGCTGGTCTCCCTGCTTCAGGTGAGCACGGATCCCAGTTTGCCCAAGGTAACATCTGTTACGCCTGCCTTGCATGACTAGGAATAGCGTCAATGTTCACTCTCCCGAAGTGCCCCGGTTTAGATCATGAACGATGTGGTCATCTTACCCTGCCTCAGCCCTTCACGCCATCAGGTCCTCTCCAACAGGCATTAGAGCGATTCTTTAAACTTGAGAATCAATTATGCAAATTCTATGCTGAAAACTCTGCCCTGGCTTCTGACATCATTTACAAAAGTATCAAAAAATCCTCACCCCACCTGCAGGGCTCCAGTGCTCTGCCTCCCTTGCCTCTGTCCACTTCCTCTCTCTCCTTCCTCTTCCTCCTTGCTCCTCCGCCAGCCCCACAGGCCTCCTCACTTCTGTCAGGGAGCAACCTGACTCCGCTCTAGGCCCCGGACCCTTGCTACTCTCTCCACTGAGGAAGCCCTTCTCTAAGAAGTCCTAATTCACTCTTTCATTACCTTTATAGTTTTAATGCAAATAATCACCCATCTGCGCTGGCTGGTATAGCTCAGTGGATTGAGTGCTGGCCTGCAAACCAAAAGGTCGCTGGTTTGATTCCCAGTAAGGACACATGCCTGGGTTGTGAGCCAGGTCCCCAGTTCTGGGGTGTGCAAGAGCCAGCTGATCCATGTATCTCTCACACACTGGTGTTTCTCTCCCTCTCTATCTCCCTCCCTTCCCCTCTCTTTAAAAATAAATAACCAAAATTTAAAAAAAAGAAAAGAAATCACCCATCAAATAACTTGCCCTTAACAAGCAATTCTAACTGCATCACCTCCCACAAACTCTTTTATCCTGCTTTATTTTTTTGACCCTTAACAACATCTGTATACTTAATTGTTTATTGCCTCTCTTACTCCACTTGTGAAAAAATTCCTAGAGAACAGAGATTTTTTTCTGTTTCGGCAATTACTGTATTCCTAGAGTTTAGGAGCATGTCTGGCATTTATAAGCTCAATAAATAGTCCTGGGACAGATAAAAAATAAGTGAAGATTATAGGTATAGAAGGGAGTTGAACTTCACTCTGTGGGTAACAAGGTAATTTAGGTAACGTTAAATGAGCTAAAAGATTGAAGAATGTATGTAGTATAAATTGTAAGTCATAATGCAAAATAAAAAACATTAGTATTGCTCTTGTAACTACCATCAGAACACAATGAGCAAATAGACTAAATTATATCTCAATGTCCTTTTATTTATATGTATCTTTGGTTAAAGTCATTCATTTTTGGCCCTTATTTTTTTGGAATTTGCCCACATTTCTGATAAGGCATCCTTTTACTACATAAATAAGCACTTCATTCATTAAAATACTCACGAGTCACATTGAGAACACTGGATTCTGTGTTTGGTTAATTCCGGGGCAATGAGGTTAAGTGACTCAAACGCACACCCAGCCAATGATGAATATAGTATTAAAACATAAAGGAAAAAGGCCATGTTTCACAGAATACGGCTGCGAAGGGTTGAAATGAGAGAAAGAAGCGCTCGGAGAAAATTCACATGGGAGCCAATTCCATTGAAATGACGGGCATGTCTGCAGAGTCTCCTGAACCCCGTCATCCGAGAAGACATTCTTGTCTTTTTATCTGGCCAGCCCAAAGGTGGCAGATGACACCAGGCCACGTGCCACCTGCCCTGACAAGGAGAAGAATGCAGCGTTGACCCTGTGTTGTTCACATTTTCTTTGACAACCTCAGGCATTTGATGTATTCGGAAGAAAATTTGAAATCTAAAGCCATGATTTAGCTTATGACAAGTTAAGAACCTATTTTCTTATCATTATTATCACCCGGAGTTTTGGGTTGCCCCAGATCCTTAGTCTTAAAGGAAATGATAACCTGAATGGACTAAAAGAAGAGAAAGAACATCTGAGCAGGGGCCACTTCAGGGGCCATTTACATCTCTCGAGTATGGTTTTCCTCATTTTTATAGATGAATATTCTGAAGCTCAACACTGTTGTATAACTTGCCCATAATTACTTAATAATTCTGGCATTTAATAGGGTCAGGAGCATTTTAACCTGTTTCTGTCTATCTGTAAAAGCCATGACCTTTTACTGGGACCAGGTGGCCTTTTGATTTCCAACCTTATGGAACTAAAGAGCATTTTATTGCTAGGGTTTAAGCCAAGTTATGCCCAGGCCCTATCAGCTCAAGGATCTAAAACAGTCTCAAAGAATCAGAGTTAACTCATTTGAATTTAGAACATTTCTAAATTCTCTTGAGGAAGAAAGGTATCAGCTATTGCCATTCCTATCATCTGGCTTTTATCGCTTTCAAAGGGCCACCCTTGCTCCGTCCTCACCAAAACCTTGATCCCTGAGACTTTCATTCTGAGACCCAAATGGGGATTCAAGGTTTTGCTGTGAAAGCATGCAGGGAGAAATGTTATCTTTGTATGTGTATAAGAACACCTAGGTTAGATTTACCTTTTGAAAGCGAGATTGTGGCAGGAGGACGTTTGCTAATGAACATCTCACTCTATGAAATAAGTTTAATAATTATTCATACTTCAAAAGGATTCTTGAGCATAGTGTTTGTCTAGAGATCGGCTTTAACTTGTGAGCTTCAAATTTCCTTCCCCAGTACAAAAAATATGATTTACCTTTAACAAAAAAGAGGCAATATTGTGATGTTTTTTAGGAACATTCTAAATTTAATCAGCGTTTATTAGTACCAAGTTCTATGTGCTCACTGGAGTGCAGAAGAAATATTATGATATAATCTGTGACCTTTAGGGAATTTTAATTTCATATGGGAGCCAAAAAATATACACACATATGATAAATTTCTGTTTTAAAAAATCTACTTAAATGCCCAAAGAGATCATGGCACAGTAAGCTTTTTAAAAGTACACATGAAAACCAAGGGGGAGGGCAGAAGCAAGGGAGGGAGGTGGGTTTGGAGGGGATGGGGGAGAGGGCTGGGGAGAAAATACGGACAACTGTAATTGAACAACAATAAAATAATTCGAATTAAAAAAATAATAAAATAAAAGTACACATGAGTGCCCCGGCCAGGTGTTTCAGTTGGTTGGAGTGTCGTCCCGTACACCAAAAGGCTGCAGGTTTGATTCTCAGTCAGGGCATGTGCCTAGGTAACAGGTTTGATCCCGAGTTGGGAGACATACAAGAGCCAGCAGATCCACGTTTCTCTCTTACATCTGTCTCTCTCAAATCAAGAAACATCCTCCAGTGAGGGTTTAAAAAAATTAAAAAGGAAACACACATGGAGTCCTCTGGACAAGATACGGCAAGGAACAACTGACAAAACTTGGCTAGGCCATGAAAGAAAAGCAGTTTGTTTTTTCTGGGACCTCAGAACCATCCCAGAGGCACCCCTCCTTTCTATTCTTACGACCTCGGCTCACTCTTCTCATCTGTCCCCTAGCCGCTTGTCACTTAAAACTTGAGCACTGTTAGGAATGTAAAACATTGGGGCCCCAGCTAGATGTCCTTAACCAGAAGCTTCATTTCAACAATATCTCCAGGTAATATATATGTATATTTATATACACATAACATATATACATACATGTGTGTATATAAAATATTAATATATAAATATACATATATAACTTTAGGAGCACAGATCTTGACTATTAAAATAAGCTCTCCAAGATTTATCTGCATCAGAGCCTGTCCACTCTCTACCGAGTTAGTAGAACAGTCTTCCCGAAATGCACATCTGGTCCAGTTATCCTTCATCTGCAAGTCCTGTAAAAAGGTCTCCTGCATACAGCGTTATGTCAGACTCCACGGCCGGGTGTATGCAGCTCTTACGATCACCCTACGTTTCTGGCTCCTCTGTCTCTCCTTTTACTCACCATCCACCTTCATTCTAACTCCCTGACTCTCGTCAAATCTTCAGATGCACTTACACATTCACCCCCTCTTGCTTTTAGAGTAAAATCATTCTGCACAATTGGGAAACTCTTTTCTTTTCAGCATTCCGGATTCCTACTGATCTTCCAAGGTCCTGGTCAAACACCAGGATCTCTCTTGGTGAAAATTTCTGAGGTCCCTTCACTCAGAACTCATAGTTCCTACTTCAGAGCCAGAACCCTTTGTTCATACATAACTCACCTGTTCCACTTGCCTTACGACTTTGTCCCCAGTGGAATACAGGTGTAAACCTGCCTGACAGTTTTAATTTAGGCAGCTGAACAGATAGCAGGTGTCAGTATGTGTTTGTTTATTAGTTGAATTCCAGCATGATAGGTGGCTGTGCACGAGAAAAGTGAGTTTGAATTTTAAGACAATTGCCCGAAACAGTTTAGTCTCCTTCCTGTCTCTCTCCCTCTCCCTCTCTCTCTCTCTCTCTGGTGTGATGAAATGCAAAGAACTTAAGAACTTAGGGCTTTATAATTATAAGACTTCCTATTGCTGTCATTTCCTAGATTCATGACATTGAATAATTAATCTCCCTAAGTTTCATCATTGTAAAAATATGAATAATAGAGTTGTTTCATAAGATAATTGTGAAAATTAAAATAGATAATTGATGTTAAAGCATTTAAGCATCTAGAAAGTTCTGTATACATCATACTCCATATTTTTAATGGATTTATTACTTAATATATTTTAAGCACTTCTTACTTTCTAAAAATTGTTCTAGATATAAGAGTTATCAAGATTTTTTAGATATAATACCAGCCCTGCTAACAAAGTATAATCAGGGGAGGTATCCACAAAGAAAAAACTTGAAGAAAATGTGTAAATTGATATTCTAGCTGTACACAGAAATTTGGAAAAGAGGAGGTGACATTTCAGTTAACCCCTCACCTCAGTAATACCCTTGTTGAGGATAAAATTATGAAAATCCTAAACTAGAAAGATTTATAATATTGGCTATTTTTCTACACAGATAGAAAGGCAAAACTCATATAATTCTACCATCTTAAAGTTTTCAGATTCCCAGAACTTGTCTTCCTGTTCACCCAGACACTGCCATAGCCAAATACCAGTGCCCTCATAACTCTCTCTTCCTGCCTTTCCGTGCAACCAGCACTTCCCTCCACTCCTGCCCAGGACAGTGGATACTATTTATGAACTATGCTGTCCTTGGCCTTGATTCCAAGTTTGTGCCAATGTTTCCTGGGTCAATGATGTCTGCAAGTTTATCATCGACAATGTAAATGTTATCCTCATGCCAAGTCACTTCAAGTCTTTTCGTCCTCCACAGGCTATCCCATGCCTGCCCCAGCCCTCAGGGCTCCCTATGGCTGTTGACTGTGTTGACTGGCAAGTCTCTGCTTCCTCACTGTTTGACAACATATCTATGCCATTGCTGGAGCTGGGCTGGAAAGCTCCATGGGGGATAGAGTCCTGGTGTTACTCCCTCCTGAATTCTTCATCTCTTACTCTGAGACCTTGAACATGGTACCCCCACTCTGCCTCAGCACTCTCTGCCTCAGTTTCCTCATCAGTAAAATAAAGGTGTTTGACTATAAGATTAGAGTAGGTCATTTTCAAGTTTGCCTACAGCTGAAACAACATATGTCTCCATGAGAGAGCTCTCCCCTCATCTGTATAAGGCTTCTTCTACTGTAAACTGGCCACATTATGAATAAAAATTCGTAGGCACTCCAGCCCCACCTGTGCCCTAATGCTTTGGGAGAATAATGCAGTCTGTTTTGCAGCACTGTCACTGTTCTACCACACAACATCCTATTATTCTTCTGAAATGGAAGATTAAGTTTCCCAGCATGTCTGACTGAAGGCCCAATATCATCAAATACATAACCATTTGCCTGCAATTCCCCCAGGGAAAGTTATTAACAACAACTTAGTCCCTGATAAATGACTGTGTTTCTAAGGTAGTGGGTAATATCAAGCTTTCTAAATACACATCATTTAAATTTACCCAGACAGCCATGTGTCAAACAAACAGCGACTGATTATTAAAAACACACTCATTCTTAGGCTAGACATTGCTGTGCAACTCTGGGTATGCTGAATCATTTATTTGCCTTAAACATACAAGTGTATTTAATAATCAATATCCGTTCTCCCTTACCTTATTAAAGAATGCTTACAATTTTGCTGAGAGAGAAGAGTAGCTCATTAGCTGTCACCTGCAATCCAGAAACATACCTGGCGGTATGGGTTAAGTATTGCCAAAGGCTCATAGAATGTCAAGGCTAGAAAGAACTCAAAGGCTGTCTATTAAAAGTCTTCATTCAATGATCAAG
The DNA here is from genome assembly GCA_004024845.1 of Tonatia bakeri. Lineage (NCBI taxonomy): Eukaryota > Metazoa > Chordata > Mammalia > Chiroptera > Phyllostomidae > Tonatia > Tonatia bakeri. The sequence continues at coordinate 26,366 of PVIA01002076.1, read as the reverse complement.
TGCCTTCCACAAGCATCCTCACGAAATTAATTATATGGCTGGTTAGACATGAGTATTTCCACATAAGGAGGTAGCTGTTCCAAGATGTAGACAGTCCCCAAGTCTTTCAAAGTGGTTTTCTCTGAGCTTCCTAATCTCGTTTCTAGTCCTGCCCCCATTCAGAAAAAGAAGCCAACTCGTGAGGATTAATTTTATGTGTCAACTTGATTGGGTCACTGGGTGCCCAGACTAAGTATTACTTCTGGGTGAGAGTGTTTCCAAGTAAGACTGGCTTTTGAATCAGTGGAACGGATAGCCTGTTTCAAGTTGGACAGACATCATCTGATCTGTTGAGGGCCTGAATAGAACCAAAGGCAGAGGAAGAAGGCATTGACCCTTTTCTTAATGCCTCCGTTATTGAGCTGGGAAATATCAACTCATCGTCTTCTGCCCTCAGGCTGAGATTTACACCATCAGCTTCTCTTGTGCTCAGGCATTCTGACCCAGGTTAACCTACACCACTGGGTTCGCTAGGTCTCCAGCCTCTACACAGCACTCATGGGACCTAGTCTGTATAGTTGTGAAATATGTAAATATATTTTTGTTTATATATATATATATATATATATATATATATATATATATATGTTTTTGTTTCCATGGAGGACACTGACAAATACACACCTCTATCTGAAAAGAAAAGAAGGCAAGGGAGGAAAAAAATAGTTTTTTTCATTATAGATCATTTTTTTTCACATTATATACTTTTTCTTTGATAATCTGTGAGTCACTGTAACAGCACAGCTAAGAACACATCACAGGAAATCACACAAGACGTATGTTTAAATTCTGGCATTCCACCATAATAATCTGTGACCCTTGACAAGTTATGTACTTCCATAAGCCCCAGTTTTTCCACCTGTAAAATGGGTTATGGTTATCCCACCAGGTTCCTGTAAAGATTACCTGCCACTATACATAGAAAGCATACAGAGCTCAATGTGAAGGAAGTGCCCCAGACTGGGCTCTATTAGTCTCACTAGCAGTAACACTGACCCATACAATAAGCACGGCATAATTATAGCTCTTTGCAAAGGCACCCAGCCTCAAGGTCAAGTGTGTTCAGGGCTTGCTTGGTCCTCAGACTGAGGCTGCTCCACCCAATTTGAGACAGTGAACTGTCCTCCTGTTTCCATTATTTGCTTCCTACTCTCCATTTCATCAAACCCCACTCTTGCATTTCACTTGCTTTTTCTCCCTGATGATTCCTCCTTTATGAATGGAATGGATAAACATTCCATTATTGATAAAGAGCTCCCACAGCCCCACTCTCATTCCCTTCTACCTAAAGGCTGTGTGGTGGTCTAGAAGTGCATCAGGCCTCCATATTACTATTGCTTTGACCATGCTGTCTCTTCTAGGGCAGGGAGAGAGGTTCCCAGCTTTCTCAGAAATCAAACGCAGTTTTTAAGACCCAAAGAGAAAAATGTAAATGAGTTTGTTACTGACATCACTTTTATTTGAAGAATTAAAAGATATTAATCTGACTTACTTGGTCATAACATCTCTGTGTAACCCTGCCCTCTTGATCCCCTTTCCTTGTTAGTGTTTGGTGTCTACTCTGCAGATGTTTTGTGAAAATGCAGTGATACAGGGAAGCTGGGTGACAGGGAGAGGTGCCAGAAGAACCAGCCTCTGTCGGTGGCTCTCTGTGTTGGGAGCTGATCCATTCATGATTGTAAATAGATCATTATAAACTCAACATAACACAACAGTAATTACCTAAGAGGTGATGGATTTGGCAAGTTTTTCTAGGCTAAATGATTTGCAATGTATAATATTGCAGCAGTTAAGCTGAAGTGATCACAGAAAAGTTACCCTTGACTAGTTCAAGTTTTCCCTCCCTCCCTCCCTCCCTCCCTCCCTCCCTTCCTCCTTCCTTCCTTCCTTCCTTCCTTCCTTCCTTCCTTCCTTCCTTCCTTCCTTCCTCCTTTCTTCCTTCCTTCTTCTTTCCTTCCTTCCTTCCCATTTACCTGCCTTCCTGTTTCCCTGTCTTCCTTCCTCCCTTTCTCCCTTTTTTCTGTCCCCCCTCCCTTGCTTCATTTTCCTTTTACTGTTTCCATCATATGGCTTTTTTAATTAATTGGTAACATTAATTAGTAAGGACTCAGAAACTTTAGAACTAGATAAACCACACAAATGCACACCCACATTCACACATATCTCACAGTGGCACTTACATTTTAATGTCTGTCCATTCTAAGAGAAGCTTTGTGGCATTGCACCCTTCTATTACACTTTTGGAATAGTAATGAGAGGAACATCCAGTGGAATCACTCAGGTAGAAGGAGAGGGGTTCACAGCTATCAATGGGTGGGGTTCATAGCTATCAAGAGCCTCTGTGGGTCACAGGGCAGTCTAGCTACTCTATGCTCACCCCAATCTATAAAGTGTGGTTTGCTCTCCAGCATTAGAGATGGAGCAATTAGGACAGAGCATCTGACCCAGAAACCGCTCCTTGGATTCCATGTCTCATTAGCAGAGTGGAAAGCTCTACAAGGGCAATGGATATAAATCTGTCAGGCAGCATTGGGCACCCAGGAGTAGTTTGGACTCTGCATTTGATTCCTTCTGTCGAACGTTTTCTGAAGACATCTTATCCTATCAAGACACTCTTTACACCATTGAGAGAAACAGAGACACAAGATGAAGGGAGAGAAGAAAACCCAGCAGTATGAAACCTCGACTCTGAATGAAAGCATTGTTCTCAACCCCTGGTTGTGTTCCACCATTCGAGCCTTCTCTCCGGCCACTCCTCTGTCTTTACTCTCAGCTCTGACCGAGGGAGTCCTCTCTTGTCTCACATACAGCTCCCTGCCATAGGCGGACCTCTCCCTTGGAATGGGCTCCTTATGTACTTTTTAAACCCTTTCTTTCCATTACCCATAAAGCTTACTTTAAGGTCATGCTGACATTCAGTCAAATCCAGTCACACCAATCTGCCTGGATAGCACATCTACCATCTTCCACAATAAGTAAATAAATAGATGGGCACCTAGGTAGCTAGAGCAACAGAAAACGCTTGCATTTATATTAAATTATGTGTAGATGTATATAGGCATGTAATCCAGGACACTGTTGTTTGCAAGCAATAGAAACAAATTCAGCAGCTTAGACAAAAGGAAAGCATCATTGGGTCTCTTAACCCTGAGAGGGCAGCATCAGAAGTAGGAATCTAGAGAAACTGGGTGTAGGAACTCCAGCACTGCAGGGATGTTCTCCGCCTCTATTCTCCTCTCTACATATCAGCCTTATCTTCTCATGCCAGTTTGTTTTTCACATGGCAAGAAACAGTCCATTTATTTATTTATTTATGTATTTATTTATTCTTTTATTTATTCTTTCAACAATATGTCAGACATTGATTGTACTAGGCACCAGGAACACACTAGTAAAAAAAATCTCCGCTGTGTGGAGCTTGTGTTCTAGTGGTCATCCACAGCTGCCAGATCTACCCTCAGGGTCAACACACACACTCCCCACAGATGCTTCATTGCCAAGAAACACGCTTTTTGGGCCATATGTTCAAAACCCTGGAGGATGGCTGTAATTAGTCAAGTGTGTGTCAGATAGCAGACCAATTCCATAAATCTTAAAGGATCCCTGAACTGGGCAGTGGCCAGTGGCTATGGCAGTTCCCATTTAAACTTCGAATTAAAATAGGTGAAGAAGCACTTCTTAGAAACAAAGATCAGTTTTGGAGCTACCACCATGTTAGCATATCTGCCCAGATATTCCCATAGGAATAATTTTCCAAAAGGTTGACTATAACTTCTCCACTTTTTGAAAAGAATCTGGTGATTTCCAATACCGTATTCTGTATTGAGGAATTAAGCACTACACCTTGGGCTGTTACTCTCCTCACCTGCAGCAGAGTGTCAACTGGAGAGAAAAAGGATAATCCCTGTGGGGCATCTTCTTCATGGAGATTCTTGAGCAGTGTTTGACTGCAAACATGACGTCGCATTATTCTGTCCACTCTGGGAAAATAGCTATTTTGGTATGTGATGCTAACCTGAAATGTGGAAAAGAAGAAAAATAGCTAGTGAGGTTGAACAACAGAACACAAAGCTGAAAGTGGGACTCCGTGACCAATAGAAGAAGTCAAATTACCTGGGAGGAAAGAGGAATCCTGAGGGTGAAAGTACCCAAGGGCCTGGCAAGCTGTACAGGGCAGAGAATGTGGAACATCACTCAGAGTTGCCCTAGATCAGTGGCTAAGAACTTTAGGGCAGTCTCCATATTGAGCAGAGTTAAAGGGGATGGATTCCTGGAGAGGAGAAGGCTCCTAAAATTTCAGAGAAATACTGGGGAATTACCAGTTTTAAAGGTCTGTGGAGCAATGTGCTAAATCACAAGGAGCATAGGATTCAAGTCAGACCACCTGAGGTTGTTTTGGTTCTGCCATTTGTCCCCTGAAGAAGACAGACGAGCCTCTCTGTTCTATAGTTTTCAGAACTTTAAAATAAAGATAATAATATACCTGCTCTCTCTACCTCATAGACTGTTGTGCTTTTCCAACAGGGAAAAAAAAAAGCCTTTTCACACAAAGCTGGCCACATCTTGGTATTGTGTCTACCTTGTATCTGTCATGAAGTCTTATTAAAAAAAGGGGAGATTTTGAAGAAGTGTGTAAAAGTTGGGGAAAAGCCTACAACTCCAAGTGAAAAAATATGAAATTCACCATAGGCATCAGAATAAATTATTTTAAAGGCACAACTAACATATGAAAATGAAAACAAAACCTTGGGTCAATAGCCATTCCAGGAACATGCTCCCTTGGCATGCCACCTTGGAGACATCATATTACTTCCTGTAGGCTCCACCTGTTTCCTTTCTAGACATGGCTGAATGTCATGGCCAGGCAAAGTGATTTCCCCACATGCTGTACATAGCTCATAACATACTTTGGGTTCTACTGGGGGAAAGGCACCAAGAAAATATTATTATTCCACATAAATTTTCAAAATTCTGCTTGACAAGGTCACGATCTTTGATTCACTTTTTGGCAGCCTCCACACCCCCAGAATTTTCAGTTTTCCCATTACATCCTGTGGTAGACAGGTTGGCTCACACATGAAGGGAAGCACTGGAACTCTGCCTCCTGTACAGACTAAGGAGTGATACGACCATCAGTTGCCTGGAGGAAGACTGCAGTTCAAGCCAAGCTCATTACTGCTTAGTATGCAGGGTCAATTCTCAGGGTTAAAAATAGTCCACTCTGATGTCTTTTAATGAAAAGCTTCACCAGAACAACAATGGAAAACACATTGCTTGGAGCTCTAATACAATTGAGTGGTTGCAATCTATATCTGCATTTTCATGGAGGGTTGTTGAATTGGATTTGATAAATACCAGAAGAATAATGCTGAGTGGGCTCCTGTGGCTGCTGTGATTGACAGCTGTCAAATACAGTGACAGATCAGGCTGTGTTTCAGTAGTGACATGATTCATAGACCTCATTACAGGTGGATAGATGGTGCACACAGACTGGAGTTGGGTCTCTGAGCATTTATTCTCTGAAATGCCAATGGGGAGTAGACATTTGTATAAATGACCAAGTCAATCCTTTACCTATGGTATCCAATTACCTCCTTTCTACCTACTGTCTAGCTAACAGTTGGGTCTCCATATCCAACCAATTTTAAGCAGCTGTTTATATAGAAAGGTTTCACATCAATGGACTTATTTATTGCATGTCTGCCTCCTTATTTGTGCTATTTATCTCTCAATTCACTGTATCTGCTTATTGATTTCTGTTGTTGTTGTTGTTCTCCAGCTCCTGCAATGAGTCAGAATTTAGAAATGACATACAATTAGATTTCTCTTGCCCAGAAGGATTCCTGGATGTCTTGGGTTCTCCTTCAATTTAAGTTATTCTCTTTCCCTCTAGGTCAGGTGCTCAAGGAGGTTTATCATCGATCATAGATCAGAGCTTAGTTTAAACAGGAGGAGGGTAAGGAGAAGATGGGAAGGAGTTAAAGGATAGAATTAAATGCATATATCCACTGTTTCTGGTTTGCAGATTTTGCAGATGACATATGACTGATGCAAATCATCTCTGTTTTAAAATTTCTAAATTTTCTAGTTCTGTAGACTGCTGGGAGGAAGTGCCACCTTGGGTGATTGTCAAGCAGTCTCAGGGGATCAGCACTATCTACTAAGTTCCCATATCCCTCAATCTCCAGCAGCAATTCAATGTTAAAAATGAGGAGAAAACAAAAATCTGGAAAGCAATGTGGTGAATCTCTGCTTTGGCATTCTCTCCTAGAAAATTTCTGAACAGACATGTTAAATCTTGGAAAGACCTATACTATTTTTTTAACATCTAAATAATTAACTTCTTGGAAGTCTGATGAATGTACCTTTAGGAACATCATGAATAACATATATTTTTATAATGTAGTAATGGTTAAAATAAGTCACTTAGATTTCATTTCAGATTTCTTAAAAGCTTACTGGTTTCATTAATTGAAATTAGGGTGTTTCATTATATCCCCTTATTTTCTGTGGCTCTTCTGGGAAAATTTCAAACTGGGCTGCCATCTTTTAAAACAAACTACTTTGTAATAATATCATAAATCATTTCTTATTTTATTATTATTGGAATTACCAATAATAATGTACACATTTAGTACTTTTTATTCCTCAGTATATTCTCTTATGCTTTATCTCAGTTTAATCACTAACAACTGTAGAAGATGGAGAATCTATTATTACTCAATTCCCAGAGAAATGGAAACTGAGAACAAAGCTATTATTATGTGACACCTAATAACAACCAACTAGTTAATGACAAAGATGAGACTTGAATTTTTATTCTTTGACTCCAAATAAACATTTTTTCTGTTATATCAGAAGGACCCATAAAATACTGGCATAATGACAAAAACAAGTGTGAGTATCTCAGCACCCAAAAATGCATGCACAATTTTGTATACATGCATAATGTCTTTTATTTTCCCCATGGGGAGTGAGAATAAGAACCCATTAATTAAATAATGCTGCTACTCTTTTACCAACCATCAGGGAAAAATGTATTCTTAGAAATAAGAAGCCTGGTTACCAGAAAGTAGCTGTTAGTCCTTATTCAGCTCACTTTCAGCTACTTTTCCACACAGAGAAGACAAAGGGGAACAATTTTTTTTCAGAAAACTGAGGTCAAAACTAGGGAAGTGTATATGTGGGAATGTTTACTTAATAAATATTTTGGAACAATTCCTTTGAGCCTCCAAGCTTAATGGCTGTATGGGGCTGCAAAAAAGCGGATCCTATCCTGGATGTTTTTAATCTAAATAGTATACCATGTAACAAATAAATTAGAAAGAATTAAAAAGTTTTCTGGTCAAGATGGTGGTACAGGTAAATGCAGTACTAAAATCCTTCCACAACCACATCAAAATTATAACTAAACTATAGAACAGTCATTGTCCAGAACTACCTGCAGTCTAACTGAACAGAAATCTTATAAGGGTAGAAATAAGAACCACATCGAGACTGGTAGGAGGGATGGAGACTTGGAGAGGTTGGACTCTCACCCACATGTGGAAGATAAAAATTGGGAGGAACATCTTGGCTGTGAAGATACCCCTTAGGACCAAGGGGTCCCAGACCCATACCAGGCACCCTAGCCAGGGTTTCAGTGCCAGAAAGAGAAGTCCCCATACCTTCTGGCTGTAAAACCAGTGTGGATTGTTGCTAAGTGAGGCAGAGCCTTCTAGAGTCCCTGGAGTTCCACTTAAAGGACCCATGCACTGATATACTTAGACTCACTTGCTCTGAGCTTCATAGTTGGGGTGGTAGTTCAGAAGGTACCAAGAACATATGGGGAGAAACTTAATTGTCTGGCATCAGGGTGACAGCTGAAGAGGCAGCTTTCTCCAAGACAGAAATGTTGGTAGAGGCCATTGTTCCTTTGCTGAGCCCATCCATCACACAGCTCAAAGGTAGGTGCCATACGTGAGGCTTCACCAGCCTGGCTCACACTGTTCACTCAATCCCAGTCATTCCCTGAGACCCCCCCTCCTCAACTTGTGGGCACACCTGACCTGTTTCCAGTGTCTTTTGCATATAAACAGCCTCTCTTGGCTTATGCTTTGGACTTTCCTAAAATCTCTCAAATAAGCAGCATCTGGCCTCGGCATGATAAGTGGGCCTAGGCCCAGCACTAGCAGAAGCTAGCCTTGGTTTGTAGCTTGGCTTCTCCTGAGTACCTTTAAAACCAGCACGAGGTACTGCCATACTGCCGTCTGCAGGTCACGTTATAGTTCACGCTTCCACAAAGAGATAAAAAACACAGAAATGGAGATAGAAAACATAGAAAGGGATCAGTCAGAAATGAAGACTATATTATAGGAAATCAAGAGTGAAGTAGACAAAGTAGATGATCAAATCAATGATGTGGAAGATAAGGAAGCAAAAATCACCCAATCAAAACAGGGAAAAGAAAAAAATCCAAAAAAAATGAGGATAGTATAAGGATCTTCTGGAACAATTTTAAGCATTCTCATGTTAGCAGTACTGGAAGGAGAGGAGAGAGACCAAGGAGTTGAAAATGTATTTGAAAAAACTGGCAGAAATTTTCCATAACTTGGTGAAGAAAATAGACACAGAAGACTAGGATGTGCCAAGTGTCCCAAACAAGATGATGCCAAAGAGACCCACACCAAGACACAGCATGATTAGCATGCCGAGGATTAGAGGCAAAGACAGTCTTAAAAGCAGCAGTAAAAAAGCAGTTAGTTATCCACAAGGAAGTTCTCATAACACTGATTTCTCAACAGAAATTGTGCTGGCCAAAAGAGATCGGCAAACAATATCCAAAGTAATGAAAAGCAAGGGCCTACAACCAAGACTGATCTATCCAGAAAAGCTATCATTTAGAATTAAAAAAAAAAAGCAGATAAAGAGCTTCCAAGACAAGAAAAAGCTAAAGGAGTTCATCACCACCAAACCAGTATTACAAGAAATGCTAAAGGGTCTTCTTTAAGAAGAAGAAAATAACATAAAAATATGATTCGTAAAATGACAATAACTACATATCTATCAACAATTATTTTAAATGCAAATGTATTAAATGCTCCAATTAAAAGACATATGAAGGCTGAATGGATAACAAAAATAAGACCCTTACATATGCTGTCTATCAAAGACTCACTTTGGATGGAAAGACACACACAGATTCAAAGTATAGGGATAGAAAAAGGTATTTCATGAACATGGAAAAAGCAGGGCTAACAATACTTATACCAGACAAAATGGACTTCAAAAACAAAGACTATGTAACAAGATACAAAGAAGGACCCAAGTTATTCCACCTCTGAGTTTTTATCTGAGGAAACCCAAAACCTTACATTGAAAAGACACATACATTTATACGTCCATTGCAGCACTATTTACAGTAGCCAAGACATGGAAGCAACCAACGTGTCTATCAATAGATGGGTGAATAAAGAAATGGAGCATATATACAATGGGATATGACTTGGCCATAAAAAGGAATGAAATCTGGCCATCTGCAACTACATGGATGGACCTAAAAGTATCACGCAGAGTGAAGTAAGACAGAAGAAGACAAATGCCATATGATTTCACTTACATGTGGAATCTACAAAATAAAATAAAAGAAAGAGCAGAAAAGAAACAGACTCATTGATGCAGAGAACATTTTGAAGGCTGCTAGATGGGAGAGATATTAGGAGGATGGGTGTAAGGTAAAGAGAATAAGAAGTACAAATTGGTAGTCACAGAATATTTATGAGGACATAAAGTACGACACTGACTATATTGAATATAGTCAATAATATTGTAATAGCTGTAATGTGTGGTGTCAGGTGGGCACTGGATTTATTGGGGTGGTGACTCTATAAATTATTTAATGTCTAATCACTGGGTTGCACACCTGAAACTAATATAATATTGTGTGTTGACAGTAACTGAAAAATTAAAAAAAAACTTCTTTTTTTACATGATTCAGATTTTTTTTAGATTTTATTTATTTATTTTTAGAGAGAAGGGAAGGGGGAGAAAGAGAGAGAGAAACATCAATGTGTGGTTGCCTCTCACTGACCCCCACTGGGGACCTGGCCCCCAATCCAGGCATGTGCCCTGACTGGGAATCAAACTGGCGACCCTTTGGTTCGCAGCCCGTGCTCAATCCACTGAGCTACACCAGCCAGGGCAAAAAAAAAAAAACAAAAACTTTTTAAAGTAAAAAGAAGAATTAAAGTTAATCACTTTTATTTCTTTAGTTGTAAAATAGAAATAATAAAAAGAGCAGAGACAAACCAATATATTCCAAATAATATGCAACTGGTCAATCATATTGATGTGGAGTTTCTCAGCAGGTTGGGGCAATTTATAGGCTTGCAGAAGCCCCTCTCAACACTCATTCCTTTCTCCACAGCGAGGTTAGATGCAATCACACCCTCTCTTGAGTGTCCCCAGAAAAAATAATATTCCTGGCATACTACTGCAATCTCTCAATTGGTATTACTGGCTTTCTTTGTTCTCTTTATTATATGCTGTAATTTCCTTGTTAGTGGGAACTGTATCTTGTACACAGCAAGTAAACAAAGCTTTGTTGAATGAATAAATCTCTGTGTCCTCTGTGCCCAATACAGGCTCTCAATGTATGTCTGTGAATGAATGAATATGCCAGATCTTAAAGGCAAAAGTGAATATGAATCAGTTAAAAGGCTTTCTAAGGGAGTGCAAATCATCTGCAGAGAAAGGAAAGGACATCCACAGAGGATAAACAAGAAAACTCGATTTCCCTGTATTCCAATACCTTTACGTCTTCCCTTTTGCATTAGCCACGTGATTTCTTAGAACCAAACTAGACTGTATCCAAAATGCTCTGTTGTGCAGGTGACATAATATTCTAAAGGAGGAAAAGTTACATTTCCATAGTTATCATCTAAACCTGTAGTCTCAAATTAAATTGTTAGTAAAATCATATTTCCATGATTTTCATTGTTGTGAATTTCAGAATAGAAGCAATTTTCTAGACCATTCAAAAATAATAAAACTGTAAATTGACTAAAAAATGGATTCTAGAGCATCCAATGGACTATCTGCAGGTGTTGAGTCATTTCGGTAATAGTTCAGCCGTCTGCATTAGTCTGTCTACACAGACACCACTCCAGGCTGACTCCTATAAGGAAGTGCTTCAAAATGACTCCTGAAATTCCTCATTTCGAAACAGCCAAATCCCTAATGCACCAGAAGGAAGTCAACAACCTGCGGTAATTTTCCCCATTTTTTTAAAGAAGTTAACAACGAGCTTTCTCTCTCTCCAGGATCAACTCTAATTCTATAAGAAACAGTCAGGCATTTACCCCAACCCAATAGCAATTCTAGATCCAACTGGACAAAACTGATAATTGAGAGAACTTCATTTGTCAGGAACAAGAGTCTGAGTCCTGATGAAGGAAAAAACACACTAGAACAGGACTCTGACACTGTCTGAGCACCAGGGTTTTGCCAAGAAGGCAGGGCAAACATGCTGCTTCAGTGCCAGCTTTTGAAGTGCCCCAGACCATCAGCCCTTCACTCCGCTTTCATGAGTAACAGTGAAGTTTTTCTGAGTGAGAGCTGTATGAAGAACCAGGATTAATCTGGAGACAAGAGAAGCCCTTAATGAAGCAACCTGACACCAGACTTCAAAACCTCATTCAAAGATTGTGCTGAGTATCTGTCCAGGCCCTTTGATAGGGTGTGTGTGCTCCTCCGGGAGTAACCTTCTCTCACCGCTGCTTGCTGGAATCCTTTCTTCTCACAGACCAGCCCTCCTGTCCCTGCGCCAGAGCCCTCCCTGAGGATCTCAGTCATCGGCAACCACTCTTTCTACTGCACTTTGTGCTACTCATTTGTTCGACAAACTGTTTCGAGAAACTACTGTATCAGTAGCATTATGTTCAACCCTAGCACCCAAATTAAGACAGGTTTTTCTTTTCAAGGTTCTTAGCACCAGTGCCTGTCTGTACTTCCACTCACAAACCAACATTTACAACACAGGATGCTGAGGACTATGGTAGAGATACACACAAGCTACTCTATTCATCCAATTCAGGCCATTGGATATTGGGCAGCTTGTGTTGGAGCTGAGCTTAAGGATGGTTAGTAATTCAAATGAGAGAGAAGGGCAAGAAAGGCAATGTGGACCAAGGAAATAGCTCGTCTAAAGGTATGAGGTGAGAAAGCACCAGTAATTCAGTGTGGCTAGGGTGTAGGAGTAACCAGGAAAAGAGAAGGAAATGTAACTGACCAGGTAGGCAGGAGCCAAATCAGAAAAGACCTGACAAGCCATTTAAAGGACTTCAGGTTTCCTCCCATAGGCACCATTGGAGAGATCTCAGCATGGAGGCAACACAGTTAGTTATGTCTGCATATTTTATAAGGATAAATATCCTGTTGGCTATATGGAAGGTGGTTTAGAGTCAGACTGGAAGCAGGCAGAAGAGTCTGGAAGTAGTCCAGACAAGAGAGGGAAGGTACACCTACAAAATAGGGGAATGACAGTAACAACAGAAAAGAGAAAATCAATTCTAGAAATGTGTTCACACTGCTGTCACAGTCTGGCACTTAACTATGTTTGGCCTGACATTATGATCATTTGAATGCATGTTATCTGTGTCTTGCTTGAATCTGTAGTGTTCTTTAAGGTGGTGGTTGATCTTGTTTATCATCCTGTTGCCAAAGGCTTAACATAATCTGTAGAGAAGAGTTGAAACTCAACATGTGATATGTTGAAATGTACCAGATGGCACTGCAATGCAATTTAGTCAGTTTTAGACTTGGGAACTATGGTTTGAAGTCAGGCAGCGGCCACAGATAAGCCTGTCAATCAAAGAAGCATATGCTCTGATATTATGTCTTAGCAATAAAGACCAGAATCAATTATGACCCCCAAAATCAATCATTTAAATTTTTCTGTTAAGAATTATCTTTCATAATAGACAGAGATACAGGATAGCTAATATGTGAGTTAACTGCCCTTATTGGTACCGTTTTCCTGTCTGGGCTCTAGGTTGGAACGGGCGTGCTCAAGGGAATGATGCTCAGAGCTTCAAAACTGGGTCCTTCCCATCACCATCATTAGGCAGGAATGAGTGAGGCCTCACTGGGAATTCAAGGAAAACTACACTCTCAAAATTGAAATAAGAGTGTGTGCAGTTTGTCCTCGGGGAGACAACATCTAAATTGGACATGTTGTGTCTCTGAGGCTGCTTGAGGGACAAGCAAACAATGTTACTCTTAAGACAATGCATTGTAATTAATCCATCTCAATAGCTGGTGATAGGCAACCATAGCCTATTAGTGGATGGGCTATATTTATCAACACAATCAAAATAATCACACTGTATAATTAAGTGTATTTCCACTGGACACATATACAGTGGCATCAGGAGTCCTATTCTGCTGTTTGCCTCATTGTACAGAAATGGAAATTTCTTAGAAATTAAACACAAGTTCCTGTGTAAACAGGTCACTAATAAATCTAATACCATGCATTGGGCAAAGTATTTTATACTTACACACTCAGATGGGTGTTAACTCCTGAAGCTATCAAGTTTTCAAATTATATACACTTATTCAAAGTTATTGATATTGCCCAAAAAATTCTTGGCCCTCTTCACTGGTCTCTACCCTGAAAACAAGACAAGGGATATGTGAAAAAATATATATATCAGCCTAATTACTGTTAGGTTAGTGCATCTCCTAGGAGTCCACATTCTAGTTTTACTCTTTAGGAGAAATGTGATGCTAAGTCAAGCAGGTAAGAACCACCTGTGTACTTCACCCAGTTGTAAACATAAGCCATATGTAGAAAAACCACAGGCTGTCACTGAAGGTATAACAGCAAGAGAGCAAAATCTCTTAGAAATAACATGGCAATGACCAAGCCTGGGGCATAGGTGTATCCAATACCATAGGTTGGCACGCTCTGTGGTATTTGTCGTTCTATCTGCAGCACCTAACAGAATCTTAGCCATTATCGGTATGGAGTTCAAAATTATTAAGTTTTATTTTTCCCAGGTATTGCTCTATTTTTTGTCATGTGTGACTTCCTAGGGCAACAATAATTTCAACTACTTTCTGTCCTAATGATCCCCATTGCCTCTGTCCACTATGGTGAAAGGCACTTTTACCAAAGCTGAATGTGTCTTAAATAGACATATGGGAAGGAGTGCACTCACTTACATACAGTGAAGTTATGTAAGACATAATGTAGTATGATCTGTATAATTGCCTATTAATTGGAGGTATAAATGAAATTCTCTAAGAATATATTAATCAATAATCTATGAAGTAGAATCTTGAATATAGAAAGATTCTGCTGATTTACATGTGTTTAAAATATATAAAATATTATGATTCAAGAAATTTGAATGAAGTTTCAATAATGTGTCTTATTCGGCTTCATCTGCTTATCCAAATTAGTTATCAAGTCTCCGCTGACTGCCTTCTCAAACAATCTATAGCTAAACTGGACACTTGGGAATTGCTCCTTGCTTGAATGAATGCATTGTTTAGTTAGGCCAAAACAGCTGATCTTTACGAAGTTAGTCCTGACATACCATCACCTGCGAATGACCAAGATACAAGACTGTTGTCTAGTTAATCCACCACAGACATTTAAATAGAACCCAGCTGTGAAACCTCATTATTGCTTTGGGGGACCAGAGAAGAAGGAATAAACGCAGGAGTGCAAATGTCAATAGACATAACCGTCCCAGGTGGTTCTCACTGATGGAATTTCATTGGCAATGAAGCCTAAGACAAGTTATCCCATGAGTTCTGTTTCAGTGGTGTGATTTTAAAAAATAATGATGAAAATGAGCAGATTGAGAAAGGTATAAGTAGGTTATCTTCCCAAAGGAAACAACTCTAGACTTCCAACTGTAGCTGATGGTAATTAGTCCTACATGGTTTAAATCCCAAAATAACTGAAGTTTAGAACTTCTTGAGAGCATAGTAAAGACCCAGAGATACAGATGCAAGAAAAAACCCAAGTCCAGCTTTCTTAGCCCTTTAGTCAGGCCTGTTGGTCTGCATTAGTTAGTTGTTTATAGAAATTGAAAGTTCTTGAGTAATAATAATGACAGCTAATATATATTGAATTATTGAGATGTACTGTGCTAAAATCTAGTTGTACTATTATATTTCATTCTCAAAACAATTTTGTGAGGTCTGTGAAATTTTGGTCTGTTTTCCCAATGAGGGAACAAAACCTCAGAAGAGTAATCATCCAAAACCATTATAACAAGAAGCAGAGCTAAGATCCCCCTGATGGTGAAGTAATGCTCATTACCTTATGGGTATCTCCTCAAATCATATGCCTCTTCTTAGGTGGAATCAATAGCCACCAAGATACTGGAGTAAGAAAACCTATAAAGAAGGGGAAGGGTCAAGTCAAGGAACATGTATAAAGGACCCACGGGCAAGGGAAATGGGGTCCGGGGAGGATTGAATGTTGGGGATGGGCAGGACAGGGGAGAGTAATGGGGAAAAATAGTGACAACCATAATTGAACAACAATAAACATTTTTAAAAGAATTATATTGTTATTTTCTTAGATGCTACTGTGACATAACAGGTGATAGCTGGGTAAACTAGGAAACACCTGCGTTTTTGTCCCTATTAGCCCTTGTAGAGTCTCCACGTGTATAAGGAAGATCCCCTTGAGAAATTCCTGCTTGTGTTTTCCTAAAACAATTATATCATATTCCTTGTTGGCTGAAAACCACATTTCTCCACTCTCCCCGCAACGCAGTTTATGTTCTCAGAGTATGTGAAAAGTCCAAGTTTCCAGGCTATCAACAAAATGCTGATGGTTATCAAGAACCTCACCAAACACCCTTAGGTCACAACTGAGGTGTCTGCACTTCCGTAAGGGGAAGAAACTGTACATAATTCCACAAGCCCAATATTTTTCATTTTAGATTTTGGTCTCATTATACATTTTAGATTTTGGTCTCTTAGCTAACAATTTAAATTGGAATAAAAAGAAGAAGTCTCATAGTTGCTACGTACAATGAGCTCCATAGCCCTTTGGCCACGTTCTCTTGGGGAAGCGCCTGCAGGGTGGGCTGTAGATGAGTCGATATCCATGTGGGCTCTTCTGAGAGGATCTGCTCACTCACTCACCTGTTGTTGCAGATGCTATGATGAGCCCCCAGACTCCCATCAGGAATAATATTTCCCCCTCCATGGCAACCATGTGTCCAGAAGGGCCCTCACCTATCAACCCCCTTTGTCAGAGTCTCAGCTTGACTTAAAACAAAAACAAAAACTAAAAATCCCTTGTCCAAAGTCACACCTCCTCCCAGTCACCCCAAGCTTGATGACTAATTAGCATAACGCTATATCTACCCTTGTCCCACCCATGCCGCCAACATCCAAGAGCTATTGATGGCGTCCGTTGAGAAAGTTACTGGACCATATCGCAGCTCAGCTTCTCTCTCTGCCCAGGCCTTCATCCTTACTGACCTTCCACAGGTGTGGACCTCAAGAGTGCTCCCTAATTAAAACCCTGCTACTAATAATCTCTGCCTTATACCCCAGAAAACTCACCTGTGATGCCTGTACTAACAGAATTTCTTAATAACTTTTCTCTCTAATAGTCTCACGCATTAATAAAGTATGGAACCTGTGGGAATACAGAAATAAAGCCACAGAAAAATGTAAAGACAGATGGCCCATCAATTAGCAAAAAGAAACATCACCTTCTTGTGCTACCCAAGTGCTCTGCCATGCACAAGTGTGATGTCACAAGTATACCTGAGATTTTAATGTACAGTTCAACCATCCACAACATCTCTTGATCCATACCAGGTAAGGAAAATCTATAAGGGAGAGGCATGGAGACAGAGGAGACAGAGGAGGATTATCTGCTGTCAGCACTCTTCCTGGAAGCAAAGCTATCTGAGTCTAGAAGGCAGCTTCCTGTCTGCCCACTGCCCCATTCTCTGAGTTGGATTCTAGCTTTCAGTCTCCAAAGGTAGGCAACAAAAAGCAGATTGGCTGGGCAGTTTGATAGTGTTAATGGGCTCTCCCATGCATTCCAGCATCTTCTTACTCTTCATATGCACTTGGCTCTTCCTTGAGCAAAGGTCTGAGAAGTAAAAACAATAGTGCATCAGATAGAAGGCACAGAAAAAGTCAGAGATGGTTACAGGGTAGGTAACATCTGTATTGCTGAATACAATCCATTGCTTTCCTTCCCATAGCTCCGTTTTTCTTATTCCAGTTGTGAGAAAACATAATATCTATTGTCATTGCTGATTTGAAAAACCACATTAAGTTATGTCTTGCAAATAAACTAGTGTTGTTCCAAAAGGTAACACCAGTAAAATTCCAAGTAATGCCTCGTGTGATACATTTATTTTAAATGACCGACAATTTTACATAGTCTAAGCATGGTATGCAATATAAATTCCAGCATTCTGGCTGGACTAGATATAGCATTGTCTCAAAGCAGCTACAAGGACAGAGATCCTGCATCTTAACTAAAGAAGAGGATGATTATAAGGCTTTGGAAGCCTTTGGAAAGGGAGAGGGTGGAAGTAATTAATATTCAGCAAATGAGAATCATGGAATTTTATTAGTCATGAAGTTAATACAGCAGTCTTCTAGTCACCTGTGGGGTGAAGGTCACAATTCTCAAAAAATACAAGCTGCTTCACAAAAGTATATTAAGTGGGTTGGTTTCTATGGGTTTCCTAATGGATTCTTGATTGAATTTTCTAAACATGAGTAAATCTAAATAAAGCCACTGTATTCCATCTCCTGTGTCTCCCTTTGCAACCGTTTTTTGAACTTACTGACATCGGGTTAATTCCAATTCTATATTCAGAAGTTAACGTGACTAAACCTGAGTTGCTGGCTTGCAGTGCATCCTGTGGAGCAATTGTTTCAAATGCCAGCTTGCAGAAGAATCCCGGGTTGCCAGATTCCACCCTCAGGGTTTCAATTCAGTAAGTTTCAGGCGAAGCCCGAAAATTTGCATTTCTAACAAGTTTCCACTTGTTGCTGATGGTCCTACTCTGAGGGCCAAACTGAAAAACACTTTGCAAAGAAGAAAGAGTCCATCTAAGCTCTTTGTGGAATAGGTAGGCCCTTTCAGAGTAGATAGAGGTGGCGGCACAGGGCGCGAGGGTGACGAGATGATTCATTTTCCTCGATGAAAGTCCATGGTGGGGGGAAAAGAACCTGAATGACAGACGGCACTGCCTGCCTCCCCAGATGAAGAACGCTTGTGAATGGGGTAGAAGGATCAAGTTAGTGGCTGATAACAAGCAGGGTCTCAATAGAAGAGGGAAGAGGACAAGAAGAAATGACCAGAAGGTTGATTCTTGTTGATTCTTCTTAAGAATTATTGTACATTTTGTTGAGATCTTGTGATAAAAGGGAAATTAAGAAAATACATTTTTTTCTCCAAAGAGAATGTGTGGGTGTCGATGCAAATGCGCAGGGGTGGAAAACAAATAGAAGAAAGCTGGTAAGAAAAGTAACAAAAATCAAAGAAAAACTGACCCTTCTTTCCTTTGGTCTCCTGCTACAAATTGAAATGGAGAAAGCAAGCTCGCAGAATAAATGGTACAAAGTAAATTAGCTGCTTTGCAAAGTTCTTCAGGTTTTAATAACAGCAGAAAGAGCCCCTTTTTAAAATATAGATTTCATCTTGCCTATATGCCTTTAAGGAAGCATAACTTATTTATATTTTCTCCTTTCTTCTAATTTACTGACTCTTTCCATCTCTGCGGCTCTCCCTTTCAACTAGGACAATAGGGCTCTGAAGATGGATATGTAGTAACAGCAGCATCCTCAACGCTCTCTATGACTCCTCATTATAAGATTACTTCCTTGTGTTTTGAAATAGAAATGCTGCCTTTGATGCTACCGTTTAGATTTCCTTCTTTCTTTTGCTAAAGAAAGTGTCCCCTATTTATTACTTAGCCTTGTCACCTCAGCACAATGTGGTAGATAGCATTCTAAATAAATATTTTCTAATATGCCTCCAAGTACAACTTTCCTTTTGAGTGCAAATAGGATAGATAATTGGGCAGAGGAGGTGAAAGCAGCACTGAATGCAGTGTCGTGAAGGGGGTGGGCAGGGGGTAGTGTAGGACTCTTGTTTGGTTGCTCTGATACAGGGCTCAGGAGCAATTTCCAAGAGAGCCAGGGAATTCACAAACAACACTTCTGTGGCTGGGCTGCCTGCATTTGGATCTCAGCAGGGCCAGAGAGTTGAGGCACTCTCCTGACTAAAAGGGGAGAATTATTCTCTTTGGTGCATTTCATCCTGCCTGGGCATTTTTTTAGCCTTTTCTATTCTTCCTGACTCATTTCCACTGGCTTCATTCACCCTGTGCTGTGCAGTTCTAGAATTTCTTTCATTCTCTCCCTCTTTCCACCGGTCTCGTTTCCTTCCCATGTATTTCTCCCTGTCTGTCTCTCTTATGTTTCCGCTGACCTATGCACCCACTCACTCCACCCGCTACCCCCAAGCTGCCTTGGCCTCCTGACCATACAAGGAATCATGTATTCCCGCTCATCCTGGCAGGCAGCAAAAGGTGGGCCAGAGGCGGGCGTATGGTAATGCCAGGGAGGTCTGGGCAACAGATGAACTGTTGCCAGTCTCAGGCATAAGTTACTTAATAAAAAAAAAATTCTGAGCTCTGCTCGTCACTTTTCTCCTTTGAGAGCACCGTCACCCTTTGGTGTCCTCGTGTTTGAGAAGGACCTGTCTGGGCCCTTCTCCGCTATATGAAGTTGAGTCTAGTCTCTCCGGCTGACAGGTTACAGGCAAAAGAGGACAAAGGAAAGGGGAGCCAGAGAGCTGGAAATAATGGAACATCCACTGGCGCATCATTGAACCAGAAGCTAGAAACCAAAATGCTGGACTTCCTGCCTGGTCTCCAGACACATATGGTGTGCCTCTTAGGTGCCAGGTACCGCCCATCACTGATGCTTATCAGAGCAATAAGAACACACCCAAGTTCAAATGAAGACTGTGTCATTTTAGAAGAGCCAGTTATGTAAACACCTATAGGCCCTTCCATCCGCCGGCTCACCTGGAAGCCCGAACACCCCCCTCACCTGTTCAGCTCAATCCCAGGTCACCCAGCGCTCCTCACTGTTGTTCTACCCCCGTGAATGATCTCTGCCTCTTACTGTAAGGTGTCAGTATGTGCAATTCTCTCCCCGCTCCTCTACTAATTTCCCCCCATCTTCCAAATCTTAATTAAAGCGTTCCTTCCACGAGTCAGAGTGACAAACACAGCCCTGTTTGCCTGGCTTGTCTCCGTTTCAGCTCTGGAAGCCCCGAGTCCTGGGAACACCTCACCCCCACGCGAATCCGGATGGTGGCTCATTTCATTCGAATCTCTTGATGATAAACACTTTTAAAAATGACAGCTCTATTGAGATATAACTCATGCACCATAAAACCCATTCTTTTAAAATGTATAATTCAGTGTTTAGTAAATACTCAGCATTGTCCAACCATAACCACTATCTCATTTTAGAACATTTCCCTCAATCCCAAAAGAAACACCAGACTCATTAGCAGTCACTCCCCATTGCCTCTCCCATCAGCCCTCGGTAACCACTAATCTACTTTTTGTCTCTACAGATTTTACTCTTCTAAACATTTCTAACACATAGAATCACGCAACATGTAGCTTTTTTCACTTAACATAATGTTTTCGAGGTTAGTCCATGGTGCAGCATGTACTTCATTGCTTTTTATAGCTAAGTAATATCCCATCATCTGGATAAACCCATATTGTGCTTATCATTCATAAGAATGCAGCTGCATGTTCATTCACAGATGTTGGGTCGCTTTCACTTTTGGGGTACTCTGGATGTGCTGGTACGAAGGTTCATGTTGAAGTTCTTGACAGGAATATGTTCTCATTTCTCTTGGGAGAACATCTGGGATGGGACTGTAATACATACGATAGTGCTACATTTAACATTTTGGGGAACTACCAGAATGTTTTCCAAAGTGGTTGTGTTATTTTATAATTCTTTCAGCAATCTATGAGGGTTCTAATTTCTCTGCAAGCTCTCCAGCACTGATTGTTTTATTTTATTTTTAATTTTAGCAATCCTAATGTGTATGAAGAGGCATTTCATTATGTTTTTTTTAATTTTTTTAAATTTTATTTTAATCATTGTTCAAGTACATTTTTCTGTCCTTTACTCCCATTCATTGTAGTTTTTAGTTACATTTCCCTAATGACTATTGATGTTAAGTATTTTTGATGTGCTTAGTAAACATTTGTGTGTGTTATATATATGTACATATATGTGTATGTGTTATATATATATATACATATATATATATATACATATATATATGGAGAAAGAGAATTGTATATTTGAGTTCTTTGCCCATTTTTAAATTGAGTTGTTTATATATATATTCTGGATACAATTTTTTATCAGATATATCATTTGAAAGTATTTTCTTTCATTCTCTGTGTCATCTCTTCACTTTCTTGAGTCTTTTGAAACACAATATTTTTAAATTTGATGAAACCTAATTTTTTTTTTTGGTTTCTGGTACTTTTGGTGTGGTATCTAAGATTGCCTAATCATTAGTTCCAAAGATTTATTTTATAGTCCATTATAACAATTTCATAGCTTTAGCTCTTATATTTAGCTCTATGATACATTTTGAGTTAATTTTTGTACTTGGCATGGTAAGGGGTTCAAGCTCATTCTTTTGCATGTGATACCCAATTGTCACAGCACCATTTATTAAAAAGACTGTTTTTTTCCTTCAGTGAGTAGTAGTTTTGGAACCCTTGTCAAAAATAAATTAAGCATAAATGTAAGGGTTAATTCGGGGGCTCTCAATTTTATTTCATTAATTTATATGTCTATCCTTATGCCAGTTCCACACTGTTTTAATTATATTAGCTTTGTAGTAACTTTTTAAATGAGAAAGTATGAGTCTTAACTTTGTTCTTTTTGAGATGGTTTTGGATTCTCTGGGTCATTGCATTTTCATGTGAATTTTAGGATCAGCTTGTCGCCATCTGCAAAAATGAAGCTGGAATTTTATCAGGGATTGTGTCCAATCAGTAAATCAGCTTGAGAAGTATTGTCATTTTAACAACATTAAATCGTTCAGTCCATGACTACAGAATGTCTTCCATTTATTACATGTTCTTTACTTTATTTCAACAGTTTTGTAGTTGTGAGAGCATATGTTTCACACTACTTTTCTTATATTTATTACTAAGTATTTTATTATGTTTGATGCTATTGTAAGTGAATTGTTTTTCTTAGTTTTATTTTGAAATCATTCACGCTATTGTACTAAGGAAAGTAGACCAGGCTGCTTGGTAAAAACAACCTGACATAGTACCCATCTGTGATGGTGCAGATTGAATAATGACATTGTAACTGAGGGGAACAGAGTTACTATTTGCGTGACTAGGAGCCTGCACTGGCTTATGTCTTGACCTGGATTAACAAGGAAAATCTGCCATTTAGGGGAACTCTGGCCCGTTACTGGCCCACAGTTTGCCTCTCTGAAAAGGAAGGAGACTCTGGCCACAGGAAGACATGATGTCATAACTTTGATTACAAGGGAAGTCATTTCATCAGATACATAAAAATTCTACTCGTTGGCAACTCCTCAAACACTTCCATGTTGAATGGGACTTTTATTCTAATAACTTTTCATATTTTCACTGCATACAGTAACTAGCCTATATTCAACTTTTCAAAAAGTTAAGGCATGTATTTGCCATGGGGCAGCTCCAAATGGATGGAAAGTAAAAGGCCTGCAGAAATAAAATCGATCGTTCACATGTTCTTGAAATACTTGCTTAGGCTGTTTCTTCCATGAGGAGGAGAAAGAAGGCAAGCCCAGCAACATTTCAGGCCACATCAGAATTACTCATCTAGGCAGGTTTCTCCTGAAGAGGAAAGAAGGAAGTTTGCTTACTCAGTGTTTTTTTTTTCCCATTTGTGAGTTCTACTAAACAGTCCAAGGTTATTCACTATAATTCCATAGCCAACCAATGTGCAGGAGTGGCATATAAGGTTACAAGTACAAGGCTGTGTCCCTAAATATTATTAAAGCACTTTATGTTGCAACTAATTTATTTTTTAATGTAAATTGGACTTGATTCAAGACTACCCCATGATAATATCGATTTCATCATGTTTCTGCACTTGAATTTCAAGGAAATATTTTTTTTCTCTATTTTCCAGTGGGTACGTGTACTGTTTAGATACATTTTAATTATAGGTACTTAACTGTAACTTATGAGACCATGATATTCTACACAATTCAATCATTTGTCCTTAATTATATATCTAAAGCCAGACTGAAGTTATATTTAATAAATCTAATAGGCAGGATTAAAAGGAAAATGCAAAAGTCTTGGAGGGCTTTAAGTTACCATATTAAAGGCCATCAGTAAATCTTATATAAATAGGTTTTTAAATTATTCAAACTTTCTCAAAACATTTAGAATGGATAAGTAGTGCATTTCCTTTAAATAAGAGCTTATATCAGCATCCAATTTGTAGTGAAACAAAGCAGATACTTTGTTTAGAGAGTCATCTTTAGTGGGTACCTTTAAAACAATTTTTGTGTCTAGTTTTTTGGGGGAAGAAGGATGTGTGATATGGTTGCCAAGGGAAACCCTATCCTGATTGGATGAGAGGCCACCCTAGGTTTTCACAAAGGGAGGACGGCTTTATTTCCGAAGATGTTTCTTTTTTGCTCCTACAATGGAAGAAAAAGAAGCAGAAACAAAAATTGCCTTGTCTGCTTCTTATTCATTCTGTAAATTCACAAAAAGCCTCACGGTAATGAGCCGCCAAGAATGTCCAAGCCTCAGGACTTTTCTTAGCATTGTTTAATTTACTACTTGAACGTGATATTGTTTACCTCTGTGTTTATGTTTTTAGTTTCCATCCAACTAGAGTGATACTAGTTATAATTAAGGGCTACATTTTGTAACTTGCCCAAGCACTTGAAAGATTGATAAATATTAATGTTTATTGTATCTGAATCCATTGTAATTTTTGATGTGGAAAGAATAATAATTTTGGATGGAATAATGAGACATTCCCGATTTTCTTCATTTAGGTATTTAGAAAAACTAATATAAGCTGAATCTATATACTTACTAATAGACGCCACTGTAACACAAGCTTCCAGAAAGAAGGATCAGTGTTTTTCTTACTGACCTCTGCCTGTAACCACATCTCTGGGAAGAGTATCTGGCAGATGTAAACCCTTAATAAATAACTGCTAAATGGATGGACTCCTCTGTTCCTGATTATAGCTGGTGGAAATGCAAATGTAGAGTCAGGATGAAAACAAGCTTCTCCAGGCAGCCTTAAAAAGTAAAAAAAGAAAAAATGAAATCAAAGAATGATCAATACCAAAGCTCTTTTAAAAAAATATTTTCTAAAAATTGGATAGAACTCTGTGAGATAGGGATGTCAAAAGTTGGGAAAAATATGTAGGTGGAAATAATTAATTTATAATCATATACCATCTAAATATATAACATGAGGTTATCGGGATATTCTCTCTTTAGAAAGAGATACCTCTTTTAAAAGATTCAAAGTGATGAGCTTACCAAAGACTTGTCTTCATGGTATGGTGACAGTTTCGTTTCTCTTTCAACTGACTTCTTCTGGGAATGTTTCACATCAAGCTCCTCTTGGGCCTTGACGATAATGTCTTGGGTAGAAGAACTCCTTGCTGAAATCTAATGTCGCAGTAGTCACACCCTATGATTGTGGGGTCTGTGGGATAAGCCCACTGATCAAATTTCACCCCAACATGAAAGACCCAGTTCCTCCTCCAAGCTCCAGCAGAGAGGAGATAACGTCAATGAAAGATAGGCCATCCATGGGACAATAATATTAATGCCATTTTTGGAAGCTCGCTGGGTTCCATTGACTGTGGAAATGTTTTCCTTAAGTTATTACTAACCTGTATAATACAACTGTCAGGTAGACATTAGTGGCACTTTTTTAGAGATGAGGAAATTGAAGAGATATGAAGAATCAGAGATATAAAGTAACTTAGCTATTGAAGCTAGGAAGTGAGAAAGTGAGATTGAAATTCTGTCTGGCAATAGAGCCAAATTCCAAGCTTTGTTGTCTATGCTACCCAACCTCACATAAAACTCCAGAAGCCTCTCCCCATCCAGCCAGACCTTTGATTATCTGTGACCCCCACATACCTTCACCCCACTCTCGGCTTTGGCCCTGCCCCTTTAGCTTCCAATTACTTCAGCCCCAGTGTTCCCATCAGTCAGCTCCTAACCAGCACCAGGAGAATGATTCATGAAAAAGATTAACTGACGCTTAGTACTTGTCCCTCGTGGGTGTTTTTGCAGATGGAGACTGGAGAGTATGATGGGAAAATGCTTAGGATTTAGGCTTTGTAGCTAGACAGAACTTCATTTAAAGCTCAACTCTGTTACTGCACAGTGTCTTTAGTTAGGTGACTTTGCGTCTTGGAGCTGGGTTTCCCTGTACGTGAATCACGTCTCTGCTGGAAGACCCACGTATTTGGTGTTGACACCAAACTGGAACATGCAGCAGACTGTACACTCGGGGCTCCACCCAGTGTTCTTGCATCCGACAAGGGGAGCTGAGGGTCTGGTGCCCTGGACAGAGGCGGCAGTGGATTAACGACTATTCCCAGTGACTGCCATTCATTTCTGGGAAGAGTCAATAGATCTATAACTCAAAATAGCCCCTGCCAGTGACTCTTTGTTGAGTCGAATAATTCAATTTCAATTTTCCTACCTAGAAATATCTGGTGAAGAGAGTGTCTACAAGACAAACACGGGATTGGTCACAGTCATTTAAACACTCACCGTCACAGAGCAGTGCGGAAACTAGATGATTGAGGTCAATAACATTTAAGGGATCAGTTCACATTTATCTCTTGTTACTACACGTATTCTACTTACGTGGCCTCTCCCTAATCAGGAAACCAGTGTTGTTTTCCTGGTGTAGTGACCAGCTCACAATGACAAAGTTCAGGAAGGGTGTGTGTGCTGTCCCAGGCATGTAACATAGTTTGTGCTTAGATGGCTTCTGTGGGAGAGGCAGTAGTCATTGGCATTCTGGATGACCACACCCATCTTTTATGATAAAGAGTGGATTTGAAATAGCGTAATACTCATAATATGAATAAAAATGGTTAAGATTTTTTTAACAGTGAAGGAGAGCAAAGTGAGGAGAGATGGCTTTACCAGGACTCCGTGATGAAGCTGGTGAAACTGGACACGACACGTGGTATACAAAGACAAGAAGAACTC